>CM055265.1:63790346-64230984 GCA_029237695.1 Conchocele bisecta | reverse complement strand
GCGAAGGGATAAACATTGTTTTTTTGCACATTCACGGACATACCTCGGCAGATTAACCATTTCACCCCTAAATAACTGGAATGGATTTTGATATGTTAATTTTGCAACCCATTCCAATCATCACAAAATGATTTTCAGACCAGTCCCTTTATGAACATGAGGTGTTTTTGTTCTCAAAAGTATGAACATTACTTGCAAAAAGTGCAGATCCTGATGAGACGGCTCGTCACGAGCCGGCTCATCTGGATCTACACTTTTTGCCAATACCACTGTACAGGCCTGTGGTGTTGAACGGGTTAATGGGGATGCGTACGCATCCGTCGCACCCCCTCTGCGTACGGGCCTGCATTATTATATACATTATATGTCAAATAAAGTACAATAAAAATCAAGATGACATATTTGAACATTTCATACGGGACAGTTTTCTCGTGAACGGAAAAAATGCTTAACCCCAAATTACCTATGCTGGTTTCCAGCATAGCTAAATTGGCGTTATGCATTTTTTTCTCATTCATAAGGTGCATTTTCCCATGAATTGTAAAGTGTCGGGTTCACGAAAATGTACCGTATGAACTGTGCAAATTTAAACCAGTATAATTGATTTTCAGCTACTGTCTGTTCCACATTTTTGTGCCGAAGAACTTTTGACTATTAAACGCATTACAACTAAACAAATATTTAAATGTACATGTATTAAAGTAAATTTTCATCAATAACAAAAAAAGTAACCCTCCCATTTTTTATTTGATTATTGACTTTTTTTTGTTATTGAGGAAAATGTATTTTAAAGGTACATGCTCACTCAGTAGGCACACACTGTTCTTTATAGTAATTAAATAAGTGTATAAGTGTGTCACTATTCCACCAAACTACGAGTGCCCGCTATACAGATATAATCATTTAGTAATATTTATTTTACTGATAGTGACGGGCGGCGGTATCAGGCTATTTTCATATACAAATGAGGCATGATATTTTTTTTATTATTTATACTAATTAAATGTGTCACTTAAAAAAATAATATCGGTGTGGAAATTTACGTCTGATATAAAATGTATAATAATGTCAATCAATACGTATGGTAATGGTGAATGAATGTTTTTTTTGCCAGAAACTGTCTCAGATGGTGTCTCTGATATACAGAACATTTTGTGCCTACTGAGTGGGCATGTACCTTTAATGTGTATAACATCAAAAAGTTCATCAACAGAAAAATGTAGAATGTGGAATGTGACGATTTGTTTGTACATGTGTAAGGTTTACCATTCACGTGAATTTACCAGTGTCAGTTCACAAGAAAATGTACCTCATAACATTTTCACATTGAATGCACGAGAGCTCATTCTGAGTTAGGTTGGTTTGCCGATTTTTTCCGTATGGCACGTTTTCTCATGAGCTGTTGGTTCATGACCAATGTATCTTATTACAATTTCAGACTGAAACAAACATAGTTAACTCAATTTTGAACTAGATTGGTTCGAAGATTTTCTTCCACGAAATACATTTTTCCCAAGAATTTGCCAGTGTAAATTCACGATAAAAGGAATATATTCAATTTGAAACCAGCCGACAATTCATGGGAAAATGGTATCTTATGATTTATTTTATTAAAACCAACATAATTAGCTCAAAATGAGTTATACTTGTTTCAGTTTTAAATTTTCAATAGGTAAATATGCTCGCGAATAGACACTAGAAAATTCGTGAAAATGTACCTTATGAAAAAGAAATTCTTCAAACCAGCCTAGCACAAAATGAGTATGCTTGAAGGTCAAAAATCAGACAAGGTAAATGTCACATCAGGTCATGGCCTGGGAGTCACGTGATCATCGACGACAACATATCTCAGCGAATCGCGCCGTTTCCAAACCCGTTAATATTCGACCCAGATCGAATACATGATATCACCGATATTGGTGATATCACCTATTCGAAAGGGTGATATCACCCATTCATTCTGAATTGGTTATATCACCATTTCGAATAGGTGATATCACCAATTCGAATGGGTGATATCACAAAGAGCTATTAAAGTCCAAAACGGCGCCCTTATTTCACCAAAATTGCTAAACATACTTATTTAGCTAAGTATATTTTGAGGGAGTAATCATTTTCCCCCAAAATGCATTATTTCATATAGAACTAACGACTGCATATATGTAGTTGATAATTAAAAGTATGCATAATTATTATACTGAATGTATATCATTACCACAGCCAAAATGGCTGTGATAATGTAATAAATTCAGTATAATAAAAAATAATACATTTTTCCTTAAATTTAATATTTTCCCTCAAAGTGTACTTAGCAAGATAAGTATACTTTGCAATTTTTGTGAAATATGCTACTGGTGTAGGCCTACCCTAAGAATCCGTGCTTGGCCCGCTCCTCTTCCTGTGGCACATAAACGACCTGTCGGAGGATATTACACCCCTGGGGGCCGTTTCACTAAACTTCGTACGACTAAAATGTTCGTAAGTGCGAAATTATTACAGTCTGTAAATTTCACATTTACAATGTTTCCTTGTAAACAATTATTGGATTTATATTTATTGTCCACCACAGCGAGCGCTACAGGTGCAAATACTTGGCTTCGTACGAACGAACATTAAAACCAAGTACGAAGACATCAACAGACAGCGTACAAAAATAATAAGCTGCCCTTACTCCAATATGCCTCATCTATGGAAGGTCATATCCGCCATAATTATATTTGTCTTGATGCTTGCTGGCTGATGATATTTTAAGTTCTATCCGTCGTATTATAATTATATGTGGCTTGATGCTTGCTGGCTGATGACAGTTTAAGTTCTATCCGTTTTATTACAATTGTATGTGCCTTGATGCTTGCTGGCTGATGACATTCTAAGTTCTGTCCGTCGTATTACATTTATATGTATGTGGCGTGATGCAAACCCTGTGTCTGAGAACCAAAGTACTTTTTTATGGCCTAATAGTCAAAAGTAGGTCAGCAGAAAAATGTGGAACAAACGGTAGTCTTACCGAGGAAAGTATAGTCGGGCGTGTCGATAAGTGGTCCGTATGATTTGCCATTCATGCTCGCTCCTTTACTGAAATATCAGATTCAATATTTGTGGCTGTGACAGGTGAAATGGGGCTTATGGCATTTGTGACCAGTGTATATTCTTATAAATAACACACTCCTGTAGCCTGGTAACGATCTATATTGCTTGTTAGAAACAAAGTTTAAGTTCTATCCGTTTTATTACAATTATATGTGGCTTGATGCTTGCTGGCTGATGACATTCTAAGTTCTGTCCGTCGTATTACATTTCTATGTATGTGGCGTGATGCTTTATTCATTCGTACTGTTTCAGTGCGTTGTGTGTTGATTACATTCTAAGTAGCTTCATGCCTCACTGGTAGTGACATCCTCAGTTCCATTATTGATTATTGCATCGCTGTTTTGCTATGCTCGCTAAGCCACGCCCCTTGACAACAACAATTGCAACAGTAATTTGGGAACAACCATTATGACGCCAGGTGCGCTGCTAAAACTTAAAATAGTTCTCCCTAAAAGTATGTAATATGCTTGTACCTGTCCTACAATGCGTTGCTCTCTAAATTGGTTCCATGTTCTTAACGGTGTTGATGTTGATTGATGCCGCTTTTTTCTGTTGCGCCATGTTAGGGTTAAAAGACACCAAATAGTTTTACTGTATAATTTAACCGAATCCCAGCCAGTCTCTCCTACTTTCACTATTCGTATGGATGCTGTGGGACCAACCTCGTCATGTCAGCCGCTGATCCAGGATTTCGGGTTAGGGGGGGGGGGGTAACTAGTTTGCAATACTTGACTATATTATCGAACGAGCGTAGGATTGTAGTTCAGGTTGTTGTTGCTGCTGCTGCTTGCTGCTGCTGCTGCTGCTGCTGCTGCTGCTGCTGCTGCTTGCTGCTGCTGCTGCTGCTGCTGCTGCTGGCTGCTGCTGCTGCTGCTGCTGCTGCTGCTGCTGCTGTGCTGCTGCTGCTGCTGCTTGCTGCTGTGCTTGCTGCTTGCTTGCTGCTTGCTGCTGCTGCTGCTGTGCTGCTGCTGCTGTGCTGCTGCTGCTGCTGCTGCTGCTGCTTGCTGCTGCTGCTTGCTGCTTGCTGCTGCTGCTGCTGCTTGCTGCTGCTGCTTGCTGCTTGCTGCTTGCTGCTGCTGCTGCTGCTGCTGCTGCTGCTGCTGCTGCTGCTGCTGCTGCTGCTGCTGCTGCTGCTGCTGCTGCTGCTGCTGCTGCTGTTGCTGCTGCTGTGCTGCTGCTGAGCTGCTGCTGCTGCTGCTGCTGCTGCTGCTGCTGCTGCTGGCTGCTGCTGCTGCTGCTGCTGCTGCTGCTGTGCTGCTGCTGCTGCTGCTGCTGCTGCTGCTGCTGCTGCTGCTGCTGCTGCTGCTGCTGCTGCTGCTGCTGCTGCTGCTGCTGTGCTGTGCTGTGCTGCTGCTGCTGCTGCTGCTGCTGCTGCTGCTGCTGCTGCTGCTGCTGCTGCTGCTGCTGTGCTGCTGTGCTGCTGTGCTGCTGCTGCTGCTGCTGCTGCTGCTGTGCTGCTGCTGCTGCTGCTGCTGCTGCTGCTGCTGCTGCTGCTGCTGCTGCTGCTGCTGCTGCTGCTGCTGCTGCTGCTGCTGCTGCTGCTGCTGCTGCTGCTGCTGCTGCTGCTGCTGCTGCTGCTGCTGCTCGCTGCTGCTGCTGCTGCTGCTGCTGCTGCTGCTGCTGCGCTGCTGCTGCTGCTGTGTGTGCTGCTGCTGCTGCTGACTGCTGCTGCTGCTGGCTGCTGCTGTGCTGCTGCTGCTGCTGCTGCTGCTGCTGACTGCTGGCTGCTGCTGCTGCTGCTGCTGCTGCTGCTGCTGCTGTGCTGCTGCTGTGCTGCTGCTGCTGCTGCTGCTGCTGCTGCTGCTGCTGCTGTGCTGTGCTGCTGCTGCTGCTGCTGCTGCTGCTGCTGCTGCTGCTGCTGCTGCTGCTGCTGCTGCTGCTGCTGCTGCTGCTGCTGCTGCTGCTGCTGCTGCTGCTGCTGCAAGTCACAACATCCATAAGAAAAATGAAAGTAGCAGAGAATAGCAAAATGTGTGATAACGGGTTAGTGTTTTAGAGAAAAGCAATGGTGGTGTGCCACCTTAGTCTGATCCTTGACGGTTATTGGTTTGCATCGGTAGCGGGCCAGTTTGACAGTCAACCTGTGTAAGTTACCATATGTGTAACTTACTATAAAAATGTGATTGTTTTCAATTATGTACATATGTAATTTAATGATGAGGATACGGGTATGTATAAAACACATTAGTAAGTCAAACACCATACATATGTATACAATTTAGTTAATATAGATTACAGAATAATAAATGGTGCGAAATCGTCAAGGGGGTAATATATAGTAGTCCAGTATGAACAAAATCGTGCGGGTGTTTTGAGGTCACTGACACAGTTTGCTTGCAAATCTTGATCCATTACTACCCAGTTTCACTTGAGGTACATGTGGGGGTGTTGGTCATGTGATGTAAACAGACTTTCCGTGGCCACTAAAAAATGTAAACAATATTGGAGGACATGACGAGGTTGGATTTTTCATTCTTAGGAATAAGTGAACCTATTGTTTAATTCATGCAGAACCAGTACAGACCGTCTGCATGTCATGTACAAGTAGGTCACACAACATCCATACGAATAGTGAAAGTAGGAGAGACTGGCCTTATTGGATGGGATTCGGTTAAAGTATATAGTAAAACTATTTGGTGTCTTCTAACCTATGCTGTGATAATTGGTGGGTGAAATCTTACATCAACACCGGCATTGGAGGTGTGACTTGAACAGCCAATCAGATGTCTGACTAGAATTGATAAGATGGAGAATTACTTGAGCGGACAGCAGTGCCATCTGACGTCATAATGGCGCACTACTAACCCATATATTGCTTGCATCATTCTGCTTGTAGCTTAATTGATGCTTTCTGCTTGCTGTAGCTTGATGCTAACTTCCTGCGGCTTTGTCCTTACTGCTTTCGGCCTTATTCAAAGTGCTAAGTGCTTTGTTCTTACTTTCTATTGCAAATGCTTAGTGCAATAAAACAGGGACACGAATAAGGACGTATCAATAATTGTAATGCAAATAAGACGAATTAACAAAGCAATCAGCAGAATGGACATGTAAGAAAGACAACTACAATTACAACAAGCAGATTTCAAATGTAATAAATACAAATGACGAATGAAATAACATGAATATAAGTTGTAATGTCATCAGCACGCAAGCATCAAGTCACATAGAATTATGGCGGATATTACCTTCCATACTCATCAGCGTGCAGTCCATACATCAGATACATAATATACACCTAAATCATTACCAGACACAAACTAAAACGTATCTATGGGGCGCCGTTTTGGACTTTAATAGCACTTTGTGATATCACCTATTCGAGTCGGTGATATCACCTATTCGAAATGATTATATCATCCATTCAAATGTCTGCTATTATCTGTTCGTTTTGAATCAGTGATATCATCAATTAGAATACATGATATCACCAATTCGAATGGGTGATATCACCTATTCGAAAGGGTGATATCACCCATTCATTCTGAATTGTTTATATCACCATTTCGAATAGGTGATATCACCAATTCGAATGGGTGATATCACAAAGAGCTATTAAAGTCCAAAACGGCGCCCCATACGTATCATGGAATTAGAATTATAAACAGACAGACTGACAGACGGACAGATTTTAGCCAGGCATGCAGGCAAACATTCCGCGGGTGTACCGATTACCATTGGCGGGAAACTATATTGATATTGATATGGACATGGTTCCAACATATAAAATTACATGGTATATGAATATGAAATCTTTGTTCGTTTTTCTCTTCATCTGTCACCAAAGGGCACTAACTCTGACTGTCCATGTTTAACGACAACAACAACAAATAAAGGTGAAAATGAATACAACGGGTGTATGCCTACAGTTATGTCGAAACTGTCAAGGTAAACGTCGTTTTAAATGCAACATTACTCGATAAACTGTCATCTGACTTGTGAATTTGTCAATCTCTTCAATTTCTATGTAGTCCAACTCTGTTTGTCCTAAATTTACCTTTGTGTTATGTGTTTTCGTGGGTTTACTGACACCCGTCACCACAGACAGCGCAAATTATGTGCTTATCAGGCATAATTAACGTGTCAATTATCGGCGCCCTCCTCAACTTCGAGAAATATTTTTGTTCCGTGATATGGACACCATTTCATCTTGGATGAAACATAACACAACAATTGATTACATGTTAAATTTTGATGGGTTTGACTTTCAGTTCATATATTGCAGAAAAAGATACCAACTGGCTGAAGGTGCCCATTTTGTTACGGGTTAACAGTGTAACACGTGTAATGAAGGTATTCTCCCACATGTTACAGTAACAATTGTAACGTGTGAACAGCAGAAGTTATCTTCTTATGTTACAATGTAACGGTGTAACAAAGACATATGCTGGATGAGATTAATGTTTTTGTACTGTAACAAGTTATCAAACGGTGTATATCCTCATCATGATCATGGTGATTCTTTTTTTCTTGTCCTTAAAACCTAAAAGCTTCTTTTTTGGAAGTATCTATTTCAGTTGATTAATCGAGAGCACAGAAATATCTTGAAGTGCTAATTTGCCTGAACTACTGTGAAACTTCTCTCAAACGAACACCATGTCCGGTTTATATAGGTTCCACTGCATAGATGTGGATGTCTCTGGAAATATGGGGCTTATGGGTTTTGTGACCAATGTAGTTCCAGATCCACAGTCTGATCAGGATCCGCTCAGTTCGCATTCGATCTAGCAAGAAATATCATTATCAGACTACAGGAGTGTGCTATTATTGTGTACATATACATGTATATTGTTTCAGGTCTGCGACATGCAAGGGCAGTTAGATCAATCAGTACGACGGTACCACTACACAAGTTTCAGAATAAGTACCAGTACAAAATGAAGCCTGATATTCAATATGGTGGCACATACAGACTCCTGTAAGTTGTAATTTTGGCTGTGACTGGAGAAATTGGGCTTATTGCAGCGCTTCAGATAAGATGTGTATTAGCATATTTTACACACTTATATTAGCAGAATACGTGTTGATTATCAAAAGTGTGAGTACAAAATACTCACAGCAATGTGACAATACGCATTGATTTTCAAATTGAGTAGTGGAAATACTGTAATAAAGTTGAAAATTTACTTTCTTGAGCTGCAAAAAGCAAACACTGTGCTTTTTTGCAGCTCAAATAAGTGACTTTTTGTTTTAATTTTTATCATTTGTTCCCTATTTAATAAGGAAGAAAATCAATAATACATTTGTAAAAGTAAAATACGCATTGAATTTCAAATATGGGGGTATAATACTCTTTAGACACAAAGCTTATCTGGAGCTCTAACACATGCATGTGATTCATTCCCTAAACAGGCTTATGTGTTGACAAACAATGTAGCTGTGACTGGAGAAATGGGTCTCATAGTGAAAATACTGTAATAAAGTTGAAATTTACTTAGTTAAGCTGCAAAAAGCAAACACTTTTTGCTTTTTGCAGCTTAACTAAGTGAATTTTTAAATGTGTTTTATTTTTTTATCATAAGTTCCCTATTTGATAAGGAAGAAAATCAATAATACATTTGTAAAAGAAAACTACACATTGAATTTGAACTTTCGGGGTATACTACTCTTTAGATACAAAACTTATCTGGAGCTCTACTTATGTGAAAAATGATGCTGTGACTGGAGAAATGGTCTCATTGCCTTAGTGACCAGTTTAGACACAAATCCACCTCCATACAGTCTGATCGGGAGCTGTTCTCAGTCAGTTAAACACCCAATAATTCTAGCACAAAAATATTTACACAATTCCCTAACATTTGATTGGCCCGTAGCAAGTCTCTGTCCAAAATTTATATCCCGGTAAACTCCCACGCCAAACTACTCTCCGTAACCGTGAGGCGCAGTTAAAATAATTCTTAAGAAAACGGAAAATAAACACATTTTCTTGATGAATTTATTTCAAATGCTGAAATTATAAGGAATGAATGGCCTTTTTGTGGAATTTATCGGGGATATAAACTTGTAAAAGTCGCGGGAATACTGGACGAGGCCTTCCGGCCTTCGTCCAGTATTCCCGCGACTTTTCCAAGTTTATACCCCGATAAATTCCACAAAAAGGCCATTCATTCCGATAGTAATTGCAAAGTTATGATGCAGTAAAACCTCCATCAATGGCCACCTCTCTACAACATCCACCTATATAACAGCAACTAATTTATACCCCAATTGGGTAAATGCCTCTATATTTAACCTCCCTATAACAGCCACCTCTCTATAAAAGCCAGTATTGAGTCTTCCCATGGGTGGCTGTTGTAGAGGTTGCACTGTTGTCTGTAAATTTCAATTATGCAGCCTATGCTCAATAAATGTAAATCCATCACTTGAAATTTCCAGACGATCCTAAATGTGCACTTACAAACATTTTAGTGGTACAAAATTTAGTGAAACGTGCCCCAGATGTCAGTTGACGTCCAATCTAATCAACAAACTTTCCACTATTTAATCATTAAGCATTTCAAACGATAACAAATTAGCTTTAATAGCTGATTTTGATGATTCTGACAACTGGACTTGTCTGAAACTGATATACACAATACCCCAAGTAATCAGTTCAATAAGTTCTCAGACTTTGAAAAGTCGCGGGAATACTGGACGAGGCCTTCCGCCCTTCGAAGTTTATACCCCGATGAATTCCACAAAAAGGCCATTCATTCCTATATTACACCATTTTGCCAACAATACATTGTATTGCATGCATTGTCTTTATAATCAGCTATGTTGAAATGTGGCTCTGACCGGAGAAATGGGGCTTATGGGTTTTGTGACCAATGTAGCTCCTTATCAGCCTGTGCGTGCATCTGCAGTCTGATCAGAATCTGCACTGTTCGCCATTCCCCCAATGAAACAACTGTCATGTTTCTAACAAGCAATATAGATCGTTACCAGGCTACAGGAGTGTGTTATTTATAAGAATATACACTGGTCACAAATGCCATAAGCCCCATTTCACCTGTCACAGCCACAAATATTGAATCTGATATTTCAGTAAAGGAGCGAGCATGAATGGCAAATCATACGGACCACTTATCGACATGCCCGACTATACTTTCCTCGGTAAGACTACCGTTTGTTCCACATTTTTCTGCTGACCTACTTTTGACTATTAGGCCATAAAAAAGTACTTTGGTTCTCTCAGACACAGGGTTTGCAGAATGTGACGCGGGAAAGCGGATTTTTAGCCGGGTTTTTAAAAAAAATCCCGGCTATTGGATTGGCGAAAGCAAGGCGGGTGGGCGGCGTCCAATTTCAATGTTATGTTTTTTTGTGTTTAGGTCCATTTCTCTGTTACTGGATCACCTAGGACCACCATACTTTCACAACTTCATAACCAATGGGTGCCCACCACATACCACTATCCAACATGTGACCTTTTTTTACCTTGACCTATTTTTTTCCAAATTAAATTTTGGCATTTAGATCCGTTTCTCACACTCTGTACTATCTAGTACCACCATGCTTGCAGAGCTTCATAACCAACGGGTGCCCACCACATACCACTAACCATCATGTGACCTTTACCTATTTTTTCCGCATAATGTATTTAAGCATTTTCAATGTTAAATTGGACAACACTCGTCACACAGCACAGATGCTTACTCATATCTTATACTAATACATGTATGCTAGCCTGCAACTGCATGTAGGTTTTCTCATGCACTGGCGTCTTTTGCCATCTTAGGTCACTGACAGTTGTCACTTTCAATCTTGGTCATAATAACATTAATAGCCATTTATCTGTTATCCAATTGTCTATGCCGTGAAGTAAACCTGGCCTTCGTGGCTTTGCCTCGTCTCTTGTTTCATATATTTTTGTTTGTTTCAGATATTTGTCTCTGATCGTCAGATACATATAATATTATGTTCTATAAAGTTACTATAACCTCTTTAGACATGAAAAATAACCATATTTTTGCATGGTAGTGTTTTTTATTCATCATGTGGTGAATTTACAGTACAATTTTATTTCTTCATGACGATTAAATGCTCGACGCTTAGGGAATTTTCTGGCGCGGCGATATCTGAGAACCAAAGTACGTTTTTATGGCCTTAAACACATTAAATCTAAACAATATTTAAATATAAGTACTTTTTCATCAATAACAAAAAATATCACCCTCCATAGTGTTTTTAGCCAGGTTTTTTTTAAAAAAATCCAGACTATTGGATTGGCGAAAGCCGGGCGGGCGGTGGCGGGCGGCGTCCACAATCAATGTTAAGTTTTCGTGTTTGAGTCCATTTCTTTGTGACTGTACCACCTAGGACCACCAAACTTACACAGCTTCATAATCAAGGGGTGCCCACCACATATCACTATCCAACATGTTACCTTTTTTTGAACTTGACCCATTTTTTTCGCGCAGTCGACTTAGCCATTTTCAATGTTAAGTTTTTGCGTTTACAATGTTAAGTTTTCGTGTTTAAGTCCATTTCTTTGGTACTGTACCACCTAGGACCACCAAACTTTCACAGCTTCATAACCAAGGGGTGCCTACCACATACAACTATCAACATGTGACCATTTTTTTACCTTCACCTATTATTTCTACGTAATTGACTTAGCCATTTTCAATGTTAACTTTTTAACGTACGTCTGGTTAAAGTTTTTTGGTTAAAAGTTTTTCGTTATACTATATCTCTGCAACTGCTTCGCCCATTACCTTGAAACTTCACATGGGTGTTTATCATCATCCATATTTTCATTCTACTCCCCAACCGTGCGGCCCCTGTGCCCAATGTCAAGGTCAAATTACTTTAAAATTTTTTGTTAAAGTTTTTTCGTGTACTATATCTCTGCAACTGCTTCACCCATTACCTTGATACTTCACATGGGTGTTTATCATCATTGTCGCACCTGCTTACGGAAAGCGTTATATCGTCGGCATTTTGGCATACGTCCGTCCGTATGTCCGTGTGTCCGGTTAAAGTTTTTTGGTTAAAGTTTTTCCATCTACTATATCTATTTTTTTAGTGTCCATGCCTCGCCCCAAGGCGCGACATGCAGGCCACGGCCATCTAGTCTACAAAAAGTGGGTATAATTATGTTATCCAAGTGTCTATGCTTCGAAAAAACCTGGCCTTCGTGGCTTTGCCTCGTTTCTTGTTATTTGATGAAATCACATTAAATATTTATTTTATTGCGAAAAAACTGTTTTGCTATAGGAATGGGGCAAAAAGGGGGAGCTGAAGGGTGATGAGGCAAGTCGAAAAACTAAAGAAATTTAGACAGCGGCTCCAAATCCTGGCTAGATAGCTTGGAAATTGATTTAACTAAGACATTTCATGTCCAGAAGGGGGAGATAATCCATGACCCGGGGGTCAAATAAAAAATCTGCATACGATAAAAAAGATACGTACCTGGTATTTTGGTAATTAAATATCAAGTCTCCAGCTATTACGGTTTAAAAGTTTTACTTGTTGCAAGAAGACGTGATGGATGTACAGAGAGACATCCGTGACGGAAACATTATGCCCATATTTCTTTTTCAAACAGTAGGTATAAAAATAGCATGCAAAATCCAATGTATATTTACAGTGGAACCTCTCTAAACCGGACTCCTGTTTAGAGAGGCTCCACTGTGAAACATGTATATAACTACTTTAATACAGGAATGTGTGTTTTATGATCATGAACAGACATTATCATCAAAGATAAATGGATTTTTATTTTCTTCAAAATTATGCACAACTAACTTGTCTCTGTGATCAGTTTAGCCCTTACAATGCTGAATTAAATTGTGTCGTCTGCTGAATATTTTGTATTTTCCATTTTTCTCATCAGGCAGCACTTTAGAATCATTTCCATTAGAAATGATTCTAAAATGCTGCCAAACCATGTTTTTACTGAGAGAAAAGACAAAATATGAATTAACAGCAGACGACTATTTTCGGTTCCCGCATTCTAATGGTTAGAGATGTTCAACTGTAGTAGGGGTGAAAGTGTTGAACAAAATTGCCCCTGTCATTTATAGATGGTCGACCAACGCCCCTCAACCCAGACCAGGTGAAGGAGAGAGAGAGAAGGAAACTGGTGACTGTAAGTCCTATATGTGGCTCAGTGTTGTATTACCCCCTCACTGATAGGCTAGAGGGGATGTAGCGTTAGTCCATGTATGTACGTACATGCGTTAGTAACACCTTTAATTTTTCAATACCTTAAACTAATTGGTAAGGAGCAATTATTGAATAGTTTGCTTCGAAATGAAAACATGTCTTGGCATTTCATTAGAATTGTCTCCTTGTGTTTTCATGGAAAATAAGAAAAAATATGCTATATTTGTGGTCTGTTTATTGTTTTCTGCAGCATGGTAAAGGTACCACAATTTTTTTATCGCTTTTTGATACTCAATACTTCTGATTTCAATTGGGTTTTTGTCAATTATAATTGGGTATTTAAGCAAATGCGCAGCTTATCTGGAACTCTGAAGGTCCTTTCTGTCTACCGGTGGCCAGTTTACAACCACAGGTTCATATGTCGGTGTTTTATGGGTTATTTCGGCATTTGGTGGTTTGGGTGTATTGTTAACAACATACAATTTACGTCACCTCTCACTAGTTAGTACACGTATAAGTACAGTATTTTCACAGTATAAAGGGGGTCCGAAACTTCTGAACAGTGAACGTGTAGATAATTGACAAATTCTGCCGTGTGTAATCAATGAGCATGAGTAGTTGCACAAAACTGTAAATTACCCAAAACCAACGAACTACACCCAAATCTACCCAAAATCCACCAAAATACCCATATGACACCAACATACTGACCATCTGTTCAAACACCTGTGTTACAGTTTACAACACAGCGTCGGTGTCCGTGAATACCGAAATGAATTATATACAGAATACCAGGCTAGTGTCTTTTGATATCAAGTTTATCAGGAAATGCGTATGATGTTCCGGCTTGCCGGGGAATTCCACCTACCGTTTCAGAGCCAAGCCTGATAAACTTGATATAAACTAGGCTGGTATTCTATTTATCATGTAACGTTTTATGCCCGCCGATTATCAAATATAAAATAGTTTTGTTGAAAAAGAATGTGAACATAATGTTCCGTCGTTACACCGACGTCGTTTGGTGACGTCATCTGATGCCGTTCGGCCATTTTCAATTTATTGTAACCACTAGCCGATTTCACCAACATTGCAAAGTATACTTATCTAGCAAAGTATACTTTGAGGGAGAAATTTTCAATTTAAGGATAAATTTATTATTTTTTATTATACTGAACTTATTACATTATCACAGCCATTTTGGCTGTGATAATGTAATAAATCCAGTATAATAATTCTGCATACATGTACTTTTAATCATCAAATATATGCAGTCATTAGTTCTATATGAAATAACGCATTTCGGGAAAAATAAATGAATACTCCCTCAAAGTATACTTTGCTTTGAAATCGGCTACTGGATATTTGTATCAGGTCAATGCCTGATACAGCAGTGTTATCAGTCGATACATATTTGGCCAATACAAAGCTTGTTACCTGATAAATTCATTTCCACTTCAGAGCCGGATAATGACCTCCTTGAGCTCACTTGAAAAGAAGAAGGCATATGCAAAACAAAAGGGGATTGAAGATAAAGAGAAGCAACTTAAACACGAGGCATCAAAACTCATCGCAAAGGGCCATAGCAGGCCTAAGTCTGAGAACTTAATCAACTGAATACTTGGGGTATTGTGTATATCAGTTTCAGACAAGTCCAGTTATCAGAATCATCAAAATCAGCTATTAAAGCTAATTTGTTATCGTTTGAAATGCTTAATGATTAAATAGTGGAAAGTTTGTTGATTAAATTAGACGTCAACTGACATCTGGGGCACGTTTCACTAAATTTTGTTTGCAAGTGCACATTTAGGATCGTCTGGAAATTTCAAGTGATGGATTTACATTTATTGAGCATAGGCTGCATAATTGAAATTTACAGACTACAGTGCAACCTCTCTACAACAACCACCCATGGGAAGACTCAATACTGGCTGTTATAGAGAGGTGGCTGTTATAGGGAGGTTAAATATAGAGGCATTTACCCAATTGGGGTATAAATTAGTTGCTGGTATAGAGGTGGATGTTGTAGAGAGGTGGCCATTGATGGAGGTTTTACTGCATCATAACTTTGCAATTACTATAGGAATGAATGGCCTTTTTGTGGAATTTATCGGGGATATAAACTTGGAAAAGTCGCGGGAATACTGGACAAGGCCTTTCAAAGTCGCGGGAATACTGGACAAGGCCGGAAGGCCTTGTCCAGTATTCCCGCGACTTTTCCAAGTTTATATCCCCGATAAATTCCACAAAAAGGCCATTCATTCCTTATAATTCCAGCATTTGAAATAAATTCATCAAGAAAATGTGTTTATTTTCCGTTTTTTTTAAGAATTATTTTAACTGCGCCTCACGGTTACGGAAAGTAGTTCGGCGTGGGAGTTTACTGATATAAATTTTGTACAGAGACTTGGTACGGGCCAATCAAATGTTAGGGAATTGTGTAAATATTTTTGTGCTGGAATTACAAACATTTATGTCGTATGAAGTTTAGTGAAACGGCCCTGGCTCCTAAATTTGACCAAATGACTCAAAAACATAGGAGCAGGGCTCCAGATAAGGAATTAGTAATTGAGTATTGTCACTCCACCATTTCTTAAGCAATTGGTTATTTTAATTGGGTAAAATAAAATCACACTACTGTTTACACATAAACAGACAGCAATTATTGAATGTTTGCTTTGAAATGAAAACATGTCTTGGCATTGCATTAGAATTTTTCTCCTTGGAGACGATTCTAATGAAATATCAAGATGTGTTTTCTTAGAAAATAAGAAAAATATGCTATATTTGTGGTCTGTTTGTTTTCTGCAGCATGATAAAGGTAGGATAAAATTTGTATTGCTTTTTGATACTCGCTACTTCTGATTTCATTTGGGTTTTTGGCAATTTTAATTGGGTATTTAAGCAAATACTCAGCTTATCTGGAGCTCTGGAATAAACTCGCTAAAGTTTGTTTATTGTTTAATGGCCTATCAACAGCAGAGGATTGTGCCATAGACACACATTGTGGCCAAATAGTATTACAATCAGCAAACGGGTCCAGCAGTTATTGAGAAAACAAGAACACTTTATGTATTTGCCTTACAAACCAGGTGAACAAGTTTCCTCAGTGATCTTTACTTCGGGTGTTCAGATGTGGGGTGTATTGAAACAAACACCGTCCCTAGATTGTGGCCAAATATTAAAAGTGGTTTGTAAGTTATTAAATGAAACACGGACGCACATACAAACTCGCTATATCCCCTGGCAAGGGGATAATAAGCCAAATTAAACCTAGAGAATCTCAATTACTAGTTTTGGGGGTATCACACCGATTAAATTGCCTGGTTATATCCCTTTAAGAGTACCTACCGGTATTACTTTTTAATAGGGGAAGGGGCCAAGTGACTTTGGTGCGGTATGGTTATTCTAATTTCAGGGCTGAATATATTTTTTCTCGATGTAAATATTCCGTTCTGAGGCCCGGCCTCAGCTGTTGATAGGCCGTTAAACACCAATAAACATACATTTACTGCAGCAAGGGTTGCAGAGGTAGTATTTTAACAGTACTGAAATTTGATGGATTGATTTTTGGTGTTCAACAGCTGTCATTTTAGGCCGGGCCAACAGGTTGGACTATCCCGTATTTAACCCGTCCATGATGAGAGAAATTCCCAAACAGAAAAATAAATATTCAGCCCTGAAATTAGAATATCCTGACCTGGTGTCGGGTCCATTCCACACCGGACACTTAGCTCCAAGCCCAAAAGTAATAAGATCAGCACTAATCTTAATACTTTTTAATGAGGTACAACAGTATTTAACTCTCAAGTATCAGGCCGAAAAATGTACACAAGGGCCAGACCATGCAAGTCAGCATTCCAGTAAGGATGAACCCGATTCTTAGCGTGCTCCCGACCAACCACCCACTACTGAAATTAGAATAACATAATATGGTGGTGACAGGTCACCACACAAATCACTTAGCCCCACTCCCTACTAATCTTACTACTCTTATATTGGGTATAACTGGACTAAAACCCAAAAATGCAGTCGAGGGAAAAACCAGGGATATCAAGATATTAAAAGTATCTGTATCACTATATTATAAGCTACTGCGTGGGCATGTACCTTTAAAGTCCTTTTTGTGAGTGGGGTTCAATTAGTCATCACTTTGAGATCACGGTCGGTGACATTTCTTATTCATTCACGTAATCAACAAATGGGCTTGAAAAAAGAACAACAAAGTTAACATCCGACATTTATAATTAAGAATTTTTATACAATAACAGGGAGTTCATATATACTGGTTGCATTAAAAGCACAAGTCATGATTTAAGTGGTCGGTTGGCAAAACCAGGTTCTAGACATGCTCCACATGTCATAATCCCTGTTTAGTCATAATCACCAAGCAGAGCATGTCAATCCCTGTTCAGTCATATTCACCAATCAGAAGCAGTCAATCTATCATATTCGACGCAGTCATCTGTCAGTTTATCATTCACCAATCAAGCATGTCAATCCCTGTTTAGTCATAATCACCAATCAGAGCATGTCAATCCCTGTTCAGTCATATTCACCAATCAGAGCATGTCAATCCCTGTTTAGTCATATTCACCAATCAGAGCATGTCAATCCCTGTTTAGTCATAATCACCAATCAGAGCATGTCAATCCCTGTTTTTCAGTCATAATTCACCAATCAGAGCATGTACAATCCCAAAGTGTTTCAGTCATAATCACCAATCAGAGCATGTCAATCCCATAGTCATAATCACCAATCAGAGCATCCATTCCCCTGTTCAGTCAATTCACCAATCAGCCAGCATGTCGGATCCCTGTTTAGTCATAATTCACCAATCAGAGCATGTCAATGTCATCCATATTCACCCAATCAGAGCAAGTCAATCCCGTTTAGTCATATCACCAATCAGAGCATGTCCAATCCCTGATTAGATCCTCATATTCACCAATCAGAGCATGTCAATCCCTGATTAGTCATATTCACCAATCAGAGCATGTCAATCCCTGTTCAGATCCATGTTCAACCCAATCATGCCCATGTTTCAATCCCTTTGTCATTCCATATTCACCAATCATCAGCATGCAATCCCTGTCATATCACCATCGGGGGACATATCAGAGCATGTCGGTCCCCGTTTTAGTCATATTCACCAAGCAATAGCATGACGATCCCTTTCAGATCGAAATTCACCAATCAGCATCATTCCATGTATCATATTCACCAATCAGAGCATGTCAATCCCTGTTTAGTCATAATCACCATCAGAGCATTCCAATCCCTGTTCAAGTCATATTCACCAATCAGAGCATGTCAATCCCTGTTTAGTCATAATCACCAATCAGAGCATGCCAATCCCTGTTCAGTCATATTCACCAATCAGAGCATGTCGGTCCCTGTTTAGTCATAATCACCAATCAGAGCATGTCAATCCCTGTTCAGTCATATTCACCAATCAGAGCATGTCAATCCCTGTTTAGTCATAATCACCAATCAGAGCATGCCAATCCCTGTTCAGTCATATTCACCAATCAGAGCATGTCAATCCCTGTTTAGTCATAATCACCAATCAGAGCATGTCAATCCCTGATTAGTCATATTCACCAATCAGAGCATGTCAATCCCTGTTCAGTCATATTTACCAATCAGAGCATGTCGGTCCATATTCACCAATCAGAGCATGCAATCCCCTGTAAGCATAATCACCAATCAAGCATGTCCAATCCCTGATTACATATTCACCAATCAGAGCATGTCAACCCTCCCTGTTTATCATAATTTTTACCAATCAGAGCCTGTTCGGTTCATAATTCAACCAATTCAGAAGCATGCCAAACCTGTTCAGTCATTTATGTACCAATCAGCCAGTCGGTTTCCCATATTCACCAATCAGAGCATGTCTCCCTGTTTAGCTCAAATCCCACCAATCAGAAGCATGTCAAACCCTGTTCAGTCATATCACCAATCAGAGCAATCAACCCTGTTTCATAATCACCAATCAGAGCATGCAAACCCTGTTCAGTTTCATATTCACCAATCAGAGCATGTCGGTCCCCTGTTTAGTCATAATCACCAATCAGAGCATGTCAATCCCTGTTTCAATATTCACCAAATCAAGCATGTCAATACCCTTGTTTAGTATAAATCACCAATCAGAGCATGTCGTTTTCATAATTTTACCCAATCAGAGCTTCAATCTGTTTAGTCATAATCACCAACAGATTCATGTCAATCCCTGATTAGTCATATCACCAATCAGAGCATGTCAATCCCTGAATTATTATAAATTCACCAATCAGGAGCAGTCAATCCCTGTTTAGTCGAGACTGCCACCCTATCATATTCACCAATCGAGCAGCTCCCGTTTATCATAATCACCAATCGAGCATTCCCTGTTCATCATATTCACCAATCAGCATGTCAATCCCTGTTATCATAACACCAATCAGAGCATGCCAATCCCAGTTCAGACATATACCAATCAGAGCATCAATCCCTGTTTAGTCATAATCACCAATCAGAGCATGTCAATCCCTGATTAGTCATATTCACCAATCAGAGCATGTCAATCCCTGATTAGTCATATTCACCAATCAGAGCATGTCAATCCCTGTTCAGTCATATTCACCAATCAGTGCATGTCAATCCCTGTTCAGTCATATTCACCAATCAGAGCATATCAATCCCCGTTTATGGTCATATTCACCAAGCAGAGCATGTCAATTCCTGTTTAGTCATATTCACCAATCAAAGCATGTCAATCCATGTTCATTCATATTCACCAATCAGAGCATGTCAATCCCTCTTGTCATATTCACCAATCAGAGCATATCAAGAGCATGTCAATCCCCGTTTAGTCATATTCACCAAGCAGAGCATGTCGATCCCTGTTCAGTCAAATTCACCAATCAGAGCATGTCAGTCCATGGTTAGTCATATTCACCAATCAGAGCATGTCAATCCCTGTTTAGTCATATTCACCAATTAGAACATGTCAATTCATGTTTAATCATATTCACCAATCAGAGCATGTCAATCCCTGTTCAGTCATATTCACCAATCAAAGCATGTCAATCCATATTCATTCATATTCACCAGTCAGAGCATGTCAATCCCTCTTGTCATATTCACCAATCAGAGCATATCAAGAGCATGTCAATCCCCGTTTAGTCCTATTCACCAAGCAGAGCATGTCAATCCCTGTTTAGTTTGTTTGTTGAGGTTTAACGGTCTATCAACAGCTAAGGTCATATAATGCCGATCAATGGGTTTAGTATACAAGTACCAGGCGTGGCTCCAGGATTTCAGGTTAGGGGGGGCGTAACTATTTTGCAATACTCGACTATATTATCGAACGAGCGTAGCTTAGCTCGCTAGGGGGGTGCAGGGGCATCCCCCCGGAATTCTTTTTGAAATCAACATCGCATTTCCTGCGTTCTGGCGCATTTTGGAGTAGAAACGTGCCTTGTAACTTGTAAAAAATCTTTACTCAGCAAATCTTAGGGGGAGCGCGCGCCGGGTCTACCCCCCCCCCCCCCCTGAATCCGCTGACGAGTACATGTTCAAGTACATGTACAAATGGGGGGAAAATCCCAAAATCAGAACTGAATACATAAACCAGATGGCCGCGGCCCGCATGTTGAGCCCGCCAAGGCATTTGATAGTATTTTTAAAAACTTTAACGCAGATTTCGGACGGACGCACGGACGTCATTGTGATCACTATGTCTTGCTTTCCACAAGCGGACTCGACAAAAAAAACTATATATTCAGCTCTGAATTCAGAATAATCCTGATCTGATGCCAGGTCCTCGCCACACCAGAATCTCTTGGGCCCCCTCCCAAAAGCAGTAGGATCAGTAATAATTTTACGACTTTTATAATGGGCAATCCCTGTTTAGTCATATTCTCCAAGCAGAGCATGTAAATCCCTGTTTAGTCATAATGACCAAGCAGAGCATGTCAATCCGTTGCGTATCACCAACCAGATTCAACTCCGCTAGCCGTCAACTGTTTAAACGGTCTTCAAATATGTGACTGATGAGAAATGGGGCTTATGCGACCAGTGTAGATCCAGATTAGCCTGTGCATCTGCACAGTCTGATCAGGATCTGCACGGTTCGCCGTTCCATCAATAATACACCTGTCATGCTTCAAAACGAACAATGTAGATCATTATCAGGCTACAGGAATGTGCTATTTGATCAGCAGCTACACTGGTCACAAATACCATAAGCCCCATTTCTCCAGTCACTGCCACAACTATATGTTTATTAATGACATGTGGCAGTTTTATCATGCGGGATATATGATGCATCATGAAAAACAAATCAGCCTCCTTGTATATTCAGAATTGATAAAAGATTATTTCCAGAAATAAAATCTTATCCTGTATCAAAAAATACTTTGGTTCTCAGACACGGAGATTGGTGTCACTCTGTAGAACCGAGTGATGTAATTCACCGCTATATTCTCTACCAGTTATCATGTAAGAAATACAGTGGAACCCCTCCAAACCGGACACCCCGGAGGTCCCCAGGGTGTCCGGTTTGGAGATGTTCCAATGTAAATGTGAGACATGTGAGCACTTCACGACACATTCTTGTGTTTTGCAATCATGAAGTCATTGTAATCAGATATACATATCGAGTAACAACGAAACATATCTAAGGTAGCATCTATATTTTTCCCCGACTGTTTGGTTTAGAGGGGTTCCACTGTATATATAAATCCCTAGACACCGAATGAAAATCGTGAAACATTTGTATACGACTGCCGGAGTATGTGCCAGCTGATCAGTAGCCTATTTCATCAACATTGCAAAGTATACTTTAGTAGCAAAGTATACTTTGAGGGAGAAATTTTCAATTTTATGATAAATTTTTATTATACTGAATTTATTAGGGCTGTTCCAGTTAAACATACACAGGACCCGGGGACGGCAGAAAAAAGAAAATACATGCCAGGGTGTCTGTGCCTAAAAATTGCATCTATGGGTGGGTGAGATCCAACTAAAATCACATCTATGGGTGGGTGGGGTGGGGGTTCTCACACTAAAATCACATCTATGGGTGATTTGTAGCATGCCTTCTGGTATTAAACGTCGTCATTCTTTCAAATCGCTATTCGCTATCAAAATCGAGATGCCGCATTAAATTGTGCAAAAAAAAATCACGGAAATGCGTCGTTTTTTCCGGGAGGAGTGAAATATCAGCGCAGGGATCTCGCATACAACAACAACAACAACAACAATAAAATGGCGAGCCTGGCTTCAATGAACACCGAACAACTGATTGCCTGGCTCGGCAACGAGCAGAATGAATTAGTGTGCAACATATTGGGTAAATCAGCAGCGGCTTGCCTATAACAGTGTTTAGTATTTTGGGAATGGGGCCCGTGAGTTTAAAATTGGGAAAACTGCGTCGTATGGTCGATATACCGGTATTCGGCATGCCCCTATATTCGGCAGGCTTTGGTTATAATTTGAATAATGTCTCCCGCAAAATTTTTCTTTGTGTGTACGATCAGCAGAGTATGCGAAATACGTCGGTTCCGACAGGTAAAATGAAATATTGGGAAAATAACCTAAAGTATAAACTTTCTTTGATATTTTTTTAATTTTTTATTTTCTTGGTCGGTTTTCGTGTGTCCTAAAATTTCATTCGGGCTGGCAAAAATATTGTGTTCACCAGGACCTGTAAAGTTTGAGTCTCTTTTGCATACTCTGCCGCGGATCAGGGAAGATATTTTGCATCCACCCCCCCCCCCCCCCCTTTGTATAAAGTTAAATGCCCACTCTCCGCCCCATCTACATGAAATGGTAACCTAAATTGATAAATGCCTCTGGCTTAGGGGACACTCTGCCAAAAATTCCAGAGACTGCGACAACTCGTCTATTTTTACGCCAACCCCCTCCCCCACCCTCTTCTAGTTCTATAAAGAAGTTACATGACAATACTGAATTCTAGCCTATATGATGATACAAGCCTGGTTTTTCAATGCAATACAAGTTATAGCCAGCAGTATGTCTCTAAATGTCATTACGCACCACTCATATGCATGTGAACTGATTTTTGGATTTCATCAACAACGGAGACTCGTAAATCACTATAATTAAATCACATCTATGGGTGGTTGTTTTCACAACCAATTAAATCACATCTATGGGTCGGTGTTTTCAAGGTAAAGGCACATCTATGGGTGGGTGCCAAAGCTACTAATTCGCATCTATGGTAGGCTACCCAAATCTAAAAGTGGTGTCCCCCCCTCCCATGTATGTTTTACTGGAACAGCCCTTACATTATCACAGCCAATTTGGCTGTGATAATGTAATAAATTCAGTATAATAATTCTGCATACTTTTAATCATGAAATATATGCATTTGTTAGTTCTATATCAAATAATGCATTTCAGGAAAAATAATTGATTAATCCCTCAAAGTATACTTTGCTAGTAAAGTATACTTTGCAATGTTGATGAAATAGGCTACAGAAGCTATTACTGATCACAAGTCCCAGGTTACATATGACAGGTTACAAGGTTACATATGACAGGTTACATATGAGACAAGCCATGTGATTTTGTACCCGAGGCAATATTTTCTGTAAATGACGTCGAAAGTTGATGAACTTTATTTGCTCTGAGTGAGTGAGTGAGTGAATAGGGTTTAACGTCCGCTTTTCTGACATAGAGGTACAAGCCTCAGGGAGTCTACACGCAGACGGGTCAACGGGGTCGAGTCCCGTATCCACCTGTCCAAGGGGGGTAAATCCCAACTTCAGAACTCAATATTTACAATCAAAATATATATTCAGTCCTGAAATTAGAACAACCTGATCTGGTGCCAGGCCCTCGCCACACCAGCATCATTTATCCCATCCCCTAAAAGTAATAGGATTAGCGCTAATCTTACTTTTATATATGGGGCATAGCCCGACTCAACTCTCACATACAAGAAAGCCAAAAATGTACATGAGGGCCAAATCCGGTATAGTGGGTTCCGGAAAGTATGAACCCAATCGTTAAGCCAGTTTAGTCGCCTTTTACGACAAGCAATGGCTACTGCAGCACTATTCTCAGGATCAGTTGATCCCGCCCCGGTACCTGCACGGGGCTTATTTGCTCTGAACGTTTCTTAAATTTTAGACGTTATATCCGGAAAACATGGTAAATATTCTGCATGAGATATCACACATCTTCTTGGGTACAAAACATTGTGTACCAGTATTTATACAAGCACAGGTAATACTAGTTTGTTCGTTTGTTTGTTAGAGTTTAATGGCCTATCAACAGCTACGGTCATTTAAGGCCGGGTCAATAGGTTTAGTACTAAATCCCATATATTACCTGTACAAGTACATGTACAAATGGGGGAAAAATCCCAAAATCAGAATTGAATATTTATAATGAAAAATCTATATATTCAGCCCTGAATCAGAATAATCCAGGTCCTCGCCACACCAGAATCACTTGGCCCCCTCCCAAAAGCAACAGGATCAGTAATAATCTTACCACTTCTATAATGGGCAATAACCCAATTCAACTCCCAGATAACAAAAGAGCCAAAGATAAAAACGTAGCTGAGGGCCAAACCATGAAAATCGTGATTTCTATAAGGAACATTTAAGGCCGGGCCAACGGGTTCGATCCCGCATTCAACCTGCAGCATTGGGGGGGAAAATCACAACGGAATATTTACATAAAAATAAATATATACATTGTATTCAGCCCTGAAATTAGAATAACCTGACCTCGTGCCAGGTCCATGCCACACCAAAGTCACTTGGGCTCTTTCCCTAAATGCAAAAGGATTAAGACTAATCGTATTACTCATATAAGGGGTATAATCAAATTCAACTCTCACATTCGGGATTGATCCTTACCGGAATCCCGGCCGGAGACCTGGTTTGGCCCTCATGTACGTCTTTGGCTTTCTTGTGTGTGAGAGTTGAATCTGGTTATACCCATTATATAAGAGTAATATTCATATTACATTTAGGGACAGAGGCCAAGTGGCTTTGGTGTGGTATGAACCCCTGGTACCAGTTCAGGTTATGCTAATTTCAGGGCTGAATACTCGAACCCGTTGGCTCGGCCTTAAATGACCTTAGCTGTTCATAGGCCATTAAACACTAACAACAAACACATACAAGAATGCCAAAGACGTATCTGAGGGCCAAACCAGTAGCCGATTTCATCAACATTGCAAAGTATACTTATCTAGCAAAGTATACTTTGAGGGAGTAATCATTGATTTTTCTGAAATGAATTATTTCACATAGAACTAATGATTGCATATATTTGATGATTAAAACTATGCAGAATTATTATACTGAATGTATTACATTATCACAGCCAAAATGGCTGCGATAATGTAATACATTCAGTATAATAAAAATTAATAAATTTATCTTAAAATTGAAGATTTCTCCCTCAAAGTATACTTTGCTAGGAAAGTATACTTTGCAATGTTGGTGAGATAGGCTACAGGTCTCCGGTTGGGATTCCGGTAAGGATGAAAGATCAGGGGGCCGTTTCACTAAACTTTGTAACCCTAAAATGTTTGCAAGTGCAAAATTATGATAGTCTGTAACTTTCACATTAACAATGTTTTCTTGTAAATAATTACTGGATTTACATTTATTGAGCTCTATGTTCAATAAATGTAAATCCATCAATTAAATTTCCAGACGATCCTGAATTTGCACTTACGAACATTTTAGTCGTACGAAGTTTAGTGAAACGGGCCCCTGAATCCCTATCGTTAAATTACCCATCGCATGCAGCCAAACACCAGCATGTAAAGTGTTCAATTCCTCAACATAACATGGACAGTACAAATATATTACATAATGTGTGGGCCCCTATTGACAGAATTTAACCCTTTCAACTCCACAGGCCTGTGTAGTGGTATTGGCAAATAGTGTAGATCCAGACGAGCCGGCTCGTCACGTCTCATCAGGATCTGCACTTTTTGCAAGTAATTTTTATATTTTTGAGAACAAAAACACCCCTTTTTCATAAACAGACTAGTCTGAAAATCAGTTTGTGACCATTGGAATAGTAAAAGTAATAGGATTAGGAATAATTGTATTCCTCTTATATAAAGGGGTACAACCAGATTCAACTGTCACATTCCGCTGGCGATCGCCACTTTCGCAATTGGCGATAAAAATAAACAATTGGCGAAATAAAATAACAATTTTCGAAAAAAAATAAAATAATAAAAAAAAAATTCCGAAAATTGAAAATTTTATTTCGCCAATTGTTTATTTTTATCCTATTGTTTATTCCTTTTTCTTTCTTTCATTTTTTTTCTTCTTTTTTTTTGGAAGTGGCGATTTTTTTATTTTCCCCAGCAGAATCCC
Organism: Conchocele bisecta; assembly: GCA_029237695.1. NCBI lineage: Eukaryota > Metazoa > Mollusca > Bivalvia > Lucinida > Thyasiridae > Conchocele > Conchocele bisecta. The sequence goes on along the minus strand of CM055265.1, from coordinate 64,204,441 downwards.
TGGGAGTGAAAGGGTTAATTGTTTCTAGCAGACAAACAGCTAATGATCATTAGCCTTCTTACCAACAGTTGAGAATTGAAGGGTCAGTGGAAGACGGGGGCAAGTCCATAACGGACTTGGCCCCCTTCTTCCATTGACCCCTTCAATTGTGACAAGAGCATAAAAGACAATTTAACAGAAAAAGGGTATCTCCATAGAGGATTATAAATGAGCTGCCGAAACACGACGAAAAGACAATTTATTATATTCTTACATCGATAGTTAAAATGAATAGCAATATATATGTATACACGTATTTATAGTCCCTATGACTAGCAGTACACCAATATCTAACATCAAATGGGTAACGCGTACACAGCAATTTAATTCCAGTCAGACACGATATTCAAATTAAACGACCCCCTCTTCAAAGTCAGAACGAGAGCTGGCAATTACCCACTAGCTTACAAAACGTATGCATAAAATTACGTATTTTATGGATGAATAAGTAAAGTGTTGTTTATTATAGTGTCATATATTGAAAGGATCCGCCAGTTTTGACGTACGAGACACTCTAATCTATGAACATCAGTACGGTCCTAATTCCCATCCTATATACCAGGCAACAGGCAGGTAGGCAATTGTTACCATTTATTTAACTAGCTGGCAGCTCACCCACCGGCCATATCAGCCCAAGTGCAGACTCAAACCTTTGACCTCCCAGTTGCGAGGTGGATGCCTTATCCACGAGGTATTTATTATACTGACATTGCAATCAAAAAGATTTATTTATTTAACCTTTTGAACCCGAAAGCCAGCTATAGCGGTTTATGCAAAAAGTGCAGATCCAGATGAGCCGGCTCGTAAAGAGCCGTCTCATCAGGATCTGCACATTTTGCAAGCAATTTTCATATTTTTTAGAACAAAAACACCCCCTTTTCATACTTAGGGTTGAACGGGTTAATAGTGTTGAACAGCCTTAGGCTGGGTTAACAGGGTCGAATCCTGTATTTTCCCTGAACGGAGGGACGGGTGGGGGATGCCAAAACCAGAACTGAATTTTTACCAAAATAAGTATATATTCAGACCTCCAATTAGAATATCCCGATCTGGTGCCACGTCCTCGCCACCCCATTCACTTGGCCCCACTCCCTGTATGTATGTAATACTAATAGAATTACAGTCAAACCTGTGCAAAAGGCCACATCCGAATAGCACATACCCGTCTATAGCAGCCCGTTTTCCCAATTATTCAATTACTACATAAAAGAACATGTGAACAAAGGCCAGATTTTTCTCTTCCCATGACTGGCCTTTATTCACAGGTTTGACTGTAGTATTAATCCTATTGCCTTTATAATTGGTATAACCAAATTCAACTCTCACATACAAGAAAGCCAAAAAATGTACCCCGAGAGCCAAACCAGGGAAACCTGGATTCCAGTAAGGATGAAAACCATAGTTAAATTATCCTTTGCATGCTCCCTACCAGCCGCCAGTTTCTGCCGTCAAAATATGTATAAATTAATGTGTTATACACAAGTTTCATCATCAAATGTGGCCTGTAGCTAGTGATCACACCAGGATAAAATCAACTATTCGTTTAATTACAATACACATATAGTTTCTGTTAGTTAGTGTTTCACATTCGTTCAACAACAAGGTCATATACTGACGGGTCTAGCAAATCATTCTCACACAGAAATAAATCGCAACGTAGGGAATGTTTAAACCATTACAATGCTGAATTAAACTTTTTGTCGCCCACTTTTTCTCACCAAAAAAAAACATAGTTTCACAGCAATTCAGAATAATTTCTAAATTGCTGTCCAACCATGTTTTGTGGAGATAGAAGACTAAATATAAAACATCAGCAGATGTCAATTGTCACTTCCCTCTTAATAATATACGACCAAACATAACAAACACGTCCTGCATATATTCCTCACAAGAGCCAGCCCCTGTATACAACAATTGGTGAATCACGCGACCAAACTACGGCGGCAATTTCAAAATATTTACCAGATCTGCCAACAAAACAGGTTAACTAGTTTTATATTACATTTTATCCGCGACAGTTTACAGAATGTGCGATTTAGCACCGAGTACACGGTTATATTTAGCTTTGTGGAGACTTGTATAGCGGTACTTGTGTACTAGCCGATAATCATGGAAATGTATTGCGCTTCTTAACTTGTTAAAAACACTAAAGTAAACAGTAAAGGTTTCACTATACATATACAAAAACTTTTCTCAAATTATTCAATATAGGAATGAATGGCCTTTTTGTGGAATTTATCGGGGTATAAACTTGGAAAAGTCGCGGGAATACTGGACGAAGGCCGGAAGGCCTCGTCCAGTATTCCCGCGACTTTTCCAAGTTTATATCCCCGATAAATTCCACAAAAAGGCCATTCATTCCCTATAATTCCAGCATTTGAAATCAATTCATCAAGAAAATGTGTTTATTTTCCGTTTTCTTAAGAATTATTTTAACTGCGCCTCACGGTTAAGGAAAGTAGTTTGGCGTGGGAGTTTACTGCGATATAAATTTTGGACAGAGACTTGCTACGGACCAATCAAATGTTAGGGAATTGTGTAAATATTTTTGTGCTGGAATTATGTCTCAGTAAAACTAAATGTACCAGCATATTCAACATTAAAGCAAGACAGTCCGTACGCTATATCAGACAAATAACAGTAGAATAAAAAGATTTACCCCATTTTATTGGCTGATATTAGCAAATACTTTTTAAATCGCCACCATTTTCAGCCACACAATTTGACATACAAGCACATGTAATTGAAGACATTAAACAATACTCACAAGACAATACTAACATCAATGATCCGCATCACCCATGTCCCACGATGAATGAACATGTGCACACTTGTGTAGAAATTAATGATCTCCCGCCCATCTGATAACTCGCTACGTCCATGCACAAGATCTACTGTCTGTTTCACGAAAGCTGCGCAAATTTTATGGCTATATAAACAATTCAAAAACAATATCTTTTCAATATTATATTATAGCAAAATTGAAGAATGAGACTTCTTTTTATTTCGTGAAATTTGGTAAAATATTGATTTTATCACTAAAAATTTATTTCTCTATGGGAATTTAACATGGGCGAAAAGGATGCAGAGGATAAGGGGGAGGAGCCAAAAACAGAAAAACAGAAAAAATTGGCAATTGACTCCAAAACCTGGCTTGGAAGTGACCTAACAAAATTAGATTTTGAAAATCGGTCCACTATTTCTGAAATAAGAAAAATTTCCCCAAAGTGAAGATGCCTATGGGAATTTAACATGGGAAATTGTTTTTTCTCAATAAAATCAATATTTAACCAAATTTCACGAAATAAAAAGAAGGCTCATTCTTAAATTGTTTTAAAATTTAATATCAAAAAAATTTATATTTTTGCATTGTTGCTATAGCCGTCAAATTTGGGCAGTTTCGTGAAATAGACATTTGTGGCCAGTTTAGTTCCTGATTTGTGACTGGAGAAAGTGCTTACAGAAATGGTGGCCAGTGTAGCTCCTGTGGCCAGTTTAATTCCCGATATGTGACTGGAGAAATAAAGCTTACAGAAGTATGTGGCCAGTATAGCTTCCGGCATTCAAGTTCAGTGTCCTAACCTCTAGGCCACAATCCATCCAGCTTTGCCCAGTGGCGTTACCATAGCCAATAACACATTGTTACAAAGATGTGTGGAAGTAGTCTCGTCAATTTTATAGGCCTCGCTCTTATACTGATGGACCGTAAAACACGGGATGACCAGGGCAGCGCCAGGTCAGTAGTCTGATCAGGCACTATGCAGGTTGCCATTCAGTCGATCTAGCATCATTGAGATGTTCATGGATAACAACTTTTTATCACTCAGCCTATTAAATGCAAGAGTACAATGCTGATCAGGAGCTACGCTGGTCACACATTGCCGGAGGGCCTATCTATCAGTCGGTGGCCCACGTGTAGCCCAGCTAACTTCCTGAATGTGTTGGTTCCCGCGCGATATTGCTGCCTCCCGGCCCAGTTCTAGTTGTCACCGTTCAACCCATCCACCATGCCCGCCTCCTGTCAAGGAACAATGTGATACATGCAGGGTTACTGTCTGTTTCACGAAAGCTGCCCAAATTTTACGGCTATACAGTAGAAACTCCGAATACCGGACCCTCTAAATACCGGAATCCTCCCGAAACCGGACAATTTTCATAGTCCCGATTTAATTCCTTCTTTATTCAATGTACTAAAAACCTCTGAATACCGGATCCTCTGAATTCCGGAAACCGGACGATTTTCAAAAAAAAAGAGAAGACTTTTAAGCATAATTTTACCTCTGAATACCGGACGGATCAGAATTGCTAAAATCACCAAGCGCCCGCGGCAGGTGATAAATTTCACACAATGGTCGTGTTGGATTTCCTGTCAGACAGGTATGATAAGAGAGACGTTACACATTTGACACGGTTCACAAGTCAAGTCACATGGTCGGGGCTGTTTATTTTTAAAAGGATGTTACGTCGTTTGTTGTCATTTAATGACCAACAATGTTTTGTACTGGTTGCATAGTGCGCACTCATTGCAATTTTGTGTCTTACAACCTACAAATATTTCCGAGCATGTGATCGACGTGTGATATTGGAAAACAGACCAATGAAAACAATTGTTTCTCGCGACTTTCGTCAAAATAAAGATGGATACTCGATATTTACATTTACAAATCGGGCCGTGTTTGGTCTTGAATTAAATAGCGAAACACATGCCGCTATTTTCCATTGAAGACTTAAATTGATTGATGCGGCTGTAATTAACGACGGCAGGCATATGTAAGGTAATTATGAGGTCAAATAATCATTGAAAATTGCCGATTAGTCTTCGCTAATTGGAGTACATGTTTAATGACAAACCAATTTACACACCGTATTATCGGCACATAGGCTTGAGTAAGAATAGTGAAAAACCTCTAAAAACCTCTCTAAACCGGACTTTTTGTCCGGTCCGGAGGCTGTCCGGTATTCAGAGTTTCTACTGTATAAACAATTAAAAAACAATAATTTTTTCGATAATATTAAATTAAAGGAAAATTTAAGAATGAGCCTTCTTTTTATTTCGTGAAAGTTGGTCAAATATTGATTTTATTGCGAAAACAAAATTTCCCCATGTTAAATCCCCAGGGATAGACATCTTCAAAGGGAAAATTTTAGAATTTCAGAAATACTGGACCGATTTTCAAAATTTAAGTTTTGTTTTCTTAGTTAGATCATCTGCAAGCTATCTAGCCAGGTTTCCGAGTCAATTTCCAAATTATTTCCAAATTATTTAGTTTTTTGTCTCCTCCCACAGCTTCTCTATCTCTTTTCCCCCCATGCTAAATTTCCATTTACAAATCAATTTTTCGCAATAAAATCAATATTTGACTTGCTTTTTTAATTGTTTATATAGCCGTAAAATTTGGGCAGCTTTCGTGAAACAGACAGTAGTCCATTCACTGGTGCTGCACTTCGCCCCCGAGTAAAATGTGTCCTTAAATATCGCTATACGGTTTTGGTATGGAAAAATCCGATCCAGATCAGCCTGTGCATTCAGTCTGATCAGGATCTACACTGTTCGCCATTGCATCAATGAAACACTTGTAATCAGGCTACACGATTGTGCTATTTGATCACGAGTGACACAAATCCCATAAGTCCCATTTTTCCAGGCACAGTGAGACATACCTTAAATATCGCTATACTGTGTTCGTCTTGGCAGTGCTGACAAAGATCCCAGGCACTCGTAAACTGGACGTCGCACACTGCACACAATAGTTCCCGTGTCTCACCTGTCACAAGCCACAAGCAATTGTAAAGGTGTATTATAATGTAATGGATTGTAGTCGGGGGACGGGGCAGGTAAGGGGAAGGGGGGGGGGGGGGTGGGGAGTTCAACTGTCTGGGCATGTATTCTGTTTTAATGTTGATAATCGGTATGCTTGGTTGAGGCTGAGCTGTACTCAGTCTCGGTCAATCATAGTGCCTGATCTTGGGTGAAAACTTGCTGAGGCATTTGACCACAAACACACTGGGACCATGACATATACTAGTAGGGGTCGCTGGGTCCTGGATTTTTTACCGAATGAAAGAGACTGAAATATTAAGAAGTGCCATGAAACAAAAAATAGAAGTTCAAGAAAATTACATTATGTTTGTGTATGCACTACAACGTTGGAAAAAGTGCCGACTATAGTTGCATCTGCTGCTAAAACAGGCACAACTATAAATTAATGTTGCAAAAGTTTTCAGCACTGAAGATTATTAATTTAACTTTATGTATAGTACATACTAGTGTCTCTCATGGACATATTTTGCTAAATGTGGTAATGTATGATGCACAAAAAAAAAATCAAAAAGAATTACATCATAATTTACATCATAAATTTTCCTACTGGTACATGTATAGTCAAAATGCATAACCATGTTATCTCTACTGGTTATCAGTTGCAGATAATAATAACTTTCATTTATTTTCCTTACTGGTACGTGGATAGTGATAAATGCATAGCCAAAGGACCTCCCTTGTTATCAGAGTTTTTAATCGTATATACTTGAACATGATGCACAGAGCTCCAGCTAAGGTGCGTAATTTTACCAACTTGGGGTGAAATTTTGTTATTTCTTCATCAAAAATGGCAAGTTGGGAGTCCTTTAGAATCGTCTCATTGAGACGATTCTAAAGCACTCCCAACTTGCCATTTTTGATGGAGAAATAAGAAATTTACCTCCAAATTACGCACCTTAACTGGAACTCTGAATGCACACCTTTTGGAATTTGATCAAATGAAAAGGTGTGATTGGTTGATATCGGCCATTTTCAGTGGATGCAGTGAAAACCACATTGAATATCTGAAACATACTCGGGGGGCTTTACAACATATTACTATGTAGAACCAATATCTAAATAATAATTTAACCCTTTCACCCCTAAGTAACTGAAATGGATTTTGATATGTTAATTTTGCAACCAATCCAATCGTCACAAAATGATTTTTCAGACTAGTCCATTTATGAACAAGAGCTGTAGGAGAACAGCATAGCTCGACTACGAGGGTTATCGATGTACACATAGCTTGACAAACAAGGTGGCTGCAGCCTGCATAAAAACCTTAACCAAGGTTGACTAAAAACATTAACCAAGGGAAATTAAGTAAGTAATTCAACGTTAAATGTAGGTCAATATCAGATATAGGTCAGGGGTTATTGATGTACATCACTAGGAGATGAAGTTTTTCAAGTATGGTTGCTGTAGGCCCAGGAGTATTCCATATACAAGCTTGACTAAAAACCTTAACCAAGGGGAAATAACTAAGTAATCCAAGGATAAAAGTAGGCCAAGGTCAAATATAGGTCAGGGATTATTGATGTACATCACTAGTAGATGAAGTTGTCCAAGTATGGTTGCTGTAGGCCCAGGAGTATTCCATATACAAGCTTGACTAAAAACATTAACCAAGTTTGAGTACAAACCCTAACCAAGGGAAAATAAGTAAGTAATTCAAGGTTAAATGTAGGTGAAGGTAAAATATAGGTCAGGGGTTATTGATGTACATTCCTATGAGAAAAGGTTATCCAAGTATGGTGTCTGTATGCACAATAGTATTCCATCTACAAGCTTGACTAAAAACCTTAACAAAGGTTGACTAAAAACCTTAACCAAGGGGAATTAACTAAGTAATTCAAGGTTAAATGTAGGTCAAGGTCAAATATAGGTCAGGGGTTGTTGATGTACATCACTATGAGAAAAGGTTGTCCAAGTATGGTTGGTGTAGGGCCAGGAGTATTCCATCTACAAGCTTGACTAAAAACCTTAACCAACAAGAATTAACTAAGTAATTCAAGAGGAAATGTAGGTCAATGTCAAATATAGATCAGGGGTTGTTGATGTACATCACTAGGAGATGAAGTTGTCCAAGTATGGTGGGTGTAGGGAGTAGTATTCCATATACAAGCTTGACTAAAAACCTTAACCAAGGGGAATTAACTAAGTAATTCAAGAGGAAATGTAGGTCAAGGTCAAATATAGATCAGGGGTTATTGATGTACATCGTTATGAGAAAAGGTTGTCCAAGTATGGTGTCTGTATGCACAATAGTATTCCATATACAAGCTTGACTAAAAACCTTAACCAAGGTTGACTAAAAACCTTAACCAAGGGGAATTTTAACTAGTAATTCAAGAGGAAATGTAGGTCAAGGTCAACTTAGTAGGGTTTATTGAGGTCATCACTAGGTGATGAAGTTTCCAAGTATGGTGGGTTGGGGTTAGGGCCAGGTTGTATTCCAATATACAAGCTTGATAAAAACCTTAACCTAGGGGAATTAACTAAGTAATTCAAGAGGAAATGTAGGTCAAGGTCAAACATAGATCCGGGGTTATTGACATACATCCCTATGAGAAAAGGTTGTCCAAGTATGGTGTCTGTATGCACAATAGTATTCCATGTACAAGCTTGACTAAAAACCTTAACCAAGGTTGACTAAAAACCTTAACCAAGGGGAATTAACTAAGTAATTCAAGAGGAAATGTAGGTCAAGGTCAAATATAGATCAGGGGTTATTGATGTACATCACTAGGAGATGAAGTTGTCCAAGTATGGTGGGTGTAGGGCCAGTAGTATTCCATATACAAGCTTGACTAAAAACCTTAACCAAGGTGACGCCGACGCCGGGGTGACAACATAAGCTCTAACTATTATTCGAAGTCGAGCTAAAAAGAGGTGTTTTTGCTCTAAAAATATGAAAATTATTTGCAACAAGAAAATGTGGCCTGTGGGCACACGAATGCCCCCGGTGGCAGATTGAAAAAATCACGTTTTTTTTCACAATAATTTTAAACGTTTAGAATGACCGTGATTTTTCTCACATTAACAAATACGTCAGCTCGCCTTACATAGAATAACATAAAATTCCTTAGTATAGTGGGAGGTAACTGCTGACAATGGGGCCCGAAAAGGGGTAATTAAAAGGTCAATTAAAATACAGGAGACCCATTTTTCCGGACACTATGATTTTCCGCGATATTTACTTTTTGTTAAAGGTACATGCCCACTCAGTAAGCACAAAATGTTCTTTATAGGAATTAAATAAGTGTATAATTGTGTCACTTTTCTACCAGTTCTAAAACTTGTAAGTGCCCGGAAAACAGATATAATCATTTAGTAATATTTATTTTACTGATAGTGACGCGCGTTGGTATCAGGCTATTTTCATATGCAAATGAGGCATCATATGTTTTACTTATTTATACAAATGAAATGAGTCACCTGAAAAAATAATATTGACAGATTATAAAGTATGATCATTGCACATCAAAAAAATAAATACAGAGAATAAATAGTAATGTCCGTTAACATTTTAAGAAAACACTGTTATCGCCCCTGATATCAGTGTGAAATTTTTTGTCTAAAATAAAATATAAATAATAATTCCAATCAATACGTGGGGTAATGGTGAATGAATGTTTATTTTGCCAGAAAATGTCATACGTACAGCATATACAAAAGTATATGTATCACTATATTATAACCTACTGCGTGGGCATGTACCTTTAAGCTAAAGCTGCAGAATTACAGTGAAAGTAATTAATACTGTATGGTATTGATCCAATGATAGCAATTATTGCATGTATTACTTCGAAGATACTGTTAATTCCTTTATTCTGTACGCTTTGCCTCTTTTCAACACAAGCGCCTGGTCCCGATAATCAAATTTCCGCGTCATACAGGTGTCAACAGAAGTTGGCAGGTATGAAAACAGTTCAATTTAATAGTTTTACTAATTTTTCTCGGAAATCTTCACACCTGACAACTGGAAATGACCACCTTAATGACCAGGAACAAAAATCTTGTATGAAAATGCAGAATTAAGCGTTTACGAGGGTGTCCGGGAAAATGGGTACGGACGAAAAATGGGTCGCCTACTAGTACACTATACAGATATAATCATTTAGTAATATTTATTTTACTGATAGTGACGCGCGGTGGTATCAGGCCATTTTCATATGCAAATAAACATGATATTTTTTTAGTTATTTATATTAATTAAATGCGTCACCTGAAAATTAATATTATAGACAGATTATAAAGTATGATCATTGCACATAAAAAATAAATACGGAGAATAAATAGTAATGTTCGTTAACATTGTAAGGTAATACGGTTATCGCCCCAGATATCAGTGTGGAAATTTTACGTCTGATATAAAATGTATAATAATGCCAATCAATGCGTGCGCTAATGGTTAATGAATGTTTATTTTGCTAGAAAGTGTCTCAGATAATGTCTCCGATAAAAAGAACATTTTGTGCCTACTGAGTGGGCATGTACCTTTAATGTGTGAATAAGTTCAAACTTGTCAAGGAGAAAAGGTCAAGGTCATATTAATGGCATCATGTATGTGTGGAATTTGTCCACAGGTATGATGTGTTGAAATATTTAAGCAATCATTCAAGGGATATAGAAGTTATGACATAATTGAGAAACTCCGGCGAACATCTGAATGTGTGAAAATGTTCAAAGGTGTGAAGGTCAAGGTTATATTAAGGGCAGCATGGATGTGTGGCATTTTTCCACAAGTATGATGTATTGCAATATTGAAGTAATGTATCAAGGGATATAGAAGTTACGACAGAATTGAGAAACTCCGGCGAACTTCTTAATGAAAATGTTCAAAGTTGTGAAGGTCAAAAGGTCAAGGTGATATTAATAGCAGTATGGATGTGTGGCATTTGTCATATTTAAGCAATTCAAGGGATATAGAAGTTATGACATTGAGAAACTCAAACAAACTTCTTAATGTGCCGGACACCCAGTCCAAACACCATAGGACTCCGGCTCCACCGAGACCGGGGGCATAAAAAGTGCAGATCCTGATGAGACGGCGAGCCGCGAGCCGACTCATCTGGATCTACACTGTTTGCCAATACCACGATACAGGTATGTAGTGTTGAAAGGGTACACAGGAAAATATTCCATTTGTTCACTGTCGCCGAGTGTCGTGACCTATTGACCTACCTTTCACTTGTTCCTGATTGGCCATTACGACGACCTTGAGCTCGCACTTCTGTTTCTTGTGCTGTATGAAGTTGGACAGATTGTTGAATAGGGACTTACACGTGCCACATATTAGCACATCGTTTCCCGCTGAAACATGAAACATTTCATTAAAACTACTGGCCACAATACGTATGCAATTTAATGGCACCTAAATGTGATGGAAATTGAAAATGGGTCCCTTATCACAAATGTATAGGAATTAAATAAGCGTATAATTGTGTCACTATTCCACCAGTTCTACAAATTACGAGTGCCCGCTATACAGATATAATCATTTAGTAAGTCTATTTTCATATGCAAATGAGGCATGCTATTTTTTAATTATTTAAACTAATATTTAAACTAATTAAATGTGCCACCGAAAAAAAAAATATTTTCGACAGATTATAAAGTATGATCATTGCACATCAAAAAAATAAATACAGAGAATAAATAGGAATGAAACACGGTTATCGCCCCTGATAGTAGTGTGGATATTTACGTCTGCTATAAAATGTATAATAATGCCAATCAGTACGTGGGGTAATGGTGAATGAATGTTTATTTTGCCAGAACATGTCATATCTACAGAATATACAAAATTATCTGTCTCCTTATATTATAACCTACTGCACTTACAAACATTTTAGTCGTACAAAGTTTAGTGAAACGGACCCCTGAAACTGTCCCCTTAGAACAGAACACAATACTGGATCAGTAGCCTATTTCATCAACATTGCAAAGTATACTTTAGTAGCAAAGTATACTTTGCGGGAGAAATTTTCAATTTTATGATAAATTTATTAATTTTTATTATACTGAATTTATTACATTATCACAGCCAATTTGGCTGTGATAATGTAATAAATTCAGTATAATAATTCTGCATAGTTTTAATCATCGAATATATGCAATCGTTAGTTCTGCATGAAATAATGCATTTCGGAAAAATCAATGATTGCTCCCTCAAAGTATACTTTAGTATACTCTAGGAAAGTATACTTTACAATTTTGATGAAATCGGCTACAGATCAGTGTATCCTACACAAATAGGGTCTATGGCACTTTTGGTCAGTGTAGCTGCTCATCAACTAGCACATTCCCGTATACATTAGTTAGCGTATTAACTGATGTCAAACAAGGTAGACCCTTAACCCTTTCAACACCAAGTAACTTAATAGGATGTTCCATGCCAATGTTTCACGCTATTTCATTAATTTTGTTCATTCAAATTATCCCATTCTTCTAAAAGGGTAATCTGTACGACGTTTAAAATTATTAACAAACAGTGGAGATCCTGATGAGACGGCTCGTTACGAGCCGGCTCATCTGGATCTGCACTGTTTGCAAACATTGTCTCTATAGAGGTCTGTGGTGTTGAAAGGGTTAATAAACTATGCGGACTGTGTCTAAAACAAATCCCATAAGCCCAATTTCTCCAGTCACAGGCACAATTATAAAGGCAATTAGCCATTCAGGGTATAAAGTAGTGGCTGTTACAAGGAAGGTGTTGTTGTAGAGAGATGACCGGGACACTGTAACGGGTTGAGAATGTTACCCAGCGCTCCAGATAAGCTGCATATTTGCTTAAATACCCAATTAAAATTGTCAACAAGAGTTGTCAGAAGACAACGAAGCTCGCCTGTTGGCAGCCTTCACTCAAACTTGGCACAGTCGTATAAAAAACATGAATATTATATAACTTGACCTTGGTTTAAGGGGTGTGCGGTGGACCTTGACATTGAGGTCAGTGTTGGAAGGTGGGTCATGGATTAGCTATAGCATGATATAGCATATTAAGATGTATGCATGTATGAAATATCAAAGCGCTCCCTGAAAACAGAAGTAAAACAAAATTTAAACCAACGTTAAGTTTATGAATGCACTAAGTTGGTGATTTTCTACAGCATGATAGCTATTCACATGAGGAATGCATGTATGAATGTGCGAAGTTTGTGACATTGACCTTGGGGAAAGAGGTGGGGGGGTGGGTCATGGATTTGCTGTAGCACAATAGAGGATTATCAGATGAATGCATGTATGAAGTATCAAGACGTTCCCTGTATAGAAACGGAAGTTATAAAAAGACATTTACTCTGAGGAATGCATGTATGAAATATTAAAGCATTCCCTGTAAAGAAACAGAATTTACACAACATTTACCCCAACGTAAAGTTTATGAACATGCTTAAGAATGTGAGCTTGACCTTGGGGTAAGGTCGTAAGGGTTGGATGGTGGGTTGTGGATTTGCGATAGCACGATAGGGTATCATCAGATGAATTCATGTATGAAATATTAAGGTGTTCCCTGTAAAGAAACAGAAGTTATAAAAAGACATTTACTCCACCGTTAAGTTTATGAATGTGCTAAGTTTGTGACCTTGACCTTGGGGTAAGGGTTGGGTGGTGGGTCATGGATTTGCTTAGCATGATAGAGTATCATCAGATGAATGCATGTATGAAATATCAAGGCGTTCCATGAAAGGAAACAGACGTTATAAGACGCCGGGGGTATGCCATAAGCTCTTCTAAAAAACAAATTTAAATCAAAAGTAGCGAGTATCAAAAAGCAATAACAATGTTGTGGTACCTTTATCATGCTGTAGAAAACAATAAACAGACCACAAATATAGCATATTTTCCATGAAAACACATCTTGGTATTTCATGAGAATTGTCACCAAGGAGACAATTCTAATGAAATGCCAAGACATGTTTTAATTTCGAAGCAAACTATTCAATAATTGCTGTCTGTTGATGTGTAAACAGTAGTGTGATTTTATTTTACCCAATTAAAATTTTAAAATACCCAATTGTTTCAGAAATGGAGTGAAAATACTCAATTACTAATTCCTTATCTGGAGCCCTGTTACCTACTTGATATCGTAGATTTTTTCATGGGTCTGGTGAATGTGATGGATGGGGCTGCCACGGACTTAGCTGCCGATGACATGGGCACTGACATTTCAGGGGCTGATCCCACAGACACCAGATTTCTACCCGCCTGGTTCACACTGGGCTCCGTCCGCACCTACAATAGCAGCACAGATTGACAATAGTAGACAGAGCACCAGATAAGGTGCGTATTGGCGTATTTTATGCACATATTTTAGCAGAATATACATTGCTTATCAAAAGTGTGTACAAAATATGCATTGATTTTCAAATTGAGTAGTGAAAATACGGTAATAAAGTTGAAAATGTACTTTATAGTTGAACTGCAAAATAAGTGTTATGTTTTATCATTTGTTCCCTATTCAATAAGAAAATCAATTATACATTTGTAAAAGAAAAATATGCATTGAATTTGAAATTTGGGGGTATAATACTTTTTAGATACAAGAATTCCGCCACGGAAGCGGTGTTGCGCCTGCCGAGGCATTTGACTGTAACATGATCATGGACATGTGCTAAAGTAAGCATCACAAAAACCGTCAGAGAAGTGCATGTTTAAAATACGAAAAAGATCATGGTTGAAGAAACTTTTTGACACAAAAAAATGGCTGTCTTTCCACAACCATGTGAATGTCAAAACGGTCACGGTCATGTTAATGGCGGCATGAGTGTTCCAAATCCTTACATGTGTCAAGTGTCCAAATACTGAAGCAATCTGTCAAGAAATATTAATGTTATATCATGATGAAGAAACTTGTACAAACTTTTTTACGCAAAAAAATGGCTACGTGTTTCCACAAAAATATGAAGGTAAAAAAGGTCAAGGTCATGTTAATGGCGGCATGAATGTGTTCCCAATGGTCATATGTATCAAGTGTCCAAATGTTGAAGCAATCCGGCCAGTAATATTAAAGTTATACCATGATGTCGAAGCTTGTACAGACTTTTTGACATTTCGGATGACGACGACGGAAAAAGTGGTTACAGTCGCCACTTCTGCTAAAGCAAAAACACAATAATAGACAGAGTGGCTGTTACAACAAGAGCTGTAGGAGAACAGCATAGCTCGACTACGAGGATTGTCGATGATGTACACATAGCTTGACAAACAAGGTGGCCGCGGCCTGCATAAAAACCTTAACCAAGGTTGAGTAAAAACCTTAACCAAGGGAAATTAAGTAAGCAATTCAAGGTTAAATGTAGGTCAATGTCAGATATAGGTCAGGGGTTATTGATGTACATCACTAGGAGATGAAGTTTTCCAAGTATGGTTGCTGTAGGCCCAGGAGTATTCCATATACAAGCTAGACTAAAAACCGTAACCAAGGGGAAATAACTAAGTAATCCAAGATGTACATCACTAGGAGATGAAGTTGCCCAAGTATGGTTGCTGTAGGCCCAGGAGTATTTCATATACAAGCTTGACTATAAACATTCACCAAGTTTGAGTACAAACCATAACCAAGTGGAAATAAATTCAAGGTTAAATGTAGGTGAAGGTAAAATATAGGTCAGGGGTTATTGATGTACATCCCTACGAGAACAATTTATCCAAGTATGGTGTCTTTATACACAATAGTATTCAGGCATGAGAATGGCTTCCACTGAAAACAGCTGAAAATCCACTGAAACCCCCTCATCCCCAAAAGTATCAAATCTGAGCAGATCAGACTGAGCCTGAAACATTTTCGAAACTCAGATTATGACAAAATCCGCTGAAATCAGCTGATCAGCTGAAGATTCTCATGCCTGAGTATTCCATCTACAAGCTTGACTAAAAACCTTAACCAAGGTTGACTAAAAACCTTAACCAAGGGGAATTAACTAAGTAATTCAAGGTTAAATGTAGGTCAAGGTCAAATATAGGTCAGGGGTTGTTGATGTACATCACTAGGAGATGATGTTGTCCAAGTATGGTTGGTGTAGGGTCAGGAGTATTCCATCTACAAGCTTGACTAAGTAACTTAACCAAGGGGAATTAACTAAGTAATTCAAGAGGAAATGTAGGTGAAGGTCAAATATAGATCAGGGGTTATTGATGTACATCCGTATGAGAAAAGGTTGTCCAAGTATGGTGTCTGTATGCACACTAGTATTCCATGTACAAGCTTGACTAAAAACCTTAACCAAGGTTGACTAAAAACCTTAACCAAGGGGAATTAACTAAGTAATTCAAGGTTAAATGTAGGTCAAGGTCAAATATAGGTCAGGGTTTGTTGATGTACATCACTAGGAGATGAAGTTGTCCAAGTATGGTTGGTGTAGGGCCAGGATTATTCAATCTACAAGCTTGACTAAAAACCTTAACCAAGGGGAATTAAGTAATTCAAGAGGAAATGTAGGTCAAGGTCAAATATAGATCAGGGGTTATTGATGTACATCCCTATGAGAAAAGGTTGTCCAAGTATGGTGTCTGTATGCACACTAGTATTGCATGTACAAGCTTGACTAAAAACTTTAACCAAGGTTGACCAAAAATCTTAACCAAGGGGAGTTAACTAAGTAATTCAAGGTTAAATGTAGGTCAAGGTGAAATATAGGTCATGGGTTGTTGATGTACATCACTAGGAGATGAAGTTGTCCAAGTATGGTGGGTGTAGGGCCAGGAATATTCCATATACAAGCTTGACTAAAAACCTTAACCAAGGGGAATTAAGTAAGTAATTCAAGAGGAAATGTAGGTCAAGGTCAAATATACATCAGGGGTTATTGATGTACATCCCTATGAGAAAAGGTTGTCCAAATATGGTGTATGTATGCACAATAGTATTCCATGTACAAGCTTAATTAACTAAGTAATTTAAGAGGAAATGTAGGTCAAGGTCAAATATAGATCAGGGGTTATTGATGGATGTACATCACTAGGAGATGAAGTTGTCCAAGTATGGTGGGTGTAGGGCCAGTAGTATTGCATATACAAGCTTGACTAAAAACCTTAACCAAGGCGTGACGTGACGGTGACGCCGACGCCGGGGTGACAACATAAGCTCTAACTATTCTTCGAATAGTCGAGCTAAAAACTTATCTGGAGCTCTGAGTAGTTATTGTGAACAAGAGTGCCGAAGGTCACAATTTACACTCGTCAATACATAGCCAGTAAACAAGTGGAGATAACACATTGGAACAAGGCGATCGCCGGGGAGTGTCTCACCTACTAAACGAGGCAATTGCCACTAAGATCAATGTCACGAAGGTCACAATATGAGGAAGTCCAAAATTATTGATACGAAGGTCAAGGCCACACAAATGAGACTGGATGGATAGCCATCAAAGTGAGGAAGGGAGCTACTGGTAAAGTTTGGTAATGATCTGACTAACGGATCAAGAGATATTCAACATTTGGACGTACACGTGAACATCAAAAAATATTGACATAAACATCAAGGTCGCCAAGGTGACAGTCAAGGTCACCGGAATAACCATGGATGGATAGCTATCAATGATCAATGTGAGGAAGTTATTTATGAAATTCGGTAATGATATAACAGATCAGGAGATATTCCAAAATTTGAATGTAGTCGAACCTGTGAACAACGACCGGCAAAGGGAAGTGGCCAAAGTGGTCGTTGTTGACAGGTGATCGTCGTTCCAAGGGTCGAACATATTCCCGGTTTCACAACAAAGTCGGCCATGTACATGTATTTAGCATTTTATTGTAATCTATATGCAGGCATAGAAAACGTCTTGGCTGTATAAACTTTCACCTGACGATTCGCTATTGCATGATCTGCTTTTCATCAATTAACAAGAGCTGTAGGAGAACAGCATAGCTCGACTACGAGGGTGTCGATGTACACATAGCTTGACAAAGAAGGTGGCTGCGGCCTACATAAAAACCTTAACCAAGGTTGACTAAAAACATTAACCAAGGGAAACTAGAAATGTGGCCTGTCGGCACACAAATACCCCCACTGGCAGCCAAAGAAAACGAGGCATTTTTGATCATAAGCCATTTAGCCGAGCGTTAAGGTTTCAAACGCATCAAATCAAGTCTGTGACCTTGACCCTGGGCATAGTGTGATAATCCATGCATCGGTGTAGAAGATATAGAGCGGAAGGGAATTTCAATAGGTTTGACCTTTGACCTTCAACTATGACCTTGACCTTGGACGTAGGTGCTTGGTTATTGATCGAGACACACCTTCTCATCCTGAGAAACATTTGTGCCAAGGCATTTGATAATGCATGCATCGGTGTAGAAGATATAGAGCGGAAGGGAATTTCAATAGGTTTGACCTTTGACCTTCAACTGTGACCTTGACCTTGGGACGTAGGTGCGTGGTTATTGATTGCGACACACCTCATTCTATGAGAAACATCTGTGCCAAGCCATTTGATAATCCATGCATCGGTGTAGAAGATATAGAGCGGAAGGGAATTTCAATAGGTTTGACCTTTGACCTTCAACTGTGACCTTGGACGTAGGTGCGTGGTTAGCAATTTTGATAATCCATGCATCAGTGTAGAAGATATAGAGCGGAAGGGAATTTCAATAGGTTTGACCTTTGACCTTCAACTGTGACCTTGACCTTGGACATAGGTGCGTGGTTATTGATAGGGACACACCTTCTCATCACGAGAAACATTTGTGCCAAGCCATTTGATAATCCATGCATCGGTGTAGAAGACATAGAGAGGAAGGGAAGTTCAATAGGTTTGACCTTTGACTTTCAACAGTGACCTTGACCTTGGACGTAGGTGCGTGGTTATTGATCGCGACACACCTTCTCATCGTGAGAAACATTTGTGCCAAGCCATTTGGGAATTTCAATATTTTTTACCTTTGAGCTTCAACTGTGACCTTGACCTTGGATGTAGGTGCGTGGTTATTGATCGCGACACACCTTCTCATCCTGAGAAACATTTGTGCCAAGGCATTTGATAATCCATGCATCGGTGTAGAAGATATAGAGCGGAAGGGAATTTCAATAGGTTGACCTTTGACCTTCAACTGTGACCTTGACCTTGGACATAGGTGCGTGGTTATTGATTGTGACACACCTTCTCAACATGAGAAACATCTGTGCCAAGCCATTTGATAATCCATGCATCGGTGTAGAAGATATAGAGCGGAAGGGAATTTCCATAGGTTTGACCTTCAACTGTGACCTTGAACATAGGTGCGTGGTTAGCAATTTGATAATCCATGCATCAGTAGTAGATATAGAGCGGAAGGGAATTTCAATAGGTTTGACCTTTGACCTTCAACTGTGACCTTGACCTTGGACGTAGGTGCGTGGTTATTGATGGCGACACACCTTCTCATCATGAGAAACATTTGTGCCAAGCCATTTGATAATCCATGCATCGGTGTAGAAGATATAGAGCGGAAGGGTATTTCAATAGGTTTGACCTTTGACCTTCAACAGTGACCTTGACCTTGGACGTAGATGCATGGTTTTCCAAGTATGGTTGCTGTAGGCCCAGGAGTATTCCATATACAAGCTTGAGTAAAAAACGTAACCAAGGGGAGATAACTAAGTAATCCAAGGAGATGAAGTTGTCCAAGTATGGTTGATGTAGGCCCAGAAGTATTCCATATACAAGCTTGACTATAAACATTAACCAAGTAATTGAAGGTTAAATGTAGGTGAAGGTAAAATAAAGGTCAGGGGTTATTGATGTACATCCATGAGAAAAAGTTATCCAAGTATGGTGTCTGTATGCACAATAGTATTCCATCTACAAGCTTGACTAAAAACCTTAACCAAGGTTGAGTAAAAACCTTAACCAAGGGGAATTAAGTAAGTAATTTAAGGTTAAATGTAGGTCAAGGTCAAATATAGGTCAGGGGTTGTTGATGTACATCACTAGGAGATGAAGTTGTCCAAGTATGGTTGGTGTAGGGCCATGAGTATTCCATCTACAAGCTTGACTAAAAACCTTAACCAAAGAGAATTAAGTAAGTAATTCAAGAGGAAATGTAGGTCAAGGTCAAATATAGATCAGGGGTTATTGATGTACATCACTATGAGAAAAGGTTGTCCAATTATGGTGTCTGTATGCACAATAGTATTCCATGTACAAGCTTGAGTAAAAAGCTTAACCAAGGTCGAGTAAAAACCTTAACCAAGGGGAATTAAGTAAGTAATTCAAGGTTAAATGTAGGTCAGGGTTGTTGATGTACATCACTAGGAGATGAAGTTGTCCAAGTATGGTTGGTGTAGGGCCAGGAGTATTCCATCTACAAGCTTGACTAAAAACGTTAACCAAGGAATTAAGCAATTCAAGAGGAAATGTAGGTCAAGGTCAAATATAGATCAGGGGTTGTTGATGTACATCACTAGGAGATGAAGTTGTCC
The DNA here is from genome assembly GCA_029237695.1 of Conchocele bisecta. Classification (NCBI taxonomy): domain Eukaryota; kingdom Metazoa; phylum Mollusca; class Bivalvia; order Lucinida; family Thyasiridae; genus Conchocele; species Conchocele bisecta. The sequence goes on along the minus strand of CM055265.1, from coordinate 64,184,195 downwards.
AAGTATGGTGGGTGTAGGGCCAGTAGTATTCCATATAGAAGGTTGACTAAAAACCTTAACCAAAAGGAATTAAGTAAGTAATTGAAGAGGAAATGTAGGTGAAGGTCAAATATAGATCAGGGGTTATTGATGTACATACCTATGACAAAAGGTTGTCGAAGTATGGTGTCTGGATGCACAATAGTATTCAATGTACAAGCTTGAAAAAAAACCTTAACCAAGGTTGACTAAAAACCTTAACCAAGGGGAATTAAGAAAGTAATTCAAGAGGAAATGTAGGTCAAGGTCAAATATAGATCAGGGGTTATTGATGTGCATCACTTGGAGATGAAGTTGTCCAAGTATGGTGGGTGTAGGGCCAGTAGTATTGCATATACAAACTTGACTAAAAACCTTAACCAAGGTTGAATAAAAACCTTAACCAAGGGGAATTAACCAAGTAATTCAAGAGGAAATGTAGGTCAAGGTCAAATATAGATCAGGGGTTATTGATGTACATCACTAGGAGATGAAGTTGTCTCCAAGTATGGTGGGTGTATGGCCAGTAGTATTCCATATACAAGCTTGACTAAAAACCTTAACCAAGGCTGACGGTGACGCCGACGCCGGGGTGACAACATAAGCTCTACTTATTCTTCGAATAGTCGAGCTAAAAATTGCATGAAAATGGCTAAAATAGTCAATTTATTTTGTTTCGTCATCTTGTTGTTAGTGTTCTGAACCCAGCCTCGCTTGGGAAATTATATACAAAGGGGAGTAATTATCTTCACGATAAGTATATCCCGCGGATTGCTTTGGTGCACCATTTAATAGCTTGTCGTAATTACATGTAAGTGGTTTAATTTAGCATGACCATTAATATTTTGTTTTCTTATTCTCAATTTCACACCATCAGTTGAAATTAATAACGGTCATACAGTCTTTATTAAAACGATAGCCTATGTGGCGCGGCCTGTGAAAACCGCGAGTTTTTTTGTAACAAAAATATTTCATTGAATGTGTCGAGTCGAGTAACCCACACTAGCTAGGTGTCCAAATCAGGAGAGAACACCAGGCTTATTTGCTTTCTGTCCAATGTATACTATCCTGGTCAAGCCCGAATATTTAAGCAGCCTATGACGAATTGGCAATGTCCGCTGACGTAATTACTGATGTTTTTAATTAGAGATTCGCGAGCATTGTAAACCATAGGCAGACTACGCGAATCCACTGCCTGGTCTGGCCGCTAATGCAATAAGCCGAGATTTGTCGGAGATCGAGACCCAATTCATATAAACACGTTTGTCGTGTCACTTTAGACTGATTCTCGGTCGCTAGGAATAACGCTAGGCTGCGCATCCGACAGGATACCAGTCTAGTGTGGACTACGTGACTGATGTCAGCAACCGCTTGTATTGATCTTTGATATGGCCTTGTGCCCCGCGGTGTGAAATTTACACTTGACACGCGCGGTGTGTTTGAAGTCTTAAGTCTCGTCACTGTAGACGAATCAGCATCGTGTAAACACAGTTTGCCAGCTAATGATGGAGTTTTATGACTTGCGCGGAATTACATTATGCCTATGTAATTGATGACTAATTGGTTACGACCAGTTGCAATTCAGATGATAGCGACCAGATTTTGATGAAAGGTCGCTGTTCACATACAAAAATGCTGTGTGGGAATGAAAATAGCTGGTCGCAGTTCGGGGGTGGTCGTAATTCCAAGGTCTTATAAAGAACAAAATTGGACAGGTTTTTTTTAACTGGTCGTTGTGGACAGGTGGTCGCTATTCCCAGGTGGTCGTTAACACAGGTTCGACTGTATGTTCAAAATTGTTGAATGTGAATGTCACCAAGGTCAACGTCAGCCGAATTACTGTGGTAGATATCAATTAAGTTGAAGAAGCTATTGATGAAGTTTGGAGATGATCGGACTAACGGATCAAGAGATATTCAACGTTTGGATGTACATCCACAATTATTGAAATGATGGTCAAGATCACCATGGTCACGGTCACCCGAATGACACACTGGGTGGATAGCCATCAATGTGAGGAAGCTATTGATAAAGTTTAGTAAAGGATCCGACTAACGGACCAGGAGGTAGTTAACATTCATGATTTGGACGTATGAACAAAATTATGGACACAAAGATTAAGCTCAACAAGATGGAAGGTCAAGGTCACCCAAATGACAGTAGGTGGATAGCCATCAATGTGAGAAAACTATTGATGAAATTTTGTAATGATCTGACTAACGGATCAAGAGAAATTTATGTCCCAAATGTGTTGATGGAATTGTGACCGCCGTCTCACTTTCCACTATATGGGTGAGACAAAAATGGCCACCACTACCGGAATATTCTGAATATCAGTAAGTTTCTTCCTCTTGCATTGATAAACATGTATACCAAATAATGTTAAGATCTGTCAAGTAGCACTTATGTTATCACAAGAACAAGGATACAAAATGTGAACATTAAAAATGATCTCCGAGGGGAGATAACTAATCATTTCCCTTACCAGAGTAGCCTGTATGGCTACAGTGAGTGATGCACAGTGTAGGCTTTGATTACGCTGCATAAAAAAAGAATTGGAAGTCTACGACCAGAGCTCCAGTTAAGGTGCGTAATTTGACCAACTTGGGGTGACATTTTGTTATTTCTTCATCAAAAATGGCAAGTTGGGAGTCCTTTAGAATCGTCTCATTGAGACGATTCTAAAGCACTCCCAACTTGCCATTTTTGATGGAGAAATAAGAAATTTACCTCCAAATGACGCACCTTAACTGGAGCTCTGTACGACTGATTATAAACAGCCTACCATTTTTGCCGGAGTGGGAACTGTAGATGGTCCCTGACTGCTCATTGGTGCCGGCCGTTTCTTGGCAGGTCCCTTCTTTGGTTCGGACGCAATATTGGCATCTGAAACAAGGTGGGCAGCAGAGTTCCAGATAAGCTGCGTATTTGCGTAAATACGCAATTAAAATTGCCAAAAACCCAATTGAAATCAGACGTAGCGAGTATTAAAAAGTGGTACCTTTATCATGCTACAGAAAACAATAAACAGACCACAAATATAGCATATTTTTCTAATTTCCCATGAAAACACATCTTGGTATTTCATTAGAATTGTCTCCAAGGAAATTCCAATTCGAAGCAAACTATTCAATAATTGCTGTCTGTTGATGTGTAAACAGTAGTGTGATTTTATTTTAGCCAATTAAAATATTGAAATACCCAATTGCTTCAGATATGATCGAGTGAAAATACTCAATTACTAATTCCTTATCTGGAGCCCTGTGGCAGATTGACATACAGACCATAACAACAACATTTGCCATTATGGTTAAGATTATGAAACAATACCCCTTTTTTTATTAATGGAATGGTCTAAAATTAACACGTAACAGACAATGTTTAATAATTAGGAGTGAAAGGGTTAACATATTTTAATATCCCAGCAACAGCTAACATCATACGAGCCATAAAATTTTGTACCTTCGGACATCTGCGTAATTTCCATAAATATGTTTACAATATTTTTCATAAATAAGTCAAAAGTTGACAAAATTACATGGGGGAACTCTGAAAGTTTCAACTTTTGACACCATTTATGGAAAATATTGTAAATTTTGGAAACGTATTTCATGAAATTACACAAATGTCCGAAGATACAAAATCACATGGCATCAACTTCAGAATCTACAAGTCCAGAAGTCATTCATAGAGATTGTATTCGGCTTTACATTCTTTCAACAGGATAATTTACAGACAGGAATACGTCTATATAGATAGAATACTATCATATCAATTCAGTGCTGAAATTACAATACATGTATCTTTCCAACACTAAAATTTCAATATCTTGAGCTGGTCTTAAAGTGATCTTTAAAATACAATAAAACTTGCACTCAACATGTTTTAACCCTTTCAATAGCACAGGCCTGTATAGTGGTATTGGCAAACAGCGTAGATCCAGATGAGACGGCTCGTGATGAGCCGTCTCATCAGGATTTGCAATTTTTGCAAGTAATTTTCATATTTTGTGAACAAAAATGCCCCCTTTTCGTAAATGGACTAGTCTGAAAATCATTTTGTGACAGCTAGATTGGTTGCAAAATTAACATATCAAATTCCATTCAAGTTACTTATGGATGAAGGAGTTAAAATCACTAGTTCATGGCATGAAAGGTCCGTTATCCAAGTCTGTATTTGAGTAGAGCTTTCCTGAGCACCTGTGTGAATTTCACACAGTGTGAATTTCACACAACAGACCAACCAGATTTGGATTGGAAAGTGAAAGTGAACGAGTACCTCATACAGACAGAACAGTAGCCGATTTCACCAACATTGCAAAGTATACTTATCTAGCAAAGTATACTTTGAGGGAGTAATCATTTATTTTTCCCAAAATGCATTATTTCATATAGAACTAATCATTGCATATATTTGATGATTAAAAGTATTCACAATTATTATACTGAATTTATTACATTATCACAGCCAAAATGGCTGTGATAATGTAATAAATTCAGTATAATAAAAATTAATATATTTATCCTAAAATTGAAAATTTCTCCCTCAAAGTCCCAGACAGGTCCCAGACGTGGGTAAAGTTGTTAGTGAACAACACCAGAGCTCCAGATAAGCTGCGTATTTTGCGCAATTATTTTACCTGAATACGCATTGATTATCAAAAGTGGGAGTACAAAATACGCACAGTAATGTGCAAATACGCATTTGATTTAAAATTGAGTAGTGAAAATACATGTACTGTCATAAAGTTGAACATTCACTTAGTTGACCTGCAAAAAGCAAACGTGTTTTTTGCAGCTCAAATAAGTGAATGTTTAAATTTGTTATATTTTTTTTATCATTTATTCTGAACAAAATCAATAATCCACTTGTAAAAGTAAAATACGCAATGATTTTGAAATCAGGGGGTATAGTACGCTTTAGACACAGAGCTTATCTGGAGCTCTGCAACACACGACCCCAACGATACGATACAGACTCGTGCACTACATAATCTGTGATGTATCGCATACAGGAGTCGACACTCGCAGTGTCCCGGAATCCCGTGGATCCCTGTTTTGAAGGAGGAATCCGTGAAATTTCAAGATGATCCCATTCAATATAATGTATAAATCGTGATGTCCATACTCAGTGTTGGACACTTTTTTTTTGTCAACGGATCCCAAGGAAAATCCCTTCATATTGGGATCAATAGGATTTACATAAATTCAGGGATTCCTCCTACAAATCAGGGGGCCGTTTCACTAAAAATGTTCGTAAGCGCAAATTTAGAATCGTCTGCAAATTTGAATTGATGGATTTACATCAATAAATGTAAATCCAACAATTATTTACAAGAAAACAGTGTTAATGTGAAATTTACAGACTATCATAATTTTGCACTTACGAACATTTTAGTCGTAGGAAGTTTAGTGAAACGGGCCCCGGGCATCCTCTGGCACCAGGGATACCGTTAAATGTTGAACCCTGATATTGTGCATTCCCTGACCCAACAGTGAGTGTCAAACCCTGCCTGGCAAACCATCCACATTTTGTTCAAATGAGTATAGTATAAGGGTAGAAGAGCAGAGTTTACATATTTAGTCAAGCACCAAAATTAACCCTTTCACAGACGTCAATAGTGGTGTTTGCAAACAGTGTACATGTGTAGATCAAGATAAGGCGTCTCGTCAGGATATGCACTTTTTGCAGGTTTTCATAAAACAACCCCTTTTTATAAATGGACTAGTCTGATTATCATTTTGTGATTATTCCATTGGTCGGAAAATTAACATATCACAGTACATTCCAGTTACTATTAGTGTTGAAAGGGTTAAATCGCATTACCTAAAGTTTGTCCCGCGTATGTTTTCCCATTCTGCTCCATGGCCGCCCGTCGAGCCTGCATATTGTTGCCATACTGAACAAATGCGTACCCCTTGTGCACGGAAATGCCCACTATAGGTCCATACTGCACAAATATCGTCTTAATATCCTCCTTGGTCATCGCGACTGTGTTCAGGTTGCCGACAAACACGCGACAGTGTGCGCCCGCGGGGTCGTTTGTGACGTTGCCGACTCCGGTCGGACGAGGTCCCTGAGTACGCGGCCCCATCGGTCGGGGGGCTCCGTGTGGTGCCATGTGGGTCGGATGGCGCTGCTGGCTCGCCATACCTGCAACAAACGTGGAGGTAACTGAACGAAAAGACAAACTGTTAAACATTGACTTGAGAAATGGGGATTATGCGATTTGTGACCAGTGTAGCTCCTGATCAAATAGCACAATCCTGTAGTTTGGTAAGTAGGATAACAATCTATATTGCTTGTTAGATAGATGCAAGCCTGGCATTTGATTGATAGAATGACGCGCAGTCTAGATGCACAGGCTGATCTAGATCTACATGTACACTGGTCGCAAAACCCAGAAGACCCAGGGATTCCGCTGGCGATCGCCACTTTCGCAATTGGCGATAAAAATAAACAATTGGCGACAACAAATTACAATTTTCGAGAAAAAAAATATTTGTTTTTCTTTTTTTCCCTGAAAATTGTAATTTTTGATCGCCAATTGTTTTTTTTTTTGAAGTGGCGATTTTTTTATTTTCCCCAGCGGAATCCCTGAAGACCCATTTCGCCAGTCGCAGCTACATAGATACGGAGCCTCGATTTAACATGTAATTTAAAAGACCAGTGGGATGGAAAAGTGAAAGGAGTTAAAAGTTTCAGCAACAGCTTATGTCATATACATTAGAGATGGGCTTCGGTTTAAAGTCACATCCAAGATCTCCGGTCCAGTGGGCTGTAATTATTTGTCATGTATAGAGTGGGGATTGAACACACAACTTCAGTTGTTGAAGACCACTGCTCAACCCATAGACCATAATCCACCCATAACAGTGCTCCAGATAAGCTACGTATTTGCTTAAATACCCAATTAAAATTGCCAAAAACTCAATTGAAATCAGAAGTAGGGAGTATCAAAAAGCAATACAAATTGTGTGGTACCTTTATCATGTTGCAGAAAACAATAAACAGACCACAAATATAGCATATTTTTCTTATTTTCCATGAAAACACATCTTGGTATTTCATTAGAATTGTCTCCTGTTTTCATTTCGAAGCAAAATATTCGATAATTGCTGTCTGTTGATGTGTAAAGAGTAGTTAGCCCTTCCAGCAGTGAAAAAAAAATATAGGATTTTTTTTTAAAAAATATAGGACGCTATATCTGGCCTCCCAACACCCCTTCTAGCCAGCCGCGTTCCACCACAAATCATTTATTTGTGCAAATAAGTCATTTACCTTAACTTATTACATTAAAAAAGGGACTTTTGAAAAACAATTATGAATGAATATGGCACACATCATGGTACTACATAAATTAATTTTGTTGAAATGATAATATGGATAATACTTATGGATGTCCTTTAAATTGCATGATGAATTTAGTGCAACAAATTTAACAAAAAAGTTCTATTTTAACCAAAGAAAAAGCAACCTTTTGCTTACCCAAAAAATATATAGGAATTTTTGCCCAAAATATAGGATATTATAGGACATTTTGAAAAAGTCAGAAAAATATAGGAATTATAGGACCACTGGAAGGGCTGAACTGTAGTGTGATTTTATTTTACCGAATTAAAATTTTGAAATACCCAATTACTTCAGAAATGATGGAGTGACAATACTCAATTACTAATTCCTTATCTGGAGCCCTGACCCATAAGACTGGACTAATGGTTCTTATGGTATTTATAGCCAGTGTAGCTCCTGATCAGCTGTATGCATTACATTCCTGCAGCATGGTAAATAGAGAATACAAGGCTAGTGTCTTTCGATATCAGGTTTATCAGTTAAAGGTACATGCCCATTCAGGCACAAAATGTTCTTTATATGAAGTAAATAAGTGTATAATTTTGTCACTATTCCACCATAAAAAATATGAGTCCCCGCTATACAGATACAGTCAAACTTGTATTAAGCGACCACCCAAGGGAGACACCAAAAATGGTCTCTTACACAATAACATGAAGAAAAAAAAAGGAAATCTGGGTACTGGTATGTCCGATTATATGGTCAGGAAATCGCGAATATTAAACATTAACATAGAAATAAATACATTAGAATACTACCAGTAATGTTTACTGTACACTTTTCTGAATTATTCAGGCTTTATTCATCAAAATAGATGAAAGAATTTGAATGTTATTGCGAAATAAAATCGCCCAGCTGAAATCGCAAATAGGCAGGAGTTAATTTCCTTTAGTGATCACTAAGCGCGAGTTCGAGCGTAAACTATGGTTTCTATAGTTCAACTATAGTTCAACTAAACAACCGCGAACGCAGACTGGTTCGACCAGAGTGACATCATACATCTACTATAGTTCGACTAGCCAAAAGACGCCTGTTCCTCCAGTTTCAAGATGGCGGTAAATAGGTAAAAAGTTCTAGAGAGCGGGAAATTTACATGGAAATTCTCTACAAGACATGCCCAATGCATCAACTTTTTTTTTTTTAGCTTATATTTAACGGCGGCACTGGCTCTAGGACCTTGCATGCCGTCTCCCAAGAATGGGAGAAAGAACGGAGGTAGATATTTTTTGAGAGAAGCCGGTAATTCGTATTTACAGAGCAACTACGAATTATCGGTACCCATTCACAGCTGGGTGAACTGGAGCAGTGTGGATAAAGTGTCTTGCTCAAGGACACAACGCAGCGCCTCCGGTGAGGCTCAAACCCACGACCTTTAGATCAGCAGTCTGACACTCTAACCACTAGGCCACTGCGCTCCTGCATCAACTATAGTTCAACTATAGTAAAACACCCAAACTCGCTCTAATGAATCAGAACAATGTTTCAGGTCAATAATCATAAACAATGCAACATTCGCACTTTGACAGTGACAGGGGATTTGTTTCCTTTGTTTGTCACACGCTTGAGGCTAATTTCACCTGGAGAAAGTGACATCCCGTCAATTAATGGTCGTTTCATACAAACTAAAATTGCTTTTGTTTACAAAATAAGTGACCGCTGGTCGCGTTAAGAGAAAGTCGCCTAATACACTTGTCATTATATAGGCCAAATGGTCGGGGAATTGAAAGTGGTCGCTTAAGACAAAAGTCGCTTAATGCACGTGGTCGCGTGTGCAAGTTTGACTGTATAATCATTTAGTAATATTTATTTTATTGATAGTGACGCACGCGCGGTGGCTATTTCATATGCAAATGAGGCATGATATTTTTTATTATTTATGCAAATTAAATGCGTCACCTGAAAATATACATATTATAAAGTATGATCATTGTACATCAAAAAATAAATACAGAGAATAAATAGTAATGTCCGTTATCATTTTAAGGAAACACGGTTATCGCCCCTGATATTAGTGTGGAAATTTACGTTTGATAAAAAATGTATAATAATGTCAATCAATACGTGGGGAAATAGTGAATGAATGTCTATTTTGCCAGGTAATGTCTCGGATGATGTCTCTGATATAAAGAACATTTTGTGCTTACTGAATGGGCTTGTACCTTTAAGGTTAGGAAACACATATTCCGAGGTTCACCGAGGAATTCCTACCGTTTCCGAGCCTGATAAACATGATACCAAAAGACACTGGCATGCCATGGTATTCTATTTATCAGGCAACGTTTTCAGCTATGTAATGAGCAGCTATCACGCTGTTGTTGAAAAGAACACATACTTGTTTCTGTGACGTCATCCCACTGACGTCGTTTGGTAACGTCCTGTGACGCCGTTTGACGGTCAACTTTGACCAATGAAACGTCAGATTTTGATTTGTTGTTACCCAGATACAACATTCTGCTATACAAAGAAGTGAGCTTACGGAATAAATATATTGTACTCTTTTGTTTTCCAGAGTCCACATACGCCTATAACGCCCGGACAGACTGGTTAAAACTATATGCCCGAGACAACTATTGTTGCGGTGGCATAAGTATGGTTATACTAACATGTTGATGGTTTTCTTTTTTTGTATTGCCTTTATTTCATTTTTTACACAAATAAACAGCCATTGTGAGCCTCTGTACCTGGATGCCGTATTTGGGCGGGTGGACGTGGTCCAGGCACTGGTGGACGTACCCCCATCTGAGGTCGGGCGGGACCGGGCTGTCCATACGGGCCAGGATGGCGGGACATCATCGGTCGCGGACCTCGCATACTCTGAAATGTCAATATAGAAAATGCATTATTTATAACAATAAAAGAAAACTAGAAAATGTGTTCATAGAACACGGATGCCCCACATCGCTTTGATAATAAATGAGGCCAAATTCCAAGTCAAATTTTTTTTTTACCCCAGCGTTAAAGTTTTTGAAGCACCAAGTATGTGACCTTGACCCTGGGCTTGGCGGGGGAAGGACAAACGTGGATTTGGCACAGGACGGTAGAGGACCATTAGAGCAATGCGTATATGAAGTATGAAGCTGATCCGTGAAAGGAAACAGAAATTATAAGATATTTACCTGAGCGTTAAAGTTTTTGAAGCACCAATTATGTGACCTTGACCCTGGGCTTGGCGGGGGCAGGACAAACGTGGCACAGGGCGGTAGAGGACCATTAGAGCAACGTATATATGAAATATGAAGCAGATCCGTCGAAGGATGAAGAAATTACCCGAGCGTTAAAGTTTTGTGACGGACGGGACGGACGGACAAGGGCAACACTAAATGCCCCCACCACGTTAAAAATAGATAATAATGTGTGAGTGTTCCGCGTTAAGGCATGAATGTTCTTTCCCTTAAACAAGAAAAGTTTAATCATACATTTTTCAAATTGTCGTTTTAAAGCAATAGTGCACAGATAATATGTATACCTACGCACCACACGAGTGACGGAGTGTAGGATAATTTAACGAAACAAAGCAGATTAAGTTAGCTTTGTTTTTGTTTTAGGCAAATGTGCTTTAAATAAGACTCACAACAGCGTAAAACAGAAATTGACATTTGTCCACAGGCACGTGTGTATTTCACTCCCCGCCTATATGCAGTCAACAACAAAATAGAGGGAGAAAACTAATATGTTAGTAATTTTCGGCATAAAAACAAAATGGTGCACATGTTCAATATGTGCAGATGTGTTCAGATCCATTGACTGAAAGGTGTCAGAGGAGTCGATTACTCAAACTCTATACCCTATACAGAATTGTATGCAAAAGTGTGGAAAAAGTTGAAAAGGCCGTATTGTGACAAAATATATTTCACCATAACAATACCATGGTGCACATGTTCAATATGTGTGAAAAGTTTCAGATCAATCGACTGAAAGCTGTCGGAGGAGTTGATTACACAAAAATTCAAATACAATGTGAAATTAATCTATTTTCAGCTCTGGTGACCGTGACCTTGGTGTGTTCGCCCAATCGCTATCAACACACCACATGACGTTTCATGAAAATAGTAGGACCGAGTACATAACTCTAATTACATTTCATTACATAACAGCTATGACAGAGTAGTCTTTCCAAATGTGCGTTTGAAGTGTTCTGTGTTTATTTTCTACTTTGTGGAGAGTGACCAAAGAATTTCGCTAAGACGCACGTTATTAGATAAGTTTATGATAATATTTTTTTATCATATTGTAGAATTATCTCTCAGTAACAATATAGCGAAGTATGACGTGTCAACGCCCTGCACGTATTTTCTATATTTTAGTGCGCATGAAAGTGATATTACGCACATTTTCACTGTAGTGCAACCTGTTGCCTATAAAGCGCAAAACGTGCAACTAAAGTGGTATATGACTTATGCTCCACCCGCCTGCCCAATGGTAAAATATATGTCGCATAAACTTTAAACGGACCACATGTTTTTCAAACTACAGTAAATACAAGAGCCCATGGTTTTATTACATATATTTACTATATCTTCGGATACTTTCGAAAATGTAAATAACCAAATATGACGTTAAAGTTAATAACCATCTTTTTTAATGCCATTTTGTCGCAATTCATGGAACAGCGAGTCGGTCAATAGCGTGATGTTATCGACGCTGTGTGGAATTTAATGACATCAAACAAACTTTGACGAATCAACGCCACGAGACATCACGTGGGATAGTTCCGAGTACATAACTCTAATTACATTGCATTACACTTGCATTACATAAGCGTTATGACGGAGTAGTCTTTCAAAATGTGCGTTTGAAGCGTTCTTTGTTTACCGTCTACTTCATGGAGCAAATATTGCACAAAAGATACCAACTGGCCAGTTTTGTTACGGTGTAACAAAGGTATTTTCCCCCAGGTTACAGTAACAACTGTAACGAAAAGACACAGTGTGAACAGCAGAAGTTATTTTCTACATTTTCGTGCGGGAAGTGTCAATGCTATTACCGTAAATTATAATTAGACATTTTTTACCGGTGTAGCGATATAGTGCAACCTGTTGCCTATAAAGCGGAAAAAGTGCAGCTACACATGGGGCTGATGTAATGTAATGGGATATAAAGGCATGATTCTATAAAATAATAATTACCATTTTTTAATGAAGAAAAGACGAATTCAAAATAGATGAAAGTAAATTATCGATGGCTGGCCAAGCTGAACTGGACACAAGTTGCTGCGTTGTAATTTACATATTGGGGCGACTATTCTACTGCATATAGTGTTCAGTAAATGCGTAACTACGTGGTTGATTGCTTTAGGCTTAATTTAACAATTTTCGACCGACACATGTGCTTTATTTTGAACAACTTGATTTTTAGCTCCACGCCAGATGTCGCTTCTTTTGACTTCCGGTAAAGGTATTTGCACGGAAAATATGGATTACAGTCAAAACGGCCCATGGTCAAAACGGCCCGGATTTGGTCAAAACGGCCCACCTAAATTGGTCAAAACGGCCCCCCGTCCAAAATAAATGGTCAAAACGGCCCATATTTGGTCAAAACGGCCCCCCAAAAAAATCAGGTGTAATGTTTATTTTATTTGTGTTGTTCAGTTTTTTATAGTGTATAGCTTACATAATGTAGTATAATGAATAATGAATATAATTTACTAAAACAACACAAAAATTGTGTTATATTACCGTATTTAATCCGTATTCGTTACAAAAGAAAATCGTTACGCGATGTCACTAGCATGATGGTCAATTATTTTATATTGATTGCATAGCAGTATTAATCCAATTATCGATCGGTGTGGTAGTTTTTCCTCTAAAGTGTTTGAACTACTAATTGGTAAATAATAATAATATAATTATTTTGTTTACTCATTTACATATCAATGCTTGGAGGTGATGCGTATAGTTTTCGTCATTCCGCCCGTTCGTCTGTTTGTCCGTTCGTCCGCCCGTACGATTTGCGTATAATTACAGGCCATTCCACGCGGACTGAAGGGTGAACAGTGTGTAGCAGAAGTCGTCTGCGACTTCGAGATTGCCCTTTGTTCATTCCACCAGGCGGAGCCATCTTGTACATAACCACTTGATAATGCTATAGATATATGGGAATTTGCACACACAGTCTGATCAGGATCTACACTGTTTCCCATATTGTACATAGCCGCTTCTTGATGTTATATAGCTATATGGGAAATTGCACTCACAGTCTGATCTGGATCTACACTGTTTCCCATCTTGTACATAGTCACTTGTTGATGCTATATATATATTGGAATATGCACATGCACACAGTATGATCAGGATATACACTGTTTCCCATCTTGTACATAACCACTTGTTGAGGCCATAGATCTAGAGGGGAACCTTTCATTCACAGTCTGATTAGGGTATAAACTGTTTCCCATATTGTACATAATCATTTGTTGAGGCTATATCTATATATCCCGTGAGCCAATAACCGAAACCCTCCCCCCCCCCCCCCCCCCCCCCTGCCCCCCCTGTGGGATTTTTGCAGACATATATTTCCTGAAACTACATTCAATTATGAGTGTTAATCCGTTGTCTGCGCTCTGTAACCCGATGGATGAACATATGGCGCCATTTTCAAGTATGTCACCCTCGGTATTTTTAGTATCTTGAAAAATCGCATTTTTTAATAAAAATTGCCTAACTTATATCCTTTTGTTCGAATAAGATGGTATTTTCGTACGTTTTCCGACATTTTGAACACCATGGAATAGAATAATATACAATTGAAATAAATTTGACAATCTAGAAGTCATATTTTACAGGTTTTATTACCCCACCCACCCAATTGTAATGGTAAAATATACATGTTAATAACTTTATGAAAAGTTGGCGTTTTTTATTTTATCAATGTCAATGTAGTCTAGTAGAGACAATTGCACATATCCAATGTATATTCGTCGACTATTTAGTGTCTACCACAAAATATACAAAGTGAAAAATAACGTATTTTCGACCATTCCCCACCCACTCATTTTACAATGGCAATTTAACAGGTATGTAATATTATGCAATTTAACAACATTATAACCGCTTACTATGGATTGAAAACAACTCAAATATGTAACATTATTGTCCATGCTTACTAAATATACTATGAGTCCGTGTTTTCGTCCGTCTGTACGGACATTTCTCAAATAAAAATTGACGGTACCGATTTTGAAATATATCCGAATATTCAAACATTTCGGGGCACTAGATCATTATCGGCAACAGTAGTTGATCTACAACATTAATAATCTCGTTATAGTGGCGAGACAATCCTCACAGCATCAGGCAAGATGAAACACAATAGGCAAAAACTGAAACCACATATAATACAATTCAAGAGGCAACATACATCATGGTTTACAGTATTCAACTTGCAATACAAAATATTCTACATGTTGTTCAAGTCAAAACATCGCACCTGTGGCGAGGCAATCCTCACAGAATCAGGCAAGATGAAACACAATAGGCAAAAACGTAATCCACATATAATACAATTCAAGAGGAAACACATGTCATGGTTTACAGTAATCAACTTGCAATACAAAATATTCTACATGTTGTTCAAGTCAAAACATCGCACCTGTGGCGAGCAATCCTCACAGCATCAGGCAAGATGAAACACAATAGGCAAAAACTTAATACACATATAATACAATTCAAGAGGCAACATACATCATGGTTTACAGTATTCAACTTGCAATACAAAATATTCTACATATTGTTAACGTCAAAACATCGCACATGTGGCGAGGTAATCCTCACAGCATCAGGCAAGATGAAACACAATAGGCAACAGCTTGATCTACATATAATACAATTCAAGAGGCAACATATATCATGGTTTACAGCATTCAACTTGCAAAACAAAAAGTATACATGTTGTTAATGTCAAAACATCAGTGTCAAACATGGCATCAAGTAGGCTCTCTGCTTCAGGATCTTCTGTTTCATCAGTATCAGGTACGTCATCCCGTTCCTCTATTAACAGATCAACCATTTCACTTGGCAGGTGATCTCCTTCTGTCCACTTGCATTCTAACAAGCCATTGTTAACTTCCCATCCATGTTCATCTGGTGGCGGTATGTCTGCATCACGCCGGTCAGCATTGTTCCAAATGAGCGTTTGATAGTTGGCTCTTGCTACATGCATTTTCAGTGACGATCTGCATGGTGGTACAAGGCTCAGGTCAGCCCCATTGTACGTCGAAAAAAAAGAAAAAAAATCGCCAGACCTGGGCTACACTTTTGTAGAAATAGCTCCATTCGTAGCTTGTTGATATCTGTAATGTCTGATTTGTTGTACAGCAAGCATACAAAGTGTTCAAGCGTTTGAAATAGCTTTTCATCAACAGACTGAGACATTCCCAACTTCTGGAAGGCTTCAATAAACTCTGGATGCCGCTGGAGTGTTTTCAAAGGAGTAACTTTACCACGCCGAACGAAAGCACTTGTGCTATCACAGCCTGTAAAAGCATGGAGTGCAGGCAATGCCAAACACAGTTCAGTTCCTATGTCTCCAATGACACCATGTATGTCAACCAGCCGCCTCTTGTGCCCAACTCCGGTATCTAACAGCAGTTGTTGTTTCAGCTTCTGTCCGAATTTCAACATCAAAACAAACACATCCGTGTCTGGGGATCTCACAATAATGGTGCTGTTCTCTGGTGTATGCAGTGCATGGTACTCACAATGCAGGATTAGCCGTGTATCCGCCTCCTCTTGCGATGAGTGCAACTGCTCTATCTCAACAGTTTGTGTAGTCTTACCATCAGTGCTAGTTAGCTGCATACATTGCTCCCCGCTTACAAACTGAATAGTCTTGCCGATCAGCTTTGGAGCGTACTTATCTTGCATCCATTCAGACATGAGAAGTCTAATTAGTTGTGTTTTGTTTGAATTGTTTGACAAGAACAGTTTCCAATCTCGTGGAACTTTTGTGAGAGGTCCTTTTATAATGTAAGTATTTGATGTACCCCTGCGTAGTCGCTCAGATGCTTTTATTGACAAGTCTTGGTATGTATCTGTCACAAAATCAACACGCTCAACTTACGGGAGCTGATGATATATGTTATCTGCAAGATCCGCGAATGTGTTTGGCAAAGCGGTCTGCATGTGTAACAGTGCATTGCCGTCAATAACATAGCTCACTTGACCCGTCGGAGGTACATCAACACTATGTGATTGTCCTTCAAGCTGGTGCATGAGTTTAGCTTTATCAGTGGCGAGCGACCATGGCATAGGTCCCAATGGGTAGCTAAGCACCTTTTCCATGTCAATGTTGTGTTTGAGAGCAAGTGAAATTAGCTGCCCAAATATATTTCGTTCAGCTACTAACTACTTTGTCTTTCTCTGCGTACCAGTGAGCTTCACAGCTTTAGCGAGTGATGCAAATGTTTTCAGGCGCAACTGTTTTATTGGTGCATGAAAGCTGACTGACGTTTCAACAAACCGCTCCTGGACAAACCGCTCCTGGACAAACCGCGCAAACCTTTGTTTTCCTGTCATTTCTGCAGACAGCAGATCGTCAACGACATCTTTAGGAGCTGGCGCCCCTGAAGATATGCAATAGAGCGATTCATCTGATACTTCAAACGGACCTATAAAATTTCCTATTGCATTGATAATTTTCTTGACGTCTGTTTCGCTTCTGGATATTTCCGAAGTTCGTGTGTCCTTGTGTGAAGACTGTTCATGCGCGTTCATATCAGCCAGTTCAAGCGTAGCATCCATGTAGCTAGCTTGGAAGTGTCTCGTCATACACCATCTGTAGTATGCTGCATAATTGCGGCTGAAACCTATGATACCTCCATGTGACTTAGCATGGCGATTGATGGTTTGCTCTATTGTGATATCCACGCCATTTCTGGATGACGGAACACTGGATCGGTTCACGCTGAATCCATTGTTCCTCAACATATCTTCCATCCCAGGATATAACTGCTCTAAGTTTAACAAACTCAACAGATATAATGTAGTATACCGTGCGTAGTTGGGATGGTCAAAGCTGAAGAACAATGGACACGTCTTCTGAAGACATGCTATGTGAAGGTCTAAGTTGTTTTCTTTGGTGGCTCGGAGAAACTGCAACACCGTATGCACCGAATCCATCCGAGTATGATGACAATGCTTTCATGCATTTGTCATTTGTCATGAACTCCAATAATCTGTCATTACTGGGCTCTTTTGTAAGAGCATCCAATATGGCTCTTTCATCTGGTCCGAACATTTCCCCCTCTGAAGCTTCAAACGCCCGTATCAGTTGACGTTCTAAACCCTCGAGGAAAAGTTTGTGGACCCGCAAAACGCGGTTGTAATGTTTTCCTGTCATTACCTTGTTGATATATCCACTAGCACATATACCCGATTCGATTATGATTTCTTCGAAACCACTTCCCTTCAGATACTTTCCAAGAGCTCCTAGATATGAACATGTCGTGTGGAATATGCCCATACGGACAAACACATCACTGTACCGTTCTGGGTTTTGCCAGATGATGGCATATGCTTTCCGTGCTACGGCCAAATCAAATGTAACTATTGAACTGTGTTGTCCAACTTCTTTTGTTGCAGCCCGTGTAATGTTCAAAACATGCTGAACTGTTTTTATTTAACGGTCTTTATCTGCTGCGGCAACAAACCAACTCAAACAAAATTATAGGTCGCAAGCGAAACATGCATGCAGCCCCCTTGTAATATTACTAACACAGACATGTATCCGATAACCGCATTCTCATTTTGACCTAATTATATTAACTTTATGTAATTTTCACAATTAACAAAATGGAATTGCGCCATATGCTTGTCGTTGTTCACAACGACAAAAATACCCGAAATGGCCATTATATAATACCTGTTTGGCGGCCATTTTGAAAATAATTACCGTTGATAGCACACCAGAAATAATGCAAATCGATGTGAAAAAGGATCTGCCATGTGAATATGTTGCTACTGACATGATTACATTGTAGGTAGCTCATCGTGTGGTGAAAAAAAATGTTGCAAGCATAAACAATTAAGTATTTTGGCGGCCATTTTGATAATTGTGGCTATTTGAGGATCGTATCCAATATAAAACTTATTGTAAGTCATTTTATACTCAATTGGTGAAAAAATTATATCGCTTAACTTGGAAGAGCGTGATTTAAATGACACATATCGGCCTGAACTAAAACCACACAGTTTTGTATGGCGGCCATTTTGGAAAATGGCCGCCATTTGTTCATCCATCGGCTTTGTAGGCGCAGACAATCAGCTTTGATAGACAATAGGTTACTGAATCCGAAAATCATACTGACCAAAAATCCCACAAGGGGGGGAAGGGGGGGGGGTTATTGGTGGCTCAAGGTCTACTTCCAGTAATTCCAGATCTCTGCTCATATTTAATATGTGCCACGTGATCGGGTATATATCGTTGTCAGAACAGGGCTGCACTGTTCGCTGTTTATGTGCATGTGTCTGGCCAGCGTATGTGGTGTTCTGTCGTATTTCCGTATATGGTAAAGTTTAATTCCCAAAAGTATAATTAAGATATTAATTTTCATAAATAAGTGGATTGTATACACTGAAACGATTCATTACATTTAATTTGCAGTTGTGTCATGAAATACTAAATTTATAAAGATATAGGCTATATATGACACACATGAAACCATATTAAAAACATATGCTATACACTTTCCAGTCTTGGTCATAATAATACTCATATGACCCAGATTCAGCTATTATATGCAACACAACTGCATTTTACCCGTTTATATATCATTGTATCATGATAATGTATTATAATAGCGGGCGATTTTAACTAACAGCAGACGACTTGGCCAAATAGCGGACGATGTGGCTTGCGGACGATTTGACCAAATAGCGGTCGATATGACATGCGGACGATTTTACTTTTATTCTTAGACAACCCGTATATCGTGGATATAATATGCAAACGGTCATCATCCGTATGGATACCCATTGTTTTTACAAGGTAGATAACTCATGCATTACAGCGATTGGCAGTGTTAGGTGATCCGTGTATGCCCTGATCAGACTGTTCTGGCTGCACACCAAGGGTTCAACGCAATACGGTTGTAAGTCACACTCGATCTCAAAACAACGAAGTTCATCTGTAAATAGCCTATTGTCTTTATTGCATTTTGAAGTGAAACATGAAACACTGAAGTGCGCAACGGAGATTTTGGCCGAAATGGGCGCAATGGGAATTTGGTGTCGAAAAGTTTTTAAAAGACAGACATCTTCTAAATCCATAAAATCCATGTTTTTATTTTTATACCATGACGTATGTATATAGTTTTCATATTTCTGTCTGTCCTTAGGATTTGCAGCTATAATTCTTGCAATCTACCCCCGTACCGTCCATAGCCAGAGTTACGATTGCACTCGTACTCGTAGTCGTAAGCTTCCTCTGCAGAATAGCGAATTAGATAGATGGGTGGATGGATGGATAGATTGATATTCAATATCACTATTACTGTATTAAGTATACACTGGTGTCGGTTCATTCTGCGCACCTAAGCCTAAGGCTTTCCAAACAAATTTAAATGTCCTTAACATTCCCATATTCAGTCAAAATTCCCTGAATATTCAACAAAGTTCAAAGAAGTCTGTGCAGGTAAAATGTCATAACGTTCTGACGTCAGTAAATGACGTAAATTGTGTGATGTATGACATTGCATGCGTGTTTGCAACGTCTCATTTTTTTCTGCTAATGCTGCACATCTGGTAGTGTAAACAAAAATGGCGAACAGCATACTTGATCAGCATAGCAAAATTGGTATAAAACTTGAAGCAGAGCTAGCCAGTGACATCATGACAGGTTAAGTTTCTTAGTTGAACAGTTAATTTATTACATAAGACAGCTATTCCATTTTGCCACAGTGTAGCAATTAATCAGCTTGTTTATTCCAAAATCCACATATTTTATTATGATGTACGGAAGGCTAAATTTAACGTGAATTGCGCATTAGCTGAAATGACAGTATGTTAGTTGCGAACAGTACTGTCATTTCAGCTAATTCTGCACATCGGCTAATGCGCAATTCCCGTCAAATTTTGCATAGAGTGTGTCAAAATAAATTATGTTGATTTTTAAATAAACCAGTTGATTAAACCCCACACTATGTCACAAATTTATCACATTCTGATAGTTTTGTTAAAAGTTATTCAGATTATGGTCAAAATGTGTAATATCTTTATCAACAAAGAAACTAACCTGCCATTATGTCACTGGATAGTGTTGCTTCAAGTTTCGTACCAATGTTGATAAGCTTAGCCAGTATGCTGTTCGCCGTTTTTGTCTACACTCGGAGCTCCAGATAAGCTGCGTATTTGCTTAAATACCCAATTAAAATTGCCAAAGACCCAATTGAAATCAGAAGTAGCGAGTATCAAAATGCAATAACAATTTTGTGGTACCTTTATCATACTGCAGAAAGCAATAAATAGACCACAAATATAGCATATGTTTTCTTATTTTCCATGAAAACACATCTTTAAAATTGGTATTTCATTAGAATTGTCTCCAAGGAGATAATTTTAATGCAATGCCAAGACATGTTTTCATTTCGAAGCAAACTATTCAATAATTGCTGTCTGTTGATGTGTAAACAGTAGTGTGATTTTATTTTACCCAATTAAAATTTTGAAATACCCAATTGCTTCAGAAATGATGGAGTGACAATACTCAATTACTAATTCCTTATCTGGAGCCCTGTACACTAACAGTTGTGCAGCATTATCCGAAAAATATATGACGTTGAAAACACAGGTGACGTCAAACATCACAAAATTTACGTCATTTACTGACGTCGGAACCATATGACATTTAACCTATACATACTTCTTTGAACTGCCTTGAATGTTTAGGGACTTTGAACTGAATATGCATGGGCATGGTAATGACATTTAAATATGTTTGGAAAGCCTTAGATGCGCAGCATTAGCCAACAACATTGTAACTCTTGAAATCTACTCTGATCAGAACTACACTGTTTCCTGTTGATGCACATGTGTCCGGCCACTGTATGGGTTGTTTGGTCGTATTTCCTGTTGATGCACATGTGTCCGGCCACTGTATGGGTTGTTTGGTCGTATTTCCTGTTGATGCACATGTGTCCGGCCACTGTATGGGTTGTTTGGTCGTATTTCCTGTTGATGCACATGTGTCCGGCCACTGTATGGGTTATTTGGTCGTATTTCCGTATGTCGTAAAGTTTAATTCTCAACAGAATATTTGATATATTTCGTAAATAAGTGAATAGTTTGCAAAAGATTAATTGTATTTAACCCTTTCCCTGTTTTGCGATATTTCGACTCTTCCAAATCCAAAACATCTGAATAAAAGAATCAAATGCTGGGTCAAATGATGGTTAAATTATCTGATATAGTAGAAAACATTGTGGGAAAAGGAGAAATTGCTTGTTACAAGCAATTTCTCCTTTTCCCACAATGTTTTCAAAAGACATCTTCTGCAGAGGCGTGAAAAGTCGTTTCTATCAGGGAAAGGGTTAATTTCATGCATGTTCTGAAACGTTTGTCAAATTCCCCGCTTACCAAATCGTCCGCTTACCAAAGCACACAAATTAATGAAAATATGGAAAAACAATATCTATTTGAATTTTGGCTAGCATTGTATCATGATAATATATTATACTAGCTGGTGACTTTAACTTATAGCAGACAATTTGACCACATAGTGGATGATATGACTTGCAGACAATTTGACTTGCAGATTGCAGACGATTTGACTTGCAGACAATTTGATTTGTATTCTATTTGTAGATACATATATAAAATTCAATCATATTCAAATCATGCGTATAATTTTGTAATGTGGATTTTATATCAAAAATATAAAACAAGAATATAGCAATCTCATTTTGGCTAATTCTATTCATTTGCTAATGCGCAATTCACGTCATTTTGTGTCAAGCGTACTTCAGAATAAAACATGTGGATTTATAATAAATAAACTCATTAAACATTACACTACATGTACATCATAATTTTATCACATTCCGGCAATTTGGTAAAAAGGTATTCAGAAATGTGGCCTTCGTGTGTTAAATCATTAGACCCTGTTGTGGAATAGCTGTTTTGTTTATTAAATTAATAGTTTAACTTAGAAAGTATCTATTTATCTCTGTATACTGGAGTCAGGTTCTGCGTCCGTGCGTGTGTGCGTCCGTCCGTCCGTCCGTGTGTCCGTAACATCAGAGAAATATGTTTTCATCTAAAATGCTTAATATTTCACACATGCATTCCTGTAAGGCTCTACTACCATGTAGTGCCAAATCCACGACAGTCAAACCCCCCCCCCCCCCTGATCCCAAGGTCAAGGTCAAATACTTGGTCTCTTTACAAAACTTAACATCAGAGAAATAAGTTATAACTTCTATTTCCTTCATTGAAAATTCTTAATATTTCACTCATGCATTCCTCTAAGGTTTTACTATCATGCTGTGACAAATCCATGACTGTCCAGCCCCCGCTGATCCGAAGGTCAAGGTCATATACTTAGTCTCTTTACAAAATATGTTATAACTTCTATATCGATCATCGGAAATTCTTATTTCATGCATGCATTCCTCTAAGGCTCTACTATCATGCTGTGAAAAATCCCTGCTGATTTCGAGGTCAAGGTCACATACATTACAAAACTTAACATCAGAGAAATCGGTTATAACTTCTATTTCCTTGCTTGGATCTGCTTCACATTTCACACACGCATTGCTCCAATGGACCTCTACCACTCTGTGACAAATTCACGTTCGTGCCACCCCCGCTAAGCCCAGAGTCAAGGTGACAAGCCCACACACTTTTTTATTTTTACATATTTAGGGGTAGTTGGGCCCATGCGGGTGGGGGGGGGGGGTATTCCGTAAGCCTCGCTTACTGACAAATCTAGTTCTATCTCTTTATACTGCTTCACACCCTCACAGGTAGTTTCAAGCAGGTGCTCGCCTGTGTCTATTAACCCTTTCAACGCCCAGAGGTGTCGCAGCTGGGGCCGCAGGGCCTGCGGTTGTGGCGCCAATATTTTGTCACCGCGGCCCCAGTATTTTGGCGTGGCTGCCCCAATATTTTTTCAAGCTGGGTGGAGGTTTTGTGGCACTAATATTAACAGACTTGGGGAATTTATTTAGGTACATGCGGCAGGTGAAATAGTGACCTGTGTACAGGGAAATCGCGTTTTCTTTGGGGAGGACTCCCAAACCCGCCCCGCCCGACACCACAGACCTGTATGGTATTGGCAAAAAGTGTAGATCCAGATGAGCCGGCTCGTAATGAGCCGTCTCATCAGGATCTGCACTTTTTGCAAGTAATTTTCATATTTTTAAGAACAAAAACACCCTTTTCATAAATTTAAAATCATTTTGTGACGGTTGAATTGGTTGCAAAATTAACCAGTTACTTAGGGGTAAAAGGGTTAATAACTAACTAACTAACTAACCTGCTATGATGTCACTGGATAGTACTCCTACAAATTTAGTACCAATTTCATCTCTGACCCAGTATCGTTTTCGTCATTTTTGTCGAGCCCGCTTGCGGAAAACGAGACATAGTGATCACAATGACGTCTGGGTGTGCGTCCGTCCATCCGTCCGTCCTTTGGTCCAAACTTACAAATGGATACATATGTGGCTATGAGAACAATAGGTTATGTAATATTCTATTGTTCCGTGATTTTATGTGGCTAAAAATGGGTTTATGTGGCTACAGAACAATAGGGATGAACAAAGGAAAAGGTTAGGGTTAGCCACATAAGTATCCATTTGTAGGAACGTCCGTCCGTCCGAAATCTGCGTTAAAGTTTTTAAATACCTTATATCTCTGCATTCCTAAGTCACATTGACTTGAAACTTCATATACTAATTAGTCATCATCCATATATTCATGCTGTATCCCACTCATGCGGCCCCTGTGCCCAAGGTCAAGGTCAAATGACTTAGAAGTTTGCGTTCCGAAATCTGCGTTAAAGTTTTTAAATACCTTATATCTCTGCAGTCCTAAGTCACATTGACTTGAAACTTTATATGCTTATTAGTCATCATCCATATATTCATTCTGTGTCCCACTCATGCGGCCCCTGTGCCACTATTTCAAGGTCAAATGACTTAAAGTTAAAGTTTCTGTCAAAATTTGCGTTAAAGTTTTCACATACCTACTATCTATGTAACCGTAAGTAAGATTTGCTTGAAACTTTGTATGCTTATTGGGCATCAAACTTCAAATAAATACACTCTGAGACCATCAAATGCCTCGGCGGGCTCGACATGTGGGCCGCGGCCATCTGGTTGTATATATACACTAGTAGCCGCCCAGAATTATCTGAATTAATTTGACAGTGCAAACACTCAGGGGTGATGTCATAGACCTCACAGTTTACGCATTTATTGAAGTCATAATGTTAATATGACGTTTACCTACACATACTGTTTTGAACTAACATGAAGCGTTAAGAATTTTGGACTGCACACAACTTTGTATGGAAAGGCTTAGGTGCGCAGAATTAGCCGACACTGGCTTAGATAATCTCAGCTATACGGATGTCCTTTATGACTTCGTCTGTCTTTTATATTATCTGTGTCCTTCTAGCTGAGAGCTGCACATTGTTACATTTAGTCACTATAATAGCCCATTCTGTCCTGGGGTTTTGTACTATACATCCGTATAGCTGAGTTTATCCAAGCTAAGCCGACACCATTGTACTGCCGCAGCGCTATGGGGATTTGTCATAAAGAAGTTGTGGGGGGGTATACTGGAGTCAGCTTGTCCGTCCGTCCGTCTTTCCGTGTTTCCGTGTTTCCGTCCGTCACAAAACTTAACAATTGTAAATTTCCTTTTAACTTCTCTTTCCCTTTGCGGAAATCTTTCATATTTTACCCGCCCCTTCTCTGACACTCATACATCATTCTGCAACAAACCTACGACCCCCATTTATGCCAGGGGTCAAGGTCACGGACTTAGAAACTTAGAAAAAAACGAAAACTTAACAATTGTAAATTTCCTTTTAACTTCTCTTTCCCTTTGCCGAAATCTTTCATATTTTACCCACCCCTTCTCTGACACTCATACATCATTCTGCAACAAACCTACGACCCCCATTTATGCCAGGGCTCAAGGTCACGGACTTATAAACTTAGAAAAAAACTAAAACTTAGCAAATGTAAATTTCCTTATAACTTCTCTTTCCCTTTGCGGAATGCAGTGATATTTTACCCGGCCCTTCTCTGACACTCGTACATCATTCTGCAACAAACCTACGACCCCCATTTATGCCAGGGGTCAAGGTCACGGACTTAGAATGTATAGTTTGCTTTTTTCAACTGGAACCACCATCGCACTCTCCATATGTGCTGAAAATGATAGTATGCTAGCTGGAATTCATTCTATACTGAGCAAAACTAGAAACGTCCCTCCATGTTTAAGGAAAGATTCATCAAAAACCAAAAGGGTTACTTTTAAAAATCAAAATGGAAAAACAAGTTCATTCATTTCTGTATCAAAGCCAATAAATTGCATTTGGATATCTTGTTAAATATTCGAGAGATAACCGGCCAAGGGCGGTAGGGGTCAAAATCAAAAATCACAAAAACTCAGAAATGTGTTACTTAATGTTTAGAGATGGAATTTCAATAAGTAATGTGGCAAATTCAGTAAATCTCGTTAGTACCGAGTGTGGCCACCATTTGCATGAATACATGCAATGATCCTACGCCGCATCGACGTGACGTAACGCAATACCAGTGCGTTGGGCAAATTCCTCCATTCCCGTTGTAACGCCCGTGTAAGATCGCGAACATTGTCAATCTGATGGTTAGCTCGTGCTTTGCGGCCCAGCTCATCCCATATGTGCTCAATGGGATTGAGATCCGGGGAGAGCCGCGGGCCATGGCATGACGTCGACGTTGTTTTGCTGTAAGTATTGAGTGGTGACCCTGGCTACGTGAGGGCGGGCATTGTCGTGCATCAATGTCACACCAGGACCATGGTGACGGATAAATGGTAAGGCATGTGCATTTAGCACATCTGCAACATAACGTTGTGCATTGATGTTGCCCTGTACAACAACCAAATCTGTCTTCCGGTTTCCCATGATCCCACCCCAGACCATTACGCTCCCTCCCCCAAACCTGTTCTTCTCAACAATGCAACAATCGGTGAATCTTTCATTTTTACGCCTGTATACCCGTAATCTTCCGTCAGCATGACTAACTGTGAACCGAGATTCATCGGTGAACAAAACTCGGTTCCAGTCAGCCCTTCTCCAGTTCAGATGACGTCGCGCCCATAACAGTCTGGCAGCACGGTGACGTTGGGTCATTATCTGACCAGTGTACGGGCGGCGTGCCCGGATTGGTTGGGCGTTACGACGTAACCGGTTGCGAATGGTCTGCCCTGAGACACCGTATCGCCTAGCAGTGACTGTGGCTGCCAATCGACGTTGACGTAAGTGCGTCAATGTAATGTAACGATCGGCTCTAGCCGTCGTTACACGAGGCCTACCAGGTCGCTGCCGGTCGTGAACAGCCCCAGTCTGCTGGTACCGGGCTGCAAGACGATCAATCGTCTTCCGACAGCAACCAAACCGAGGCGCGACTGCCCTGGCGGCCATCCCACCCGCAAGCATCCCAATTACCTGATTTCGCTCGTTTTCGGAAAGCCGTGGCATATCGAAAACAGTGAAAAATTTAAAAAGTTTTTTAATTTTCCGAATAGCCCCTATCGCATGAATGGTACGACATGAACTGAATCACCTTATCGATGACAAGTATAGCGTGCACGTGCAAAAAGTGGAAATCAACGTTCCGGTCACTGGCCGCTATGTAAACCGTGTGTATCGGCTAAACTCTACACGATCGTATTCTGAACATCGCCACGGTTTAAAATACATGTACTTTGAACATGTGGTACATGCATAGACAGAGCTACACCGGCTATAAAACAGGGACGTTTCTAGTTTTGTTGAGTATAGGTCAGGGCTGACACGGGGGGTGGGGGGGGTATTCCGTAAGCCCCTGCTTACTGACAAATCTAGTTATATTTAGAAAACAGCAGAAAGTCGGACAAATGAAAATTACCATGAAAACAAACAATCGCCTCTAAAGGCCTATTATTAGAGGTAGGTCAGTAAGATGAGTGCGGCAGTCGTGTTGTTTGACTTTTCAAAATATCGTAAAAAAACTCATTTGTTTAAACCAGACCTTTTGTATCATGTCTGCCTATGACAAAGTTGCAAGAAAAACATTACTTTAAAGGTCACATTACAAACTATCACTTATTTTCTTCAAAACGCGCTAAAAACAACAACGGCGACCCTAATAACCGATTTCCGGTTCGTTTGTATTTTTTTGTGATATTGAGATTTCTCATATCGGTGCGATATCTGACACCTATTCTGTTCCACGTATTATGTGAAAATTGTGAAATATTGGTGCAAATTGTTGCAGATGGAACCTCATAGATATCCCAAAAATGCATATGACATGTTAAGGCGGCATGATGTCATAGGTCGGACTACTTGGGCGAGTCACGTCAGGATGTTGCTTTACCATTTCGGTTTTGGCTACGTATGGATTGCGCAAGATGTAGGCAACGTTGGCACCTTTATATCACAATTTCAACAAAGAATCACTGATTGTTTAAAACAGGATTGGAGCAGGGAGCTATAGACTCATCAGGAAGGTGCTACCTGTATAAAAACTTCACTTTTCTTAATGTTGAACGATACCTAACCTTTGATGTACCTTATGTTTTACGTAAAGCAATGTCAACTTTTAGATACTCGAACCATAGTTTAAATATTGAGATTGGAAGACATTTAGGAATAGAACGTCAACTTCGTTTTTGCCCATTTCGCCTGACAAATCAAAGAATAGAAGTAATTGAAGATGAAATGCACGCCTTTTTTGACTGCAAGTTATATTTGGCGCTTGTTAAAAATTGTATTATACATGTTATGTGTCATGGGCCGGGCGGATGGCCTAATTCACTGAATAAAACGTATTTTATTGTATTGTATTGTATACAGAGCCATGCAATGAATTGGTCATCGATTATCTCTCCTGTTACATCGACCTACTGGCGCGAGCTGGCGCTGTAAAAATAACCGCTATGACGTAGCAGTAGAACAGCTTACCTGATTGGTGGATGAAGGTTTCTTATATAATATCGTTTGGATTTACGGACATCATGTATTTGTTGCATAATTTCTTCATTTTTGTCGTTTAATATATACGTTAATCGTTATTTTTTCCTTCGCCTAGTTATACTTGGATTATTTATACGTTTGTTGCAATCATCGGCGACGACTATCTGTGCGGAAGTCGGTTGTAATTCACGGTCAAACAGACAGCAGAGCCAGAATCAGAAAAAATGTGAAATTAAATGTTATATTTCTAATTTATTTTTACAAAATGCTAATCTCCGACATTTCGTAAATTGATTCTGCAGAATGTTACTTCAGCATACTTGTGCTTTGACAATTTTGAGTTGACATAGTCGGTGACACGCGTGTGTAGCTATGTTCAAACGGATGCCACCGGAGGTCATTGATAGCAAACAACTTATCCGATGATTTGGCCGCAGGCAAATAGAGAAGTGGATCTTGGGACAGGTGTATTCTGAATTCTATGAAGCCACACCTATTCTATGCTGATTGGTTCAATCCATTTTGTTTATCTGTCCTAGTCAGTGACAGTCGTGTGAAGCTACGTTCAAACGGATGTCAACAATAATGCGGCAGATGTATTTTGAATCCGCGAGGCCACACCTATGCCACACCACAGATTGGTCGAGTCCAATTTGACAGACATGGTAGAATAGATACACTGTGCACATCCGGGTGCTTTCTACAGTTCCGAAAATCCAATCTTGATGTGTTTGTTTTTAGCTCGCCTGCACGAAGTGCAGAAGAGCTTATGGCATACCCTCGGCGTCGTCGCCGACGGCGCCGTCCACAAACTTAACGTTGGGGTAAATGTCTTATAACTTCTGTTTCCTTTCATGGAACACCTTGTTATTTCATACATGCATTCCTCAGATGACCCTCTATCATGCTGTAACAAATCCATGACCCACCACCCAACCCTTACCCCAAGGTCAAGGTCACAAACTTAGCACATTCATAAACTTAATGTTGGGTAAATTTATTATAACATCTGTTTCCTTTCATGGAACGCCTTGATATTTCATACATGCATTCCTCAGATGACCCTCTATCATGCTGTAGCAAATGCATGACCCACCACCCAACCCTTACCCCAAGGTCAAGGTCACAAACTTAGCACATTCATAAACTTAACGTTGGGTAAATTTCTTATAATATCTGTTTCCTTTCATGGAACGCCTTGATATTTCATACATGCATTCCTCAGATGACCCTCTATCATGCTGTAGCAAATCCATGACCCACCACCCAACCCTTACCCCAGGGTCAAGGTCACAAACTTAGCACATTCACAAACTTAACGTTGGGGTAAATTTCTTATAACATCTGTTTCCTTTCATGGAACACCTTGTTATTTCATACATGTACATGCATTCTTCGGATGACCCTCTATCATGCTGTAGCAAATGCATGACCCACCACCCAACCCTTACCCCAAGGTCAAGGTCAGAACCTTAGCACATTCATAAATTTAACGTTGGGGTAATTTTCTTATAACATCTGTTTCCTTTCATGGAACGCCTCGCTATTTCATACATGCATTCCTCAGATGACCCTCTATCATGCTGTAGCAAATCCATGACCAACCACCCAACCCTTACCCCAGGGTCAAGGTCACAAACTTAGCATGTTCATAAACTTAATTTTGGGGTAAATGTTGTGTAACTTCTATTTATTTACAGGGAATGTCTTCATATTTCATACATGGATTCATCTGATGATACTCTATCGTGCTATAGCAAATCCATGACCCACCGCCCATCCCTTACCCCAAGGTCAAGGATACAAAACTTAGCACATTCATAAACTTAACGTTGGGGTAAATGTCTTATAACATCTGTTTTCTTTCATGGAACGCCTTGATATTTCATACATGCATTCCTCAGATGACCCTCTATCATGCTGTAGCAAATCCACAACCCTAGCACATTCATAAACTTAACATTGGGGTAAATGTTGTGTAACTTCTGTTTATTTACAGGGAATACCTTCATATTTCATACATGCATTCATCTGATGATACTCTATCGTACTATAGCAAATCCATGACCCACCTCAAGGTCAATGTCACAAACTTAGCACATTCATAAACTTAACGTTGGGGTAAATGTCTTATATAACATCTGTTTCCTTTCATGGAACGCCTTGATATTTCATACATTCATTTATCTGATGATACTCTATTGTGCTATAGCAAATCCATGACCCACCCCTTACCCCAAGGTCAAGGTCACAAACTTAGCACATTCATAAACTTGACGTTGGGATAAATGTCTTATAACATCTGTTTCCTTTCATGGAACGCCTTGATATTTTATACATGCATTCCTCAGATGACCCTCTATCATGCTGTAGCAAATCCACAACCCACGACCCAACCCTTACCTCAAGGTCAAGGTCACAAACTTAGCATGTTCATAAACTGAACGTTGGGTTAAATGTTGTGTCACTTCTGTTTCTTTACAGGGAACGCTTTGATATTTCATACATGCATTCATGTGATGATCCTCTATTGTGCTACAGCAAATCCATGACTTCTGTTTTCAGGGAGTGCATTGATATTTCATACATGCATTCATCTTAATATGCTATATTATGCTATAGCAAACCCACGACCCACCTTTCACCACTGACCCCAATGTCAAGGTCCACCGCACGCCCCTTAACCCAAGGTCAAGTTATATAATATTCATGTTTTTTTATGCAACTGTGCCAAGTTTGAGTGAAGGCTGCCAACAGGCGAGCTTCGTTGTCTTCTGACAACTCTTGTTATACATGGATGAATGTTATATTGCAGGACTAAAATTGTGTAACTTGAATTTCCACTCACTTATTTTTCCGTGAATACTGTTTTCGAATACTAAAACTAAATCACATATTTTGTTCGTTGACAGATAAAAAGAATTAAAAGTATATATTCAATTTTCACATGTACAGTAAATTCTTTACTATTTCTAATCTATTTTCCTACTAACTTGTTTCAAATAAATAGGAAATTACGAGGTGTAATATTATGCCACATAAATTTGCGCCTCTTAATGTTCGTTTTTCACCATGATTAGTGTTCCCCAGCGCTCCAGATAAGGTGTGTATTTGCGTAAATACCCAATTAAAATTGCCAAAAACCCAATTGAAATCAGAAGTAGCGAGTATCAAAAAGCAATACAAATTTTGTGGTACGTTTATCATGCTGCAGAAAACAATAAACAGACCACAAATATAGCATATTTTTCTTATTTTCCATGAAAACACATCTTGGTATTTCATTAGAATTGTTTCCAAGGAGACAATTCTAATGAAATGCCAAGACATGTTTTCATTTCGAAGCAAACTATTCAATAATTGCTGTCTGTTGATGTGTAAACAGTAGTGTGATTTTATTTTACCCAATTAAAATTTTGAAATAGCCAATTGCTTCAGAAATGATGGAGTGAAAATACTCAATTACTAATTCCTTAGCTGGAGCCCTGGTTTCTATCAGAAGTAACAAAAAAAACCTGATTATCTAGTTTCTAATATAAATTATAAGGATGACAAAGTGATGAAACATGCGCCTTTTTCAAACTCGTTAAAATGATAAAAATCGTTACCTTACCATAGCATTTGATGACAATTCCAGCACAAAAATATTTACTCAATTCCCTAACATTTGATTGGCCTGTAGCAAATCTCTGTCCGAAATTTATATCCCAGTAAACTCCCACGCCAAACTACTTTCCGTAACCGTGAGGCGCAGTTAAAATTATTCTTAAGAAAACGGAAAATAAACACATTTTCTTGATGAATTTATTTCAAATGCTGGAATTATAAGGAATGAATGGTCTTTTTGTGGAATTTATCGGGGATATAAACTTGGAAAAGTCGCGGGAATACTGGACGAGGCCTTAACGAAACAAATTTTTTTTTTTTTTTTTTTTTTTTTTACGTTTTTTTTTTTTTTTTTTTTTTTTTTTACGAAAATTGTAATTTTCTATCGCTTCGTCCAGTATTCCCGCGACTTTTCCAAGTTTATACCCCGATAAATTCCACAAAAAGGCCATTCATTCCTATATTGAATGTTTGAAAAAAGACATCGTTCAGCATCACAGTGCCGTTCACAGGGCTCCAGATAAGATGCGTAATTTGGAGGTAAATTTCTTATTTCTCCATCAAAAATGGCAAGTTGGGAGTGCTTTAGAATCGTCTCAATGAGACGATTATAAACGACTCCCAACTTGCCATTTTTATTTCACCCCAAGTTGGTCAAATTACGCACCTTAACTGGAGCTCAGCGTGTTAAAAAGTATTTGCCGTCTTGTGATACGGCATTGTTTTATTCACATAGTTTTGCCAAAAAAAGTTGTCAAAATCGATGGTCCCCTATAAGTGTGAAACACAATCCGATTAGCTCTTTCTGTAAATGACGTCACGTCACGCAAGTTTTGCTGTATCAATGACGGACAAATTGTTTTCTAAACTACAGGTTAATTCGCAGATTTATTCTCAATTATTAGGCACAATGAAATTGGAATGGCTCACATTTGTTTCTAGACAGATTAATTTACGTCGTTGATGTCGATATAGTCTGGACAATGCTCTAGGAGACTGACAATACCGTGAAATGCCTGTATATCTGCACACATTATTAATATTTTCAGGCTATTTTGGGCCGTCAATTTCGACGACTTTTGTGGGGTGACAAACTTAGTGCTATATCACCTGCACACTTTACTCTTTAACCCGGTAAACGGCAATGTGACTCTGAATGATGTATGCAGGGATCAGTTTACAGGGCGAAGTGGGCGAAGTGGGCGAAGTGGGCGAAGTGGGCGAAAGTTGTCTATTTTCTAAAAAATTTAGTGAAAACTTCTCCCTGTTTTAACCCTTTCCCTGTTTTGCGATATTTCGACTCTTCCAAATCGAAAACATCTGAATAAAAGAATCAAATGCTGGGTCAAATGATGGTTAAATTATCTGATAGAGTAGAAAACATTGTGGAAAAAGGAGAAATTGCTTGTTACAAGCAATTTCTCCTTTTCCCACAATGTTTTCAAAAGACATCTTCTGCAGAGGCGTGAAAAGTCGTTTCTATGAGGGAAAGGGTTAAAGGGCTAGCTTGAACCCTGATGTATGTTTCCAACGTGATGTGTTATAATAGTAAGTTACCGATTTCTATTTAATTTTGTTTTCGCTGCGAATCAATGCTACTTCACTCCTTATCCAAGCTGTTTTACGTTTCTTCATTTCTTTGCCATGAAGAAAGATAATTATTGTCTTTTAATCTTTGTTTCTTCAACATGAAGGAACGCTACTAAGCATCTCTTTATCCTATGTCTCCACAGGGCAACTGACACACACAGACAAATATTAAGCTTTAATCTTTGTTGCTTCCCCATGCTAATTAGCATCCCTGAAGATGACGATTAGAGCGTTCTGCTCGCACTTGCGCAGATACATACAAACAAGAAGGCTGCAGTTTTCTGCATACACGTGTGACGCCAGGCTTAAGTCTATCACACAAAACTGACTGCACCAATCCTCGCGCATTTATGCCACTGTACATAACTGTCTGTGAGTAAAGGTAGGTTTTGTTGTAACATACACCAGTCTAAATGTGCTAGGATTGGTGCATCACTTACTGTATAGTATGATGTATCATGATTAAATAATGATACAGACATCTGTTATTAGCTAGTTTAGCATTTGTCTTCTTGATCTCATACAAATAGTGTTCACTACGGAATTGCGAAAATAGTTATCCGCTATTTCTGTTCTTGTTACATCTTCGGCATACAAAGTATGTCTAGGGGTATATAGTTTTTAGCTCACCTGAGTGAAGCTCATGTGAGCTATTGTTACCGCAATGTGTCCGTCGTCGTCGTCGTCGTCGTCGTCCGTCGTCGTCCGTGAACATTTTCAAACGTCTTCTCCTCGGTAACCATTGGGCCTATAGTCACCAAACTTCATGGTCATGGTCTTTAGGTAGGGGGATTACAAAATTGTTAAATGACGTCATTACGTAATCCAAGATGGCCGCCGTCTAAAGATTGCACAAATTCTTTAAAAATCTTCTTCTCAAGAACCGCCAACCAGATTTCGACAAAACTTGGTAGGAATGATCGATGTACAATGCTCTTTCAAAGTTGTTAAAATGGTGACCCCGGGGTTAAAAATGGGCGTGAACCGTGGGGTCAAATTGGGGTCAAATTTTATTTTTGACCGAATATGGTCATGTCATATATCAAATTGAAGGTATCAACGAGGTGATCACTCTGGTGCATTTTTTGTCGAAATCGGATGGTTATGTCATCCAATATGGCCGCCGAATGGTCAAAAGGTCGTTTGGCCCATGGTAGCCAAACTTAAAAGTTATGGTCCATGGGTGAAGCCTTTTCAGATTTGTTAAAATGGAGGTCATCGCTAATCCAAGATGGCCGCCGTCTAAAAATAGCATATGTTCTTAAAAAATCTACTTCTCCTGAACCGCTGGCCGGATTTCGACGAAACTTGGTAGGAATGATCGATGTACAATGCTCTTTCAAAATTGTGAAAATGGTGACCCCGGGGTCAAAAACGGGCGTGGCCCGTGGGGTCAAATTGGGGTCAAATTTTATTTTTGACCGAATATGCTCATGTCATAATATATAAAATTGAAGGTATCGATGAGGCGATTGCTCT
Organism: Conchocele bisecta; assembly: GCA_029237695.1. Classification (NCBI taxonomy): domain Eukaryota; kingdom Metazoa; phylum Mollusca; class Bivalvia; order Lucinida; family Thyasiridae; genus Conchocele; species Conchocele bisecta. The sequence continues at coordinate 64,148,981 of CM055265.1, read as the reverse complement.
GGTGCAATATTTGTCAGAATTAGATGATTATGTCATCCATGATGGCCGCCAAAAGGTCCATTTATTCAAAATTTTGAACGTCTTTTTCTCAGGAACCACATGGCCGATGCTGGCCATACTTCATAGTAAGTTAAGATCCTTGGGTGAAGCATTTTCAGATTTGGTAAAATGAGAGTCATCGCTTAATCCAAGATGGCCGCCATCTAAAAATAGCACAATTTTTTTAAAACATATGAACTCGATGTCACATTCTCCTCTGGTGTTCATGGAGTCAGGTGAGCGAATTAGGGCCATCATGGCCCTCTTGTTGTATTTCTGTCCTTTCGTCAGTTTGTCCGTAAGATCTGTGTTAAAGGTTTTGTTTTGTTTTCCAACTGCAACCCCACAACCCCCAACCGAAAATTGCATCTATCATTTAGTCTGTCTGTCTGGTTAGTGTTACCCTTGTCCGTCCCGTCCGTCCCATCCGTCCCGTCCGTCCATCACCAACCGTGTAACTCGTAAAACTTCTAAACCGTACTATAGCCACAGACATGAAACTTGATATATTGTATGTAGCTTCCTTATGATGAGTAGATGTGCACAGTTTATTTTGATTTTTGATTCGACCCCTTGGTCATGGATTTTCTCCCCCTTTTCGACTTAGAATTTTCTAATTTCGTAAAACTTTTTAAACCCTAATAGCTACACACTTGAAACCGGGTTATACTTAGAATTTTTGCAATTTTGCCTTGTAACTGGTAAAACATTTAAACCGTAATAGCTGCAGACCTGGGGCCCGTTTCACTAAACATTTTACGACTAAAATGTTCGTAAGTGCAAAATTATGATAGTCTGTAAATTTCACATTAGCAATGTATTCTTGTAAACAATTATTGGATTTACATTTATTGAGCATAGGCTGCATATGCAGCCTATGCTCAATAAATGTAAATCCATCAATTGAAATATACAGACGACCCTAAATTTACACTTACAAACATTTTAGTTGTAAGAAGTTTAGTGAAACGGCCCCCTGGTAGTCTCACCTGAAATTTGGTATGTAGCTGCCTTATGATGAGTACCGTAGATGCGCAAAGTTTATTTTGATTTTTTATGGATTATCTCCCACTTTTGGATTTAGAATTTCACCATTTTGCCTTGTAACTTGTAAAACTTGTCTAAACCGTAATAGCTGGAGGCTTGATGCTTGGTATGTAGCTTCTTTATGGTGTGTAGATGCACGAAGTGAATTTCTCTTTTTGCTTTGACACTGGGTCATGGATTATTCCCCCTTTAGGACATTGAATTTTGCCTCGTTTATTATCAAAGCAATATGTGGGGCATCCGTGTTTTATGAACACATTTTCTAGTTTCAACATGATTTACATGCAACATCCATGTGACTCGAAGGATTTCTTCAGCATTATAGAAGAACTGTTCTAACGGGTGGCTGGTTGTGAGCTGTAATTTAACCACGGTGTTCATCCTTACCGGAATCCTGATATCCCTGGTTTGGCCCGCATGTACATATTTACCTTTCTGGTACGTGAGCTTTGAATCTGGTTATAACCATATAAAATTAGTAAGATTAGTACTAATACTATTACTTTTGGCAAGTGTAGTGGGCCTAAATGACTCTGATGTTGTGAGGATCTGGCAACAGATCAGGCTATTCTAATTTCAGGGTTGATTATATATTTTTTTTAACGACTGTTTTAAAAAAAAAACGGTATTATGTTTTCCCGCGAGCGGTGGGCAGAAAATTGCATAGTATGTGTACACAACTCCTCTGAAACTGTTCAGTCAATCAATCTGAAACTATACACACATCTTCTACACATATTGACGATGTGCACCTTGGTATTTTTATGCCGAAAAAATATTTTTTAACAAAAATATTACCTTTTTAACATGGCCATTTTTATTTTTGTATGCAATTCTACATGTATATAGGGTATGGAGTTTGTGTACACTACTCCTCTAAAACCTTTCAGTCAATCAATCTGAAACTATACACACGTCTGCTACGCATATTGAAGATGTGCACCTTTTTAACTTAGCCATTTTTTCTACATTTTTGTATGCAATTATATATATGGTATGGAGTTTGTGTACACTACTCCTCTAAAACCTTTCAGTCAATCAATCTGAAACTATACTACACATATTGAAGATGTGCATCTTTGTGCTTTTATGTCAAAAAATATTTTTTAACAAAAATGTTGACTTTTTAACTTAGCCATTTTTTCTACATTTTTGTGTGCAATTCTATATAATTTATACTTATACACATCAGATCTAAATTAGTATACATGTTTATCACAACAAGAGGAAGAAAAAATCCTATAAATTTTCAAATTCACATTAAGTTTTCTTGCCTTGGTGACAGCTGCACATTGCTACATCTTGCTGTCTGTGGGCAGGCCATTAAACACCATTAAATAAATGAATAAATATACTTTAAGGATCATAACCAAATTTGGTATACATGTTTATCACGGCAAGCCGAAGAACCCTATTGATTCACAATATTTTCAGATGATTTATCTCCACTTTTCGGCCATTTTTAATTTTTGCATTCTGTGTCTTTGTCCGCGCAATAACTATAGTCTGTTTCACGAAAGCTGCCCAAATTTTACGGCCATATAAACAATTCAAAAACCATATTTTTTTTCGATAATATTAAATTAAAGAAAAATTTAAGAATGATCCTTCTTTTTATTTCGTGAAATTTGGTCAAATATTGATTTTATTGCCAAAACAAAATTTCCCCATGTTAAATCCCCATAGACATCTTCACGGAGATGGGGACATTTTTTAGAATTTCAGAAATACTGGACCGATTTTTAAAATTTAACTTTTGTTTTCTTAGTTAGATCATTTCCAAGCTATCTAGCTAGGTTTCGGAGTCAATTTCCAAATTTTTTCGTTTTTTGACTCCTCCCACAACTCCTCTACCTTTTTCCCCCATGTTTTCCCATAGACAAATCAATTTTTCGTAATAAAATCAATATTTGACCAAATTTCACGAAATAAAAAGAAGGCTCATTATTAAATTTTCCTTTAATATAATATTATCGAAAATAAAATTGTTTTTTAATTGTTTATATGGCCGTAAAATTTGGGTAGCTTTCGTGAAACAGACAGTAACATTCTAGTTGACAGATCGTAACCAAATTCAGCATATATGTTTAATATCACGGCAAGAACTCTATTGATTTTCACAATTTTCGGATGACTTATCTCCCCTTGATGGCCTTTACTAATGTTTGCATTCTGTATACTTGTCCGCCCAATAAGATCGTAACCAAGTTCGGACACATGTTTATCATGGCAAGAGGAAGAACCCTATTGAGTTTCAGTGAGTTATCTCCCATTGTTAACTGGCCATGCATCTACGGGCGTATATTGTGACCATCGGCACTCTTGTTGTAAAATGTTGATAGAACAATTCACTATCCCTAAGTTCTGTTTCTTCAGGTTTTCCATAGTAGACTAATACCGACTGATTGCCCTGCACAGTATGTACAAGTAGAAAGCATTTCCTTACATGTTTAACTCTTAGAATGTGGGAAACGAAAATTATCGTCTGCTGTTGTTTTTAATTTTGTAATTTTTCTCAATAAAAATATGGTTTGGCAGCACCTTAGAATCATTTCCATCGGAAATGATTCTAAAGTGCTGACTTTCTATGTTTTTGATGATAAAAACGGAAAATCAAAAAAATCAGCAGACAACACAATTTAATTCAGCATTGTAAGGGTTGAAAATGTTTGTGCCATAGCCATGGCCACTGGCCATGCCTCTACGGGCGTATATTGTGACCTTCAGCACTCTTGTTGTAAGATGTTGATAGAGCAATTCACCATGGTGTGTGCCTATGTTCTGTTCCTTCACGTTTTCCATCGTAGACTAATACAGTCTGATTGCCCTGCACAGTATGTACAAATAGAAAGCATTTCCTTACATGTTTAATTCTTAGACCGCTACACACAACAATTGTCGTCTGCTGTTGCTTTTATATCTTGCTTTTATATCTTGCTTTATTTCTCAATAAAACATGGTTTGACAGCACTTCAGAATCATTTCAAATGGAAATGATTCTGAAGTGCTGTCAAACCATGTTGTAAATTATTCTAAAGTGCTATAAAAGCATGTTTTTGATGATAAAAATGGAAAATAGAAAATAAACAGCTGACGGCAAAAGATCGAGATAGCGGTGTAAGGGTTAACTCTTAGAATGCGGGAAACAAAAATTGTCGTCTGCTGTTGTTTTGAATTTTGTAATTTTTCTCAATAAAAACATGGTTTGGCAGCACCTTAGAAAATGGAAATGATTCTGAAGTGCTGACAAACAGTTTTTGATGATAAAAATGGAAAATGGAAAATAATCAGCAGACGACAAAATTTAATTCAACATTGTAAGGGTTAAAAGTGTTTGTGCCAACAAATAATAAGGTGGCAGATTTAATCGAGCCGCAACAAAATCAATAGGCTTTCTCCTTAGTGTCTGATAGTATTGCATTCAAGAATATAGTTCAAATCTTGTCTGTGGCACAACGGAATTTCTCCTAGTCCATACATGTGGGTATCTGAGTGAAGTGACCTTACAACATTGAAGACGGCTGTATATGCTGGTCATGTTGAACATTCGTATTTATTTCAATATCATGCTTGAACATGACTGATAATGCAGCATAACTTATTTTTGTGGTTTCTGTGTTACAGTTCTCTTCAAATATTAACCCCTTCAACACCACATGCCTGCTATTATAGTGGTGTCGACAAAAAATGTAGATCCAGATGAGACGGCTCGTGACGAGCCGTCTCATCAGGATCTGCACTTTTTGCAAGTAATTTTCATGTTTTTGAGCACAAAAACACCACATTTTAATAAATGGATTAATCTGAAAATACATGTATACATTTTGTGACAATGGGATTGGTTGCAAAATTATGGTATCAAAATCCATTCTAGTTACTTATGGACCACTATCAAGGTGCATGGTCACGGGGTCATAACAACAACAACAGTGGCTGAAAGTGTTGAAATCTTGCCCACTCCAAAGTAAGTATTATTTTATATTTTCCTTAATATGAAACGGATTTTGATGAAATATGGCGCAGCAGACGCATCTTCATGAGCTGCATTTGGTCGTCTAGGGAGTTTGGCACAGACTTATGTCGTTTTTGCGAAGAATCGATTCTTCGCAAAAACAACAGAAGTTTGGGCCAAAGTAGTACAGAGACCACCAAATGCAGCTTAACAAGACGCGTTTGATGCGCCATATTTCATCAAAATCAAAATTCTGGAAGTTTCAGTACTTGTTGTTGTTGTTAGTACCACGTGATCATACACCTTGACTATGGCCGCTTACCATTTATTATGGAGACCATGTATGGCAGACAAATTGGGGCTAATGTCCCCTCCTAGATTGAACACTTTTGGTAGCATACATGTATGCTAATAGCCCCATACGGTTCTGTATTGTTTGTTTTACTGACTGAATAGTGAACAGTGCTGACCCTGATCAGACTGGGTGGACACACAGGCTTGTCTTGGTCTTAATTTATTATCCCTTACAATACTGAATTAAAATTTTTGTCGTCTTCTGGTTATTTTCCTTTTTTTTGTCAACAAAATCATAGTTTGGCAACACTTTAGAATCATTTCCAATGGAAATCATTGTAGTGGGTCACATATCAGGGGCGTCGGAACAGGTCCGGCAGGTCCGGCGACTGCCGGATCAATACTTTTGACATATTTGGAATTCATATATAAACAAATGGAATGTACATATTTTTTCAGCATTTTTTCTCATTTCTCATCAGAAATGTATGTTGTTACCACTCAGTTGAACCGTCTCGGCGAGACAGTTCAAATGAGTGGTAACAACATACACTAGATTCGCCGGACCAATCTTATGATGCTTCCGGCGCTCCTGCATATGTGGCTGTAACTGGAAGAATTGGGCCCCATTTCTACAACCACAGTCGTATATTCTGAAGCCAAGTATGAAGTATGCCGGTTATTGGTTAGCATTGAAACTCTGCCCTGCGAAGTGAGGCGAAGTCATCGATATTGCCGTCGTCATTCAAATCACTATTGATTGCTGTTACAGAACATTGATTTTTGTAGAAAACTGTAATTCTGTTATCAATGGCTTACAAAGGTTGTCATAACTGGAGTGGGATCAACTACAGAACTATTTCTGATTAGTGCGAGAATTATAATACAGTGGAATCTCGTTCAACCGGACGCCCTGGGAGGTCCCCAGGGCGTCCGGTTTAACGAGATTCCACTGTAATTCAGGTATCTCAGTTTTTCAAGGCTTGGGTAGATTGGTGCTTTGTAATTATGACCAGACGTTATCATTGGAGATTAGTTACAGTGGAACACATCAAAATTGAACATGTTGCGTGTTTCTTGTGTCCCGTTTAGCAAGATTCAACCTTCATTCAGGTATATTAACTCTTTGCATGTGTGGGCTATAAATAGTTCAAAAGTAGCAGACAACAATTCAGTATTTTTTTTTTCTCCCTGTAAATATCATGAATATGTCTTGGAATTTCAAGACATATTTACAGAAATAAAACATATACATGTACTCCTAATTCGTTTGGCGGATATTTTCACCGCTATCATGCAAAGGGTTAATTCTTCGAGGCTGGGGTTGGTGCTTTGTAGTCATGACCAGACGTTGTCATTGGCAATTAGTTACAGTGGAACATATCAAAGTTGAACATGCTGGTTTTTTCAATAAATCAGACTTAAAGGTACATGCCCACTCAGTAGGCACAAAATGCTTTTTATAGGAATTAAATAAGTCTATAATTTTGTCACTATTCCACCAGTTCTAAAAATTATAAGTGCCTGCTATACATATATAATCAGTTAGTAATATATATTTTACTGATAGTGACACACGGTGGTATCAGTCTATTTTCATATGCAAATGAGGCATGATATTTTTTAATTATTTATACTAATTTAATGCGTCATCTGAAAATATAATATTTTCGACAGATTATAAAGTAGGATCATTGCATAAAAAAAAGAAATACGGTACAGAGAATAAATAGTAATGGTTAACAGTTTAAGGAAACACGGTTAACGCCCCTGATATCAGTGTGGAAGTTTACTTCTGATATAAAATGTATAATAATGCCAATTAATACGTGGGATAATGGCGAATGAATGTTTATGTTGCCAGAAAATGTCTCAGATGATGTCTCTGATATAAAGAACATTTTGTGCCCACAGGGTGGGAATGTACCTTTAATATACATGTAAATAATTATTAACCCTTAGACCGCGCTACTCACAACAATTGTCGTCTGCTGTTGCTTTGATATCTTGGCTTATTTCTCAATAAAAACATGGTTTGATAGCACTTCAGAATCATTTCCAATGGAAATGATAATCATTTCCAATGGACGTGATTCTGAAGTGCTGTCAAAGCATGTTGTAAATTATTTTATACCGCAACCATTGCTCCATGTAGCATAATAAAGGAGGTGGAATAAATGCTGTTTATATCTGAAGTACCGGTAACCTAATATACCTGAAGTCGCCTAATATACATGAAGTGCCGTTTTTGCCTTTATTTTTTCACCTTTGATCCGTAATCGTGGCCTCTGATTGGTCAGTCTCAACAGCAACTTCAAGATGGCGGCGAATTTTAAAATCGAAATTGCTGTCGCTTCAGCTGAATTTTGTCCATTTTTACAGTATATGCGACGTAACCAACGACATGGATATGTCCGTTACGATTGCAATGTTTATTATGACAAATGTGTAGTCTAAAACCAGCCAATATTGAAGCTTATCGTAAATAAATCGGAGATTTAATCAGATACAATACCGAATCAACCTAGCGAGGACGCCGCCATTTTGCTTTGAATGACGTCGTTAGATTTGTGACGTATGGCGAGGGAATGACGTCAAAACATGACGTCACGCACGTTCAACAATTAAGTTTAGTATGCGGTATAAATTAAATACATGATTTGTGCCGTCGAATATAAAATATATTCGGTTTCGCCCCGACAACTTTATAGGGGCTCACTAAAGCCTGCCCCAATAAAGCTGTCTAAGGCTCAACCGTATATATTTTATATTCGACAACACTAACCATGTATTTACTATATAAAGTGCTGTCAAAGCATGTTTTTGATGATACAAATGGAAAATAGAAAATAAACAGCAGACAACAACAAAATAGCGGTCTAAGGGTTAAAATCATTATTCATTAATGACGTTATAGTGGAACTCACATTTTTTCCCTAATTAGAAATTTGAAACTTTTGGAAATTTTTAAGTATTTGTTATTTTTGCATTTACCGTAGTTTTCAGCATTAATTTCATCATGTCAAATGGTATCAGTTAAACAAATAAAACACATTGTTTTATTATTCTTTAATCGAGCATCGCACACTCTTTGTTTTGTGATTTTGATATTGAAAATGATTTTCTTATAAAATGGCAAGCAGTGTAAACCCTGATCGGTCTGCATGCATTCTCTGGCTGAGCTGTGTCTACGCTGAACACAAATGCCATAAGCCCAATTTTATCACAGTGAGACACATAATATACAGTGGAACCTCCTCGAACGGCCACCTCTCTACAACAACACCCTCTCTGTAACAGCCGCTATTTTATATCCCAAATGGATGATTTCCTCTATGTCTAACCCTTAGACTGCTGAGCATGAAAAATTGTCATCTGATGTTGCTTTTGCATTCTTTCTCAATAAAAACATGTTTTGACAGCAATTTAGAATCATTTCCATTGGAAATGATTCTAAATGCTGTCAAATCATGTATTTGGTGAGAATTATTGAAGAAAATAAATAAACATCAGACGATCAAATTTAATTCCGCATTTACCTCCCTACAACAGCCACCTCTACAAAAGCCAGTTTTGCGTCTTCCCATGGGTGGCTGTTGTAGAGAGGTTGCACTGTATACATATAAAGAAAATGTATAAAAACATGAAGCCTATATGCACACTTTATGTCTTTTAAGCGACCATATATGGTCTCATAGTTCCACAGGCACTGCCATGAGTGATTCACAGATCAGTTAGGAGCCTGACGGCATCAGCTGCTATTGGATTTTAGGAGCAATCGCAGACCTCTCTGGCAATTCTACTCAAAGACGGCCGTTGTTTACAGCCAGTTAAAGCAGCGTCAAGTGAAGTCGTGGAATAACTGACGTGTACTGCTGGAGTAGTGTGGATATGTATGACACGATGTAAGTATACCTTAACCCTTTCCCTGTTTTGCGATATTTCGACTCTTCCAAATCGAAAACATCTGAATAAAAGAATCAAATGCTGGGTCAAATGATGGTTAAATTATCTGATAGAGTAGAAAACATTGTGGGAAAAGGAATTTCTCCTTTTCCCACAATGTTTTCAAAAGACATCTTCTGCAGAGGCGTTTCTATCAGGGAAAGGGTTAATAACCCTAAATATTCGGACACAATTTATTCTAGAAAATACATATACTTATATGGTTTCCCACAACAAAGAGTGTCCCAATGTTTAGGTTGTACTGGTTTGTCCTAATAATAATAAAGTTGGATACAATTTGTTTTGGGAAACCCTTTCCCAAAACAAATGATGTTGAAATATTTAGGGTTAATACGGTATGTATAGTGCAGATCAATGACTTACTGTGGATTTGACTGGAGGTACAGGGTTCAATATAGCATTGAATACCCCATCACATTTTAAATCTTACACCGCTATCTTACTTTTTTTTGTCATCTGTTTATTTTCTATTTTCCATTTTTATCATGAAAAACATGCTTTGACGGCACTTTAGAATAATTTAAAACATGCTTTGACAGCACGTTAAAGCATGTTTTTATTGAGAAATAAGGCAATATATAAAAGCAACAGCAGACGACAATTGTTGTGTGTAGCGATCTAAGGGTTAAAACGGGTCCAGCTCAAATATTAATCAATACTTTGTCGAGTGTTCCTGATTCTCGTGAAATTTAATTATGCATTGAGAATAGCCTGTTAAGCTTGATGTTACAAAGTATGTCAAGCATTATATTGAAGTAATAACCCTCAAGATGATGGTTACTGTAATAACCCTAGATATGTGGACACTATTTGTTTCCAAAACAAATTGTATCCAAATATATTGTTATTGTGACAAACCAGTACAACCCTACTAACCCTAAGCATTTGGGAAACTCTTTGTTATTTGGGTCACCAGATATATGTAGAATATGTAGGGTTAGTACGGTATTATTTCAATATCATGCTTGAACATCACTTACAATTCAGCATCACTTAACCCTTAGACCGCTACACACAACAATTGTCGTCTGCTGTTTTATATCTTGCCTTATTTCTCAATGAAAACATGGTTTGACAGCACTTCAGAATCATTTCCAATGGAAATGATTCTGAAGTGCTGTCAAAGCATGTTTTAAATTATTCTAAAGTGCCGTCAAAGCATGTTTTTGATGATAAAACTGGAAAAGAGAAAATAAACAACCGACAACAAGAAATTAAGATAGCGGTGTAAGAGTTAATCATTTAATATTGTGTAATTGCTCATGGATTAGGCTGTTGTGTATTCATACTTCTGGGACTTTTGTAAAATGTATGGGCATTAGGGCCCCTTACTACATATTTACAGGGCCTTTTATGACAAATAGGGGCTAATGACACAGGTTGAAATAACGGACCGAGGTCTATAAATACATTAAATATGCCTAAAAGCATCAATAAATGAAAAAAAAATAAGCTAAAAAAAATTGTTTACTGCCTCCATATAGACTTATGCTTGTATTTATAGGCCTCGGTCCGTTACTTCAACCTGTGGCTAATGACTAATAATTCCAGCACAAAAATATTTAAAAAATTCCCTAACATTTGATTGGCCCGTAGCAAGTCTCTGTCCAAAATTTATATCCCAGTAAACTCCTACGCCAAACTACTTTCCGTAACCGTGAGGCGCAGTTAAAATAATTCTTAAGAAAACGGAAAATAAACACATTTTCTTGATGAATTGATTTCAAATGCTGGAATTATAAGGAATGAATGGCCTTTTTGTGGAATTTATCGGGGATATAAACTTGGAAAAGTCGCGGGAATACTGGACGAGGCCTTCCGGCCTTCGTCCAGTATTCCCGCGACTTTTCCAAGTTTATACCCCGATTCGGCCTCGTCCAGTATTCCCGCGACTTTTCCAAGTTTATATCCCCGATAAATTCCACAAAAAGGCCATTCATTCCTATAATGGCCCCGCCTAGGTTGAACACCGTAGCTAGTAGCCGCATAAGGTGCTGTATTGTTTGTTTTACTAACTAAATAGAGAAGATTACAGACCTTGATCAAACTGCATGGATTCGCAGGCTGGTCTTGGACTACACTGGTCATAAATGTCATAAGCCACATTTCTCCAGTCACAGCCACAGTTATGTGCCTCAGCCACTTGAAAACTCCATGAGACGCGCCATGTGATTTTGTACCTAACAAGATGTGCGATTTTTTATGATAAATCTTTACATGAACTGATATTTTCTGTAAGTGATGTCGAAAAATGATGAAATTCTGCATTTGCTCTAAGAGATATCTCGCATTTCTTAGGTACAAATCATATAATCATATGGGCAACACCCCCCCCCCCCCACACACCCACACTCCCATCCCATTCACCTTGTTTTTTTAGTATTTTAGATGGTATGCCCCCCCCCCCCCACTCCCAGAATTCACCCTTGTTTTTTAGTATTTTAGATGGTATTAAATTTACCAGAGAAAACTTTTGAGACGTTTAAACGCACAGTCTGGTCAGGACTTTCGCTGTTGTGCAAGTGTTGGTTTTATGTAGGGTTGAAAGGGTTTATACTGGGGTGAAATTTAACCGCATGTATTGTGCCCGGCGGTCCTTTATCATCCTGTAACAAAACAACCCACCATGTTAACCCTTTGACCCTGTGTAGTCTGATAATTAGTTTAAACATATTTTATTAGCATATTGTTTACAAGTTAATTGTCAATGTAAATGTTACTATATACAGTACTATACAAATGGGATTGGATTGACTTGATAATTGCATACACTGTTTCCCATTTAGTCGACGCTTGATATTTATGAGGCTCAGGGAACATTCATTTCTTTAACCCTTTCACCCCTAAGTAACTGGAATGGATTTTGATATGTTGATTTTGCAACCAATCCAACCGTCACAAAATGATTTTCAGACTAGTCCATTTATGAAAAGGGGGTGTTTTTGTTCTCCAAAATATTAAAGTCCCTTGCAAATAGTGCAGCTCGTCATGAGCCGGCTCATCTGGATCTATACTATTTGCCAATACCACTATACGGGTTTGTAGTGTTGAAGGGTTAACCGGCTATCTTAATTTTTTGTTGTCTTCTGTTTATTTTCTATTTTCCATTTTTATCATCAAAAACATGCTTTGACAGCACTAGAATAATTTACAACATGCTTTGACAGCACTTCAGAATCATTTCCATTGGAAATGATTCTGAAGTGCTGTCAAACCATGTTTTTATTGAGAAATAAGGCAAGATATAAAAGCAACAGCAGATGACAATTGTTGTGTGTAGCGGTCTAAGGGTGAATATAATCCCATTCCAGGTCACTGTCGCAGACATAACATTTCCTGTATGTTTGTTTCCTTTCATGCATGCTTTCTTATAATTTCCATTTTCTTTCAAGAAATATTGTGATATTTTGCTGGTGCATTTCTATGGTGATTCGTCTTCTGTCTGTGATCAATGTGGCGGCTCATCTTATCTTTGTCATGGCATTAGGGTCAAGGCTGTTTTGTATATACCAGATCTATATGTTTAATGTCTGCTTTTACCATGGTAATGTTAGTACAAAACAGAAAGATGGGTGGTGGTCGGGCGAATGAGACGGCGTAAATTAACGGTATGGGTTCCTCCTTATAGGAATCACGATTTGCCTGGTTTGGCCCTCAGGTTTGGCGGGCGGCGGGCGGCGTCCACAATCAATGTTAAGTTTTCGTGTTTGAGTCCATTTCTTTGTTACTGTACCACATAGGACCAACAAACTTTCACAGCTTCATAACCAAGGGGTGCCCACCACATATCACTATCCAACATGTTACCTTTCTAGCTCACCTGAGCGAAGCTCATGTGAGCTATTGTTACCGCAATGTGTCCGTCGTCCGTCGTCCGTCGTCGTCGTCGTCCGTGAACATTTTCAAACGTCTTCTCCTCGGTAACCATTGGGCCTATAGTCACCAAACTTCACGATCATGGTCCTTAGGTAGGGGGATTACAAAATTGTTAAAATTACATCATTACGTAATCCAAGATGGCCACCGTCTAAAAATAGCACAAATTCTTAAAAAATCTTCTTCTCAAGAACCGCCAACCGGATTTCGACAAAACTTTTTAGGACTGATCGATGTACAATGCTCTTTCAAAGTTGTTAAAATGGTGACCCCGGGGTCAAAAATGGGCGTGGCCCGTGGGGTCAAATTGGGGTCAAATTTTATTTTTGACCGAATATGGTCATGTCATATATCAAATTGAAGGTATCAATGAGGCGATCACTCTGGTGCAATATTTGTCGGAATCGGATGATTATGTCATCCATGATGGCCACCAAAAGGTCCATTTATTCAAGATTTTTAACGTCTTTTTCTCAGGAACCACATGGCCGATGCTGGGTGAAGCATTTTCAGATTTTGTAAAATGAGAGTCATTGCTTAATCCAAGATGACCGCCATCTAAAAATAGCACAATTTTTTTAAAACACATGAACTCAATGTCACATTCTCCTCTGGTGTTCATGGAGCCGAAAGGTCAAAAGGTCGTTCTTTTATTAGAGATTTCAAAATTCTTCTTCACATGAACCGCTTGGCCCATGGTAGCCAAACGTAAGAGTTATGGTCCATGGGTGAAGCCTTTTCAGATTTGTTAAAATGGAGGTCATCGCTAATCCAAGATGGCCGCCGTCTAAAAATAGCATAAATTCTTAAAAAATCTTCTTCTCATGAACCGCTTGCTGGATTTCGACGAAACTTGGTAGGAATGATCGATGTACAATGCTCTTTCAAAGTTGTTAAAATGGTTACCCCGGGGTCAAAAATATATATCAAATCGAATGTATCAATGAGGCGATCACTCTGGTGCATTTTTTGTCGAAATCGGATGGTTATGTCATCCAAGATGGCCGCCGAAAGGTCAAAATGTTGTTCTTTTATTAGAGATTTCAAAATTCTTCTTCACATGAACCGCTTGGCCCATGGTGGCCAAACTTAAAAGTTATGGTCCATGGGTGAAGCCTTTTCAGATTTGTTAAAATGGAGGTCGCTAATCCAAGATGGCCGCCATCTAAAAATAGCACAAATTCTTAAATCCTCTTCTCATGAACCGCTGGCCGGATTTCGATGAAACTTGGTAGGAATGATCGCTGTACAATGCTCTTTCAAAGTTGTTAAAATGGTGACCCCAGGGTAAAAAATGGGCGTGGCCCTGTGGGGTCAAATTGGGGTCAAACACATGAACTCACATTCTCATCTGGTGTTCATGGAGTCAGGTGAGCGAATTAGGGCCATCATGGCCCTCTTGTTTTGAACTTGACCCATTTTTTCAGCGCAGTCGACTTAGCCATTTTCAATGTTAACTTTTTGCGTTTACAATGTTAAGTTTTCGTGTTTAAGTCCATTTCTTTGGTACTGTACCACCTAGAACCACCAAACTTTCACAGCTTCATAACCAAGGGTGCCCACCACATACAGCTATCCAACATGTGAGCATTTATTTTACCTTGACCTATTATTTCTACGTAATTGACTTAGCCATTTTCAACGTTAACTTTTTGTGTTTAATTCCATTTCTCTGTTACTGTACAACCTAGGACCAACAAACTTTAACAGCTTCATAACCAAGTCATGCCCACCTCATACCACTATCCAACATGTGACTTTTTTTTATGTTGACTTATTTTTTCCACGTAATTTACTTTTTCAAGGTTTATTTTTCGTGTTGACATCTATTTTTCACGTACTATATCACCTATAACCAACATACTTGCACAACTTCATAATCTATGGGTGCTCACCTCACATACATGTACCACTACCCAACATGTATTTTTTCTTTTTTTACCTTGAACTTCTTTTCAGAATAATCGACCTGTAAAGATATATTCCGAATGTAATGTGTTACGTTGCTAGTGACTCAAAACTTCATGTGCAGGTGCGAATCCAGATTTCGGGTTGCGGAGGGGGGGGGGTGGGGGGGGGGGCGTAACTATTTTGCAATACTTCGGGTTGCAATACTTGACTATAACCGAGCAGAGCTCGGGATAGCGCTTGGGGGGTCCAGAATTTTTTTTAAATCTGCATCGCATCATTTCCTGCGTTCTGGTGCATTTTGGAGCAAAAATATTGACACTGTCCCAGTATGTACGTAGAAACGTGCCTTGTAACTTTACTCGGCGAATTTTAGGGGGGGGGGGAGCGCGGGCTGGGTCCGCCCCCCCCCCCCCTCCCCCCCTGAATCCGCCCATGATGTGTGTTTATTATTGCCATTATTTTCATTCTATATCATTACAAACTCTCAAATGGGGCTTGTGGGTCATGTGTACAGTGTAGTCCCAATAAGTCTGCTCATCCGTGCAGTCTGATTGGGGTCTACACTGTTCACAGGTGTGGCTGTAGAAATGCCACTGTAGATTCAAATCAATTATATACACTTATAGGTCATGTGTACAGTGTAGTCCCAATCAGTCTGCACATTCACGCAGTCTGATTGGGGTCTACACTGTTCACAGGTGTGGCTGTAGAAATGCCACTGTAGATTCAAATCAATTATATCACTTATAGGTCATGTGTACAGTGTAGTCCCAATCAGTCTGCACATTCACGCAGTCTGATTGGGGTCTACACTGTTCACAGGTGTGGCTGTAGAAATGCCACTGTAGATTCAAATCAATTATATACACTTATAGGTCATGTGTACAGTGTAGTCCCAATCAGTCTGCACATTCACGCAGTCTGATTGGGGTCTACACTGTTCACAGGTGTGGCTGTAGAAATGCCACTGTAGATTCAAATCAATTATATACACTTATAGGTCATGTGTACAGTGCAGTCCCAATCAGTCTGCACATTCGCGCAGTCTGATTGGGGTCTACACTGTTCACAGGTGTGGCTGTAGAAATGCCACTGTAGATTCAAATCAATTATATACACTTATAGGTCATGTGTACAGTGCAGTCCCAATCGGTCATGCACATTCGCGCAGTCTGATTGGGGTCTACACTGTTCACAGGTGTGGCTGTAGAAATGCCACTGTAGATTCAAATCAATTATATACACTTATAGGTCATGTGTACAGTGCAGTCCCAATCAGTTTGCACATTCACGCAGTCTGATTGGGGTCTACACTGTTCACAGGTGTGGCTGTAGAAATGCCACTGTAGATTCAAATCAATTATATACACTTATAGGTCATGTGTACAGTGCAGTCCCAATCAGTCTGCACATTCGCGCAGTCTGATTGGGGTCTACACTGTTCACAGGTGTGACTGTAGAAATTCCACTGTAGATTCAAATCAGTTATAGACATACATGTGGCTGTGACTGGACAAATGTGGCTTATGGGATTTGTGACCAGTGTAGCTCCTGATCAAATGGCAAACTGATAATGATCTACATGTATATTGCTTGTTAGGAGCATGACGTGTGCTTCATGGATAGAATGACAAACAGTGCAGATCCTGATCAGACTCTGCGGATGCACATGCTGGTCTCAATCTGCACTGGTCGCAAAACCCATAAGCCCCATTTCTTCAGTCACATCCACATATAGCATGTCATGTGATTTTGTACATTCAGACATTTGTGTAATTTCATGAAATACGTTTACAAAATTTACAATTTTTTCCGTAAATGGCGTCAAAAATTGACAAAATTTCCAGAGTACATGCGGAATTATATTCCACATGTACTCTGAAAGATTTGTCTACTTTTGACTTTATTTATGAAAAATATTGTAAATTTTGTATTAAACACATTTAATGAAAATATGCAGATGTCCAATATTTTCCGTAAATGGCGTCAAAAGTTGACAAAATTTCATGCGGAATTATTTTGTCAGCTTTTGACTTTATTTATGAAAAATATTGTAAATGTTGTAAACACATTTAATGAAAATATCCAGATGTCGGAAGGTACAAACTCACATGGCGTGTCTCATATGTCTCACTACTTTGTCATGGTCGGTTATTGACATTTGCTGCTAATTTCTGTGTACACTCCCTGTATTTATGCTGTTTGTATCTGTATTTAATATCCTGCTATACATTATTTATGAACGTATATAATTGATGATAGAATCAATAGAGTAACTGGGTCATTGTAGGAATGAATGACCTTTTTCTGGAATTTATCGGGGTATAAACTTGGAAAAGTCGCGGGAATACTGGACGAAGGCCGGAAGGCCTCGTCCAGTATTCCCGCGACTTTTCCAAGTTTATATCCCCGATAAATTCAACAAAAAGGCCATTCATTCCTTATAATTCCAGCATTTGAAATAAATTCATCAAGAAAATGTGTTTATTTTCAATTTTCTTAAGAATTATTTTAACTGCGCCTCACGGTTACGGAAAGTAGTCCGGCGTGGGAGTTTACTGGGATATAAATTTTGGACAGAGACTTGCTACGGGCCAATCAAATGTTAGGGAATTATGTTTGTGCTGAAATTATTGGTTGGTAAAAAGCACCATACGCCATTTGTGGTCCTTGTAGTAATAATCAGACACTGTTCCCAAGCCGTCGCCAACAATGACCTTAGCCGTTGATAGGCTGTTAAACACCATTAACTCTTTCAACGCCACATGACTGTATAGTGGTATTGGCAAAAAGTGTAGATGCAGAAGAGCCGGAAAGATGGAAAGAGATGGAAAATAGAAAATAAACTGCAGACAACAAAAAATTAAGATAGCGGGTTAACCCTTCAACACTACAAACCCGTATAGTGGTATTGGCAAATAGTGTAGATCCAGATGAGCCGGCTCGTCGGCTCATGACGAGCCGTCTCATCAGGATCTGCACTCTTTGCAAGTAATTTTCATATTTTTATGAACAAAAACAGCCCCTTTTCATAAATGGATTAGTCTGAAAATTATTTTGTGACAATTGGATTGGTTGCAAAATTAATATAATAAAATCCATTTCAGTTACTTAGGTGTGAAACGGTTAAAGAAATGAATGTTCCCGAGCCTCATAAATAATCAAGCGTTGACTAAATGGGAAACAGTGTATGCAATTAAATGTATCGGGCTACACAGGCTGATCTGGGGCTATGCTGTTCCCAACAGGCGGGCTTAAATGTAGCTGTGATTGGAGAAATGGGGCGTATGGGTTTTGTGACCAGTGTAGATCCAGATCAGCCTGTGCATCCGCACAGTCTGATCAGGATCTGCACTGTTCACTATTCCATCAATTAAGCACCTGTCATGCTTCTAACAAGCAATACAGATCGGTATCAGGCTACAGGAGTGTGTCATTTGATCAGGAGCTACAGTGGTCACAATTCCGATAAGCCCCATTTCTCCAGTCACAGCCACAAATGTGGCATTGACTGGAGAAATGGGACCTATGGCATGTGTGGCCAGTGTAGCTACTACTAATTAAATGCAGGGCTCCAGATAAGGAATTAGTAATTGAGTATTGTCACTCCATCATTTCTGAAGCAATTGCGTATTTCAAAATTTTAATTGGGTAAAATAAAATCACACAACTGTTTACACATCAACAGACAGCAATTATTGAATAATTTGCTTCAAAATGAAAACCTGTCTTGGCAATTCATTAGGTATTTAAGCAAATACGCAGCTTATCTGGAACCCTGCAAATGACACTCCTTTAGCCTGATAATGATCTAAATTCAATTGCTTGTTAGAAGCATGATGGGCGTTTCATTGATGAAATGGGGAACAGTGCAGATCCTGATCAGACTGTGCGGATGCAGGGATTCCGCTGGGGAAAAAAAAAATCGCCACTTCAAAAAAATTGACGATAAAAAATTCAAAAAAAAAATATTATATTTTTTTTATTTTTCGAAAATTGTATATTTTTTTTTGCCAATTGTTTATTTTTATCGCCAATTGCGAAAGTGGCGATCGCCAGCGGAATCCCTGGGATGTACAGGCTGATCTGGATCTACACTGGTCGCAAACAAAACCCATAATCCCCATTTCTTCGGTCACAGTCACAAATATCCTGCTATTGTATAGCTACAATATACGTAGCGGTATGGGATGGAATGGGTATCACGCTTGAGACACCACCACAGCAGTATTGTAGTGCATTGAAGATGGGAGGGAATGGGTATCACGCTTGACACACCACCACAGTAGTATTGTAGTGCATTGAAGATTTGAAGATGGGAGGGAATGGGTATCACACTTGACACACCACCACAGCAGTATTGTAGTGCATTGAAGATGGGAGGGAATGGGTATCACGCTTGACACACCACCACAGTAGTATTGTAGTGCATTGAAGATGGGAGGGAATGGGTATATCGCTTGACACACCACCACAGCAGTATTGTAGTGCATTGAAGATGGGAGGGAATGGGTATCACGCTTGAGACACCACCACAGCAGTATTGTAGTGCATTGAAGATGGGAGGGAATGGGTATCACGCTTGACACACCACCACAGCAGTATTGTAGTGCATTGAAGATGGGAGGGAATGAGTATCACGCTTGAGACACCACCACAGCAGTATTGTAGTGCATTGAAGATGGGATGGAATGGGTATCACGCTTGACACACCACCACAGCAGTATTGTAGTGCATTGAAGATGGGATGGAATGGGTATCACGCTTGACACACCACCACAGCAGTATTGTAGTGCATTGAAGATGGGAGGGAATGGGTATCACGCTTGACACACCACCACAGCAGTATTGTAGTGCATTGAAGATGGGAGGGAATGGGTATCACGCTTGACACACCACCACAGCAGTATTGTAGTGCATTGAAGATGGGATGGAATGGGTATCACGCTTGAGACACCACCACAGCAGTCACAGCACGATTGATTGTTTTTGTTTTGTTTTGTTACCTAGCTGTAGTATGTTGAATGCTAAAAGACAAATATTCTCCCTTGGAAACGCAATTTTGAGGGTCTAAGTTGAATTTTTTTCTGGAGGAAGACCTCGTTTACAAGTCTGTTGTGACACTATTTTAATTAATTAAGCAGCACTTATACATGCCTATAGCAAATCCATTCTTATAGAAGGGATTCACACCAGAGGCCAAGTGATCATCAGTAGCCTATTTCACCAAAATTGCAAAGTATACTTATCCTGTACATTGTACATTTTGAGGGAGAAATTTTATTTATTAATTTTTATTATACTGAATTTATTACATTATCACAACCACTTTGGCTGTGATAATGTAATACATTCAGTATAATAATTCTGCATACTTTTAATCATCAAATATATGCAGGTGAAATAGGCTACTGGAGTGGTAAGGGAACCTGGCACTAGATCAGGATACATGCATTATGATTTCCCTGCAGAAGAGATCCAGGTCAGAGGGGTGGTGGTTGGTTGGTAACATGCCATGGGTAATTTAACGATCGGGATTCATCCTCACCGGAATCCCGACCGAAGACTGGTTTAGTCCTCAGGTACATCTTTGGCATTCTTGTATGTGAGAGTTGAATCTGGTTATACTCCTTATATGAGTAATATGATTATTCGTAATCCTATTACTTTTAGGGGAATGGGCCAAGTGACTTTGCTGTGGTATGGACCTGGCACCATTTCTGGTTATTAAAATTTCAGGGCTGAATATATTTTTGTTCCGTCCTAATTTTCGGATTTGTCTCGTCGAGCCGGTTCAAATGAGTGGTCACATCATATGCTTTCAGTGAGAAACAACAAAAATAAAATATTTAAAAATAATGAAATTCATACCCGTAAAAGTGCATTCCGAATGCAATGGATTAATTAGAGTTTCTTAACCCTTACACCGCTATCTTAATTTTTTTGTCGTCTGCTGTTGAATTTCTATTTTCCATTTTTATCATCAAAAACATGCTTTGACAGCAATTTAGAATAAGTTACAACATGATTTGACAGCACTTTAGAATCATTTCCATTGGAAATGATTCTGAAGTGTTGTCAAACCATGTTTTTATTGAGAAATAAAGCAACAGCAGACGACAATTGTTGTATGTAGCGGTCTAAGGGTTAAATGTCATATTGCCCGGGTGAGTTTTGGTATCAAATTGCCAGTTTCCGATTGACTATTGTGTGGCAAACTCTTGTGTCTGAGAGTCTGGGATTATCTCTCTGATCAAGAAGCCATGCCTGTTGACAATCCCTCGATATATAGCCCCAGTCCAAGATTGTATGGGTTTTGTTGCCAGCAATTCCTTATTTGCTGGTGGAAGTGATTAATGACATAGGATAGTATAGGTCATTTCATGCTGAGGACATGCTATATTGTTTGTGGAAAATCGTAAATATGTTCTTTATATGTGCTCAGAAGTATATGTTATGACCACCATTTGAACCGTCTCGTTGAGGCGGTTCAAATGAGTGATCACAACATATACTCTGTTTGAGAAATAAGAAAAATAAAATATCTTCACAATCCTTCGATTTATAGCAGCATCCAAGTATTGGGTATTGGGTCTGTAAACCAACTAATAGTCGCGCAAGAGAAATTCGCGAACATAAATCTCCGCGAATGTTTCCACATTTCCTAGCCTAAGAGTGTTAAAAATATTTTACTAATAGATGTCGGGCCTCTTTTTAACTATAGTTACCTTTCGCATATATATGTCGGTGTCATTTGGTGACACTAGTTAATCCTGGTTGTTTTGAATTAACTATATTCATACGTGCTCTCTGTCGTGTATTCCGGTAGACATAATATAATTCTATACTCTATGAACAGTTTGAAAACTCGTACAAAACAGCTTCGGGATAAATTTACAAAACCATTATCTTTTATTGCTTACCAGACTCTGATTGGTCTAAAGTGACACGCCTGTGACATGTCAGCTTGTTGTATTGTCGAGTTAAAAGAGATACCGCAGTGTCAATTTGAAGCAAGTGTAAGTCATTCACCGATAATTCAAAGTTTAATACACACGATTGCTGATGTCAGTCTCGCATATTTTTTTTATGACACGGCTTACCAAGCGGCTTGTGTTTTCTGAATCTGAATCACGGCTTATTGCATCAGCGGGAAGTCTAGATGACCAATTTGCCGATTCTTGTCATGGTTTACAAATTTCGAAATTCACTCGACAGAATATTGATTTTATACATTTTATACAATGCGACTCAGTAATAGGCCGTTTATATACACAGGGCGAAGATATCTCACTCACAACCATTGTTAATTTACTTATTTAGGGGATTATGATTGACACAGCGAGGTCTGCCCAATGTAAAGTGTATACCGTTTCGTTCTCTGACAAACTCATCCACTGTATGGCCAGATACAAAAATCGTGATATTTAGTAGCCGCAAAATTCAGTTGGTTTTCTGTATTTAGATTTGTATGTTTGTTGTTGCCAGCAATTCCTTACTTACCTGCGGAAGTGATTAATGACGTTGAATATTATGGGTACTGTTTTCTTTAAAAAAAAAACGACTTCAAAGTACATGCCCACTCAGTAGGCACAAAATGTTCTTTATAGGAATTAAATAAGTGTATAATTGTGTCACTATTCCAGCAGTTCTAATAATTATGAGTGCCCGCTATACAGATATTATCATTTAGTAATATTTAGTTTACTGATAGTGACTCGCTGTGGTATCAGGCTATCTTCATATGCAAATGAGGCATCTTTTTTAATTATTGATACTACTTTCGACAGATTATAAATTATGATCATTGCACATCAAAAAATAAATACAGAGAATAAATAGTAATGTCCATTAACATTTTAAGGAACACAGTTATTGCCCCTGGTATCAGTGTGGAAATTTATGTCCGATATAAATTGTATATTAATGCCAATCAATACATGGGGTAATGGTGAATTAATGTTTATTTTGCCAGAAAATCTACAGAATATACAAAACTATCTGTCTCGCTATATTATAACCTGGCATGTGAGACCCCAGCTTTAATTAATTTGTTCCTGATCATCTGTGATACACGCAACAACCTGATTGTATTTCATGTTTATTGTAACCCCCCCGGCATTCGAGAGGTACATTGTTTTCGCCTTTCCGTCGGTCCATTTGTTTGTCCGCCCATTACTCATAAACTTAACATTTTGTACATTTCTTCTGATTTCGTTCCATAGCCCGCCTGCCCATGACCATGTTTGCTAAATTGTTTGGCAGTCCTGGCAGTGGCCGGTTTTATCCTAGAAACAAAATTGCTACCCCGCTCCATATCTTCTCACGAGGGTAGCAATTTAACCCCATCTCTTTAATGTAATACATGGAAGAGTGATTTTTGTATAAATTATTAATTTTAAAAGAACATACACATGCAGAAATTGGTTATTTTACCGTGTCAAGGTGTTTATCTGATATTTACATGTATATCTTGTAAATTTGAAAGCTTCATTTTGTTATGTTGAATGTTGAACAACAAGAGAAAAGATGGCTTCCATGGGAAAATGATTTCCCTGTTCTATTATGTTTGGCAATTTACTAGTTCTATGTCGAAGATTATTGGTTTAAAGGCATAAAATATACAGTTTACTAAATTTTGACCTACATGCAACATGTTTGGATATGCGCTTCGGTTGCTCACATTTTTTGAATGGGTCAAATTGTAGCCGTAGATACCATATCGGAGGCGAATTCTTGTAGCTAGTTTTATCACTGAGCCCCTGGTCACTTGCTCACATTTCATTTTAAGGAGTTTAATGAATTGTTCATTGATTAACCCATTACATTAACAACATATACCTTTATCGAGAAATAAACAAAATAATAAGATTTTTTCAAGAAAAATTATCGTATCCTTAGACTGAAATGGGTTAAAGGGACTGTGACTTAGATGTTTCATCAGGATCTACACATTGCCACTATTTGTGAATATTTTCTTCTTTTTTTTATAAAATACCCCATTTTATGATTATTGAAATAGTCGGAACATTAAAAGTTAGTACTTAGGGGTGAAAGGGCTAATCACTCAATTAGACAAATACATGAGTCAGCTAGCTACTTACTAGTAATCAGGGGGCCGTTTCACTAAACTTCTTACGACTAAAATGTTCGTGGGTGCAAATTTCAGATCGTCTGGAAATGTCAATTGATGGATTTACATTTATTGAGCATAGGCTGCATATGCAGCCTATGCTCAATAAATGTAAATCCAGCAATTGTTTACAAGAAAACATTGCTAATGTGATATTTACAGACTATTATAATATTGCACTTACGAACATTTTAGTCGTAAGAAGTTTAGTGAAACAGCCCCCAGAAGCTACACTGGTCAGAAGCTACTGTAATTTTATCATGACTGGTCACTTGTGCTTACCTTTCTGTGTTGATGGGATTGGTCACCATGATAATAGGCCTACTGTTGCTAGTGGCAGACATCTGACGATGAAAGCGTAGCAAATCAAAGTACTGAAAGTACTGAAACTAGGTTAGCTCCACAAGTTTACTAATAAGTATTATTTATTTATATAATGATGTGTAATGGCTTATCATCAGATAAAGTCATTTTAGGTCGGTTAACAGGGTCAAATTCCATATTACATGTGTATGGATAGAAGGAAAATCCCAAAATCAGAACAGAATATTTACAGAAAATAAATATAGTCCGTGTACATATGGCTTCGCACACTTTACATTTATTTTGATAATTATCAGAAACAAGTATACAAATAAAGTTCGCTGTTGTTTGTATTTTGACAGATATGACACTCAACACTGGAAATATGTGTGTCACATGTCACGTGTCACATGTCAGACAGTTCATGCAAGATCAGGGATCCGTCATTGTTGTTGTACTACATGAATCAATTTGAAAATACATGGAAGTGTACATGGCTTCGCACACCCGAAACTCCTCCGATCTAACTTATACTTAGAATATAACAATTAAAATTGATGTTCACTGAACATTGTTCTGGTTCAATCCATTATATTTTCAAATAAAAAAGACATATTAACTAAATATTTATGAAGACACCCACAATGGTGATGTCTGGCACCCATGCAGCTACATCAACAGACTATTCAAACGTTTGTTTCACCGTGTATGAAAACAACAAAATTAATATTATTGACAAAACACCCAGACCATCGCACCGACGACAATAAACCAACATTACTAGCCTACTCTTTGTGCCTGGAGAGAATGAGGCGAAAAATTAGTGGCTGTGTCAATTCAGCAGCGCAGGAAATAATAGTTGATTCCTAAATACGCAGAATCGGTGCGTCAGGTGTGGTGCGTGGTGTCCGGCAGCTCTGTTTAGTTAATCCATCAATACCCAGCATCGGTGTCTTAGGTGTGGTGCGTGGTGTCCGGCAGCTCTGTTCAGTAGCCGATTTCATCAAAATTGCAAAGTATACTTTTCTAGCAAAGTATACTTTGAGGGAGTAATCATTTATTTTTCCTGAAATGCATTATTTCAAATAGAACTAACAAATGCATGTATTTCAGGATTAAAAATTATTATACTGAATTTATTACATTATCACAGCCATTTTGGCTGTGATAATGTAATAAATTCAGTATAATAAAAATTAATAAATTTATCCTTAAATTGAAAATTTCTCCCTCAAAGTATACTTTGCTAGATAAGTATACTTTGCAATGTTGTGAAATAGGCTACTGAGATCATCAGGAAATATAAAATTAATTTACTGAATATAATCCCCACCCGGCCTTAAACAGTACATGTAATTCCAGATTACTTTTCATTTGAATGTATTTGAAGATGAATCATTAATTATTGTTTGTTAACACTATTTACAACAACTTTTAATAAAAAAATTAAAAATTAAAACATTACACCTGCCCTATTTTCCCCCAAAAGTCAGATGATATTCAATAAATCAACTTTATATGGCCTCAAAAGCGCCATAATGGCCGCGAAGTATCCTTCCACTAAACTGGTGTGATACCTCTGGTGACAGTTCTGTTAACTATTGTTTAATGGGACAGTATGACAAAACATTGACTATAATGTAAATATATAATTAAACAATTCAGAAAGTGTGCTTTATTCTTTACTTTACATGTGCTAATTCAGTAAAATTCAGTAATGAAACATCACAAATTCGACACTCATAATGGCAGTTACGACCTTATGTTACTAGACCATCGATATATGAGTCATTTGAAAAGAAGATGGGATTACCGGTAGTAAAAAATATATATAATACATGTACTGAAAAACTCTTAAAGGCCCAACAATCGGTGCCCTGGTACCGAATTTAGAAGGAGGGGCATATCCAATTACTGATAGCGTCCCTAGCCTGTCAGTTATACGACTGGCTTTATAAATAGAACACATAAACAGCAGCACACGTTTGTCGTCTGCTCCAATGTAGAACAGTGAGGGGGCTGCTGGATAGCCAGTGTATGTGTTTCTGTACTGACCAGTATCTAGATATATGGTATGTAGGTTTGTTATCAAGTTTGTGGTCCCATAAAACACACAAATGATACAGTGTATACTGGTCCCTCTAATAGTATTTGTATGCTTCTTTCTAAATTTGGTATTGTATTATAATTATGTTCAAGGGAGGGAATTAGCATAAATCCTTGCATACAGCTTTTCCTTTCTTTTAGAGTACATTTAAGTCAGAGTGTTAAGTAATACTTAAATGTTTTCAAAAGCCAATTAATTCTCAAATTGATTTTATCATCATTAAATCAGTAGAGGATAAGTTTTGCTTTAGCAGTATAATCGGCTTCCTTATACAGCATTAGTCTACCGGTACAGTACTAATGACCTAGTTTACTGGCAATCATTATGGCCGCAGAAATCCTTAATTAATCAGGTATTTGTTTATTGCCCTTGGTGTCGGCTATTGCATGTGTGGGTGTCGTAAATCTTGTGAGTTACTGGCAGCTTCCATTCAGGACAAAAACAATGTCAGCGAGCCTGGTTTTTCACCATAAATGGTCGTGTTTCACACTTATAAAGTCACAATATTGCTTGATTGACATTATACAGTAGGAGCAGCCGGTTTTTAGCTCTTTCAAAGTTGTTAAAATGGTGACCCCGGGATCAAAAATGGGCATGGCCCGTGGGGTCAAATTGGGGTCAAATTTTATTTTTGGCCGAATGTGGTCATGTCATATATCAAATCAAAGGTATCAACGAGGCGATCACTCTGGTACATTTTTTGTCGAAATTGGATGGTCATGTCATCCAAGATGGCCGCTGAAAGGTCAAAAGGTCATTCTTTTATTAGAGATTTCAAAATTCCTCTTCACACGAACCGCTTGGCCCATGGTGGCCAAACTTCACAGTTATGGTCCATGGGTGAAGCCTTTTCAGATTTGTTAAAACGGAGGTCGTCGCTAATCCAAGATGGCCGCCGTCTAAAAATAGCACAAATTCTTAAAAAATCTTCTTCTTATGAACCTCCAGCCGGATTTCGACGAAACTTGGTAGGAATGATCAATGTACAATGATCTTTCAAAGTTGTTAAAATGGTGACCCGGGGTCAAAAATGGGCGTGGCCCGTGGGGTAAAATTTTATTTTTGACCGAATATGGTCATGTCTATATCAAATCGAAGGTATCAAAGAGGCGATCGCTCTGGTGCATTTTTTGTCGAAATTGGATGGTCATGTCATCCAAGATGGCCGCTGAAAGGTCAAAAGGTCGTTCTTCTATTAGAGATTTCAAAATTCTTCTTCACACGAACCGCATGGCCCATGGTGGCCAAACTTCACAGTTATGGTCCATAGGTGAAGCCTTTCCAGATTTGTTAAAACGGAGGTCGTCGCTAATCCAAGATGGCCTCCGTCTAAAAATAGCACAAATTCTTAAAAAATCTTCTTCTCATGAACCGCCAGCCAGATTTCGACGAAACTTGGTAGGAATGATCAATGTACAATGATCTTTCAAAGTTGTTAAAATGGTGACCCCGGGGTCAAAAATGGGCGTGGCCCGTGGAGTCAAATTTTATTTTTGACCAAATATGGTCGTGTCATATATCAAATTGAAGGTATCGATGAGGCGATTGCTCTGGTGCAATATTTGTCGGAATCGGATGATTATGTCATCCATGATGGCCACCAAAAGGTCCATTTATTCGAGATTTTGAACGTCTTTTTCTCAGGAACCACATGGCCGATGCTGGCCAAACTTCATAGTAAGTTATGATCCTTGGGTGAAGCATTTTCAGATTTGGTAAAATGAGAGTCATCGCTTAATCCAAGATGACCGCCATCTAAAAATAGCACAATTTGTTTTAAAACACATATGAACTCAATGTCACATTCTCCTCTGGTGTTCATGGAGTCAGGTGAGCGAATTAGGGCCATCATGGCCCTCTTGTTTGCTTAACACTTCGTCTGATGAGCCGTCTCATTAGGATCTGCACTTTTTACAAGTAATTTTCATATTTTTGAGAACAAAAACATCCCCTTTTCATAAATGAAAGTCTGAAAATTATTTTGTGATGCTTGAATTGGTTGCAAAATTAATCCATCAAAATCCATTCCAGTTACTTAAGAGTGAAAGGGTTCATTTTCAGAACGTATCATTAATCAGAAATGGGTGAACTTTGTATGTAAAAGGATAGAAACTACAAATACCGGTAGTGCAGATCCCGACTCATCTGTAGCCTATTTCACCAACAATGCAGTGGGTGGTGGTCGGGCGAATGAGACGGCGTAAATTAACGGCATAGGTTCCTCCTTATAGGAATCACGATTTGCCTGGTTTGGCCCTCAGGTACGTTTTTATCTTTAGCTCTTTAGTTACCTGGGAGTTGAATTGGGTTATTGCCCATTATAAAAGTAGTAAGATCCTACTGCTTTTGGGAGGGGCCAAGTGATTCTGGTGTGGCGAGGACCTGGCATCAGATCAGGATTATTCTGATTTCAGGGCTGAATATATAGTTTTGTTATTGTAAATATTCAGTTCCGATTTTGGGATTTTCCCCCTATTTGTATATGTACTTGAACATGTACATGTACTTGTACAGGTAATATATGGGATTTAGTACTAAACCCATTGACCCGGCCTTAAATGACCTTAGCTGTTGATAGGCCGTTAAACCCCAACAAACAAACAAACAAACAAACAAACAAACAAACAAACAAAATTTTTGTGAAAAAAAACCCTGTTATTTTATCAATTTCTACAGTGGAACCCTTCTAAACCAAAACACCTTGGGGACAGACTGAAAAGTTTGGTTTATAGGGGTTTTCGGTTTAGAGGGGTTTTCCTTTTTCAATTAAGGAAATGTCATACCATAGAGAAATTGCGATTCCCCTCCGGCGCCTCGCGTCCAATGAAGACACATTTTGAAAGCGTCTAGCGATTGCGAATTGTATTCCTCACTAAACACAATAAAACCCCGAATTGATCAATACAAGTAACAAATTGTACACTCAAAACCAGTCTTTATAGTTTATTTTTCCATAAATATTCTTCGCTCATCAAAATATGAGCGAAAAATTAGCCAAAATAACGAAAATTGCTTTTCAAATCTCAACACGCTCGACTTCGTGACACGGCTATATTTAGGTCACAAACTATGGGTTCCACGCACGAAACCGCGGCGTAGCAATGACAGCGAATGTTTCGGAACCAGTCGCATTATTCTAGAGGCGCCAAAGGGAGAGCAGATCGATAGAGCAGTGGAATACAAATTAAATTACACAATATAAAACAAACTGTCATAAAGTCGTTTTCGATGGATTTCTTACTCCATATTTAGTTTGTTTTCGTTTAATAAAAAAACAAAATGTTCATTTACGCCTTTATATTAAGACTGACGGTAGAAAATCGAATCTCGGATTATTTTTCTTCCTGAAAAAACGCAAAGATCAAAAGAAGAGATATGTTTATACGGCCAAATACAGGATCTGCGGTATGCTATCGCCTCGTGTGAACATACCTCCAGACAGGCAATATTACACCATATAGCCTATGTAGAATCACAATAACTTATATTATTACCATATTGAAATCATATGTACACACCTTAACGGGGGCTCGGCTACCCAGTTGTGTATTATCATGTCGACATGTGTAATTCCCAATAAACAGAGTGCAGATGACATGGGATAAAGGCCCCTAAGTATTTTGTGCCACTGTGGAACTTTCTCGACCAGCTGGAGCGCTCTTTTAAGACCAGAATGTGTTTTTTTTCATTGACATTGCAAATAGTGCAGATTCGCAAGGGGTATAGCAAATAGTGCAGATTCGCAATGTAATCCAAGTCTGGTCTACACTGGTCGCAAAGAGCATATGACACATTTCGCATTTGCTGTGTAGTTACCACGAGCTGCTACAATAGCCCACAGGCTACAGTCACGAGTTTACAGCCTCGTTAAGTAAATGATCAGATTATCTCAATTAATCGGTCGGTGGGTTCACAAATAATGTGCCGATTATTTTATTTCCGTAATAGTTACGTACGCGTATAATTAAATTATGAACCATGCTATTGTAATGAGCTTGTAAAACAGCAAACATGTCTCGTATTTAGGTCGCATGTATTGAATAGATTCTTTGTAATGCCGCT
Source organism: Conchocele bisecta (assembly GCA_029237695.1). Lineage (NCBI taxonomy): Eukaryota > Metazoa > Mollusca > Bivalvia > Lucinida > Thyasiridae > Conchocele > Conchocele bisecta. Next base: position 64,118,291 of record CM055265.1, on the reverse strand, counting down.
TATGACGTTAAAAAAACACGCCGCTTAGGTTTTTAGCCCCCATGTTAAATTCCCATAAGAAAATCGTTTTTTCGCAATAAAATCAATATTTGATGGAATTTCATCAAATTAATTTTTTTGGGGAGGTTGACTTTTTTGTTATTGACAAAAAAGTACTTACCGGTAGGTACTTTTAAATATTTTTTAGATTTAATGTGTTTAATAGCCAAAAGTTTGTCGGCATCAAAATGTGGAACAATCAGTAGTCATGAATAACTTCCGTGCATCCTTGACATTAAAATTGGTGGAATTTGTCAGTTTGGTGTCACATTGCATAGTTTTAAATCCATGGTATTGATTCTTCCATGTAAATTATCAGACGATTCCATGATTCATAGAAAGGGTAATTTGTTGAAAAAAATAATTGATTTTTTTCTTTGACTCATTCTGGAGAATAAAGCACTTTTGCATTTCTTCCCCTAATACTAATGCTGTGGCGTTAAACCCGTTGACATTTTTCACCTTTTCCTTATGCAGGCCTTGACAAATTCTTAATTTTCCACTTGTCCAAATTGGATTTCAACTCATACCTTCCTCTATGTTTTAACCCTTACTGCGCTGAATTAAATGTTGTCGTCTGCTGGAAATGTTTTATTTTCAAGATTTCTCGACAAAAACCTGGTTTTGACAGCACATGAGAATCGTCTCCAATGGAGACGATTCTCATGTGCTGTCAAAACCAGTTTTTTGTTAAGAATTAAAGCAAAAATGAAAAACAGCAGACGGCAAATTCCGTCAACAGCGTAGGAAGGGTTAATGTTTATGCTGCACTGTTTATGTCACTTCAAATTACCACTCATCCAGATAAAAAAAATCATTTGCCAATACCAGCAGACAAGTGGATTTGTTGAGGGGCTGTTATGGTGTGTAGATGTTCAAAGAGCACTTTGAGTTTTCAAAGACACATGTCACATACCGTATTTATTCCAATAGTAGCCCTATATTCCACATTTTGATCCCCACAAATTGCATAACCCTGGGGGCGTTTATTAGAATAAATTCGGAACCACTGCCTTTGTCTATTTCAGGAGCTGACTAAAAAGACATCCAGTGTGCTCGAAGTATACTTAAATATCATTGATGTAGACATGCTTTCTTTCCTATGATGTGCCCAGCATTCATCAGACATATCGGTGACTACAGCATTAGTCAACCACCGTGGATGAAACATTGATCTTAGTCATTACAATGATACAGATGCTAATCAGTGTACAACTTATTAATTAGTGCATGGATATACAACACCGATAGAGAATGATGCCCTGTGCACAATAATCACCTATTTGACAGATGAATCATCACAACGCGTGATTCATTGTTCACATGTCTGCAATATACCAGAACAGCAAACACACTTGTAGAGTGCTTAATCGACATATAACCGGGACCAACGCATAGTGGACACGGTTCTTGAAGAATGCATTTACATTTTGAGCAGAATATTTCCTCACGGACAGAGTGTACGATCCATTCCCTGTCATGGATGGGGAAGGTGCCGGACAGTTTTCCGGGGGACGCGGCGGGGGGATGGAAACTGAACCGCAGCCAGTATTACAGCGAGGGCTGGCTCTCGAGTGGCAATGCCAAGAGTATAGTTGGTGTGACATTCACGACGAGTCACTGTCGGAAATATGAGCCACCAAATCGCTCCAACTTCAACCTACGCGGACATCGATCAGAGGTGAGATTTTTCCATAGATTTCATGGTACAGTGGAACCTCTCTAAACCGGACACCCTGGGAGGTTCCCAGGGTGTCCGGTTTAGAGAGGGTTCCCAGGGTGTCCGGTTTAGATTCCGATGCTCAAGAATTCCGTGTAAGAGCACTGATATACATACCTGTGTGCATTGCAATCAGGAACACTGATCAACATCAGCGATATTTGACAGTGAAATCGGTCATAATTTTACACATCAATGTCGCACGGTTGTTTGTTTTAGAGAGGTTCCACTGTATATTGTTCTGGTTGTGCACGATGGCAGCGCCCAGGAGTTGTGAGGTAAATCTTATTTTTCATTAAAGCCTTCTGTAGAGAAATGTCATTCCTTCCAAATGCGAAATATGTTTAGCCAAAATTTTGTTCGCAAAATGTTCAGAGTAACTACAGAAGTAATGCTACTAAATATGGACACGTACACATATTGTTAGCAGCTGGAACATGGTCATCATTAAAAGAAAGAAACCACAGTCATATTGATGAAAAATAAGACCTTTAAAATAACTTGTGAGCGCCACCATTACGCAAGAGTAGAAGAATGGACTATGTGATTACCATAATAACTCAAGTATTTGGACTGGTTTCATAGTGGTTTCCAAAAACCAATTGTATCCAAATACATTGTATATTGTGGGTAAACCAGTACAATAATACTAAGCATAACTATCGCGACACTCAGTCTCTTCATTGTGGGAAACCATACATTTATAAAAACACAAACTCATTGGAAATATCAAATAAAATAATGACATTAGTGTGATTACTGTACATAGGTCACTAGCTGTACAAGAAGGAACAAAAAACTTCAAAGAATATGTCATCTGATACACAATGCCTTTAACCCATTCTTTGCGGAATACCGTACACATTTACAGGTATGAAATTTATTAAATATTTATTTTCTTATTTCTTGATGAATATTTTCTTATTTCTTGATGAAAGTATATGTTGTGACCACTCATTTGAACCGTCTCGACGAGACAGTTAAAATGGTGGTCACGACATATACCTCTGAGCGCATAGAAGGAAAATATCTAGGATTTCCCACAATAATGGCGTATCCTCAGCATGAAAAGGGTTAATGACTTATTTGCAAACAACACAGCTATGCTGGTTACAAACTTCATACAGTCCCATTTTGTATGTTGGTGGCTCAACTATTCCAAGGTTCCATTTATGAACCAGAGACCGATGCGTTTTCTAATAAAATGTCACCGCCATGGGACATTGTGCGGTTGGATGGTCCATGTTTTAATTTTCTGCATCAGTAATGGCAGAGTTAACGCATACAATATGGGAAATGAAAACTGTCGTCTGCTGTTGTTTCATATTTGTCTTTTTTTTTCAAAATAAAAACATGGTATGGCAGCACTTTAGAATCATTTCCTTTGGATATAATTCTAAAGTGCTGACAAACTATGTTTTGTTGATAAAATTGTAAATTGTAAAATAATCAACAGACGACATAATATAATTCAGCATTGTAAGGGTTAATGGGGGATTTCTACGACAACAAGATTATCCACTATGACGATTGTATGGCCGTCTTTGACAGTCCCGCCAACACAATACCAATCAATACCCACAATTCCTGCTCACATCACAATCCCCGCTGTCACATGATTGCCTATAAAGGTCATTTTAGTAAGACGACCATAGCCATGTGGGCTGTGATAATGTAATAAGTTCAGTATAATAAATCTTTAAAATTGTGTTTTAACACGTAATTTTTATATCTGTAAATATACAAACCAGATATCACCATAACCAGTGCTAGCAACTCGCTTGCCCAACAGACGTACCGAAAATTTGCTAATAAACCCTCCTCTGACCGATAAACAATTTGTTATGTCACCAAGTCCGCCATCTTGTAAATAAACACCACGTGATCGGAACTGTAAGCAAGCGCTTGTAGGACCAAGATCAATACTTCCTCTTTCGAGGGTCATATTTAAGACATGGATGTCGTGGCGGACTTAGCGGGGAGGTGGGTAGGGTCATAAAAAATGTTATGATGATATCTGGTTTGTATATTTACAGATATAAAAATTACGTGTTAAAACACAATTTTAAAGATCTGTTACATATCAACCAGATATCACCATAACCAGTGCTGACTATAACTGAATGGAGGTGGGACGAAAATACGGACAAGAAACGAACCTACATAGCTGAATAGCGTGATATAGGAACTATAAACTTACCCGCTAAACGTCAGCGAACGGTCATCAACAGGGCTTATAGCGTGAAGACCCCGGACGACTGGTCAATTAATGTACTTCCAGTTATAACCAGACGGTGCAAGGAGCCAGAACATCACTTAGGACGTAGGTCCCTTGGCTCAGCCAAAGTTTAAATAATAGTTTGTATGCGTAACGTACGACCGAACGACGAACATAAATACATAAATGCATTATACATATATGTACGTGAAATTACCATAATAATGGTAAAAAACGGTAAAAACGAGAACACGCACCTAAGCGGACGAAACTGACCGAGAGGTGATAACCGACTGTTCAGCCACTAAGGGTCCCAAGGTAAACAAACCACATGCATGTTGTAGAGTGTTCCGTAAATAAAAACGTATAAACGAGCTCTCTGAACTCCAATAACCAGCCCTTAGTACCTTATCTAAGGGGACATTATTGAGCCATGCCCATGACGTAGACAGAGCCCTAACTTCATGGGCACTGACATGGTCAGGACACGATTCCTGCTCCCCGGAGAGATTGTAAGTCAATTTAATGGTCTCTACAATCCAACGGGAAATTGTAGACGCTAACACCTCCTTTGTCCAGTTATGACGAAAGGAGATGAAGAGTCTATGGCGACCCTTCCGGATGTGAGACACCCTCCTAAGATAGGCTTTGAGGACTCTGACAGGACAAAGCTGAATGGCACTGTTGTCTGTCTCTGTCTCTGTCTCACGAGGAAGGGCCGGGATAGTAATAGAGGTGTGTGCCACAGACGGAAGTTGATTCTTTGAAAGAAACCCCGGATAGGTATGTAACTCAACAGCCGACTCGTCATGTGTGAAATTAACACATGCTTCGTCCGCTGTTAAGGCGTGAATCTCACTCCGCCTGTGACCAGACGCTAAGGCAATAAGAAATACTGTCTTATAGGTAAGAAACTTTAACGAACATGAAGTTAAAGGTTCAAAGGGATGTTTGGACAGGACATACAGCACCATAGGAAGATTCCATTTCGGGACCGGAGAAGATACCTTAGGTCTCTCTAGTTCCAAACTGCTGATAACATTGGATATCACAGGCTGGTTACTGTAGTCAATGTCCGAGAAATGCTTAAGCGTAGTAGCAATAGCAGATCTATAGCCTTTAATTGCTACTGGCGAAAGCTTCCTCACCTCAAATAGGAATATCAGAAATTCAGCAAGTAAGTTTACTGAAGGACTGAAGGGATCCACTTGCCTTCCGACACACCAATCCAGCCACACTTACCACCGATACCCATATACTGAGTTGGTGGAGGTGCGTTTAGATGAACAGACTGGCTTGGCAACCTGTTCAGAAAAGCCCTTCTCTTGCATGCATCATTGCATATTACGAATGCATGCAGATGGAGCATAGTCGGATTGGCATGGTACAGCCGAGACCGAGGTTGGCACAGTAGGTCGCTCCTGTGTGGAAGGCAGATGGGAATGTCCACCAGAAGTGACAACAGAAGACTGAACCAAAGTGTAGCAATCAACAACACCAGACACACTGATCTTGAGTATCACCCGAGACAGCAGCGGAAATGGGGGAAATGCGTAAGCGTGCATTCTAAAATGTTCAGTTTCTCGGTTCTGGACCGAATTTTGAAATTTTTCATAACTCACGTGTGGTAATTGCGACAGGTGTAAATAGACTGACTTTAGCGTAAAATATGTGATTTGTTAGACTCGTCATTTATGAGGATATTAAAATAAAACCATGCACTGTGGTTATCGTGTTTGTAATATTTATATTACACCTTACACCCCCAAGTAACTGACACAGACTATCCATATTAAGTTTGGAACTATTACATTACGCTGTATTATGGGGTAATTTTTTATATAAATAAAGTAGGCCTACATATGAATGGTGTAGATCCTGATGAGACTCGGGCGGCGAATAGCCGGCTTATCGGGATCTACAGTTTTCAAACATTTTGATAATGGACAAAGGTACTTCTGCCATGTTAAAAGCGTTTATTTGGAATCCAAAATAATACAATCAGCATTATGATTCGTCTAGAGCTGTCATATCGCAATGTTTCCGTCTTGCGAAAACATGCGAATCGTCTCCTAAAGAATCATCTCGCGTTTTCACCATCCGCTTTTGGAAATAAATTTTGCTGTAACTCAAATTATAAAATGCAGGTAACACTCATGCTTGTTGATGCGAGATCGAATATGATATAATCGCGTGTTTTCATCTCGCAATCTCGCGATCATACTTCGCATTATAGGAATGAATGGCCTTTTTGTGGAATTTATCGGGGTATAAACTTGGAAAAGTCGCGGGTATACTGGACGAAGGTCGGAAGGCCTCGTCCAGTATTCCCGCGACTTTTCCAAGTTTATATCCCCGATAAATTCCACAAAAAGGCCATTCATTCCTTATAATTCCAACAGTTGAAATAAATTCATCAAGAAAATGTGTTTATTTTCCGTTTTCTTAAGAATTATTTTAACTGCGCCTCACGGTTATGGAAAGTAGTTTGGCATGGGAGTTTACTGGGATATAAATTTTGGACAGAGACTTGCTACAGACCAATCAAATGTTAGGGAATTGTGTAAATATTTTTGTGCTGGAATTATTTCCTGATAAACCTTTGCGCAATATCGCGAGAACGCGATATTGTAACATGTCCCAATCAGGACACGTAAAAATAGTCTTAGGAGACGATTCTCATTTGCTGCTGAAGTATGTTTTTAATAAGAAGTAGAACAAATGTGGACAAACACCAATATTTCTTGACAAAAAACAACAAAAACAGCATAGTTTGACAAAAACGTGATAATCGTTGTCTCAGGAGAAGATTCTAATGTCCTACCAATACATGTTTATTGGGGAAAAACATATTTTGATATGAGTTATTGGTTACTGCTTCGCATCGTCGGTTTTTGCCTTACCTTTTTTTCCGGGGATTCTGCACATCCGACTTAACTTCCGACGACATAAATTTATGGAATAATTATATGCGAAACATAATTCCAGAGCCAGATCTCACTAAATAAAGTTCTATATTATTCCATGTGTGATAGTGTCACAAAATGGATAAATATGTGTAAATGTGTCTCTGTTGAAATCGCGTCGGCGTGTATCAAAGGTCAGATCGGCAGGACTTTGTAACCTTTGATGTCTCACACTCCACACGTCACAGTCAGTAATGATTACAACTGCACGTGCATATTATGTACGACGTGATCAGACAAAACTGGGCTTATTGGATATGCGACTAGTGAAGACAAAAACGTGTTCACCATCAGTAATAAAAGATTGTAACGTGTCCCCAACAGGACTCAAACAATCATATTAGGAGACGATTCTCATATGCTGCCAAAGCATTTTTATTAAAAAAAAATATTTTGACAAAACATGAGAATGTTTGTTAGAAAGAAAATATTTTGACAAAATATGAGAATCGGCTCCTAAAACATGTGAAGTTAGAATCTCGCGGTTACGCATTCTCGACCTATACATACGAGTGTCCGACAGTTATGTCTGGACCAATTGGCATTCTGAAATTTTAGAAGCCCTGTTCAGCTGAATCTCTTTATCTCGATATCGCTTACCTCGATGTACCTGCTTATCTCTATATATTGTATATGTCTGAGGCCCCAGCTGAACCCCTTATATAGATCATGTATTTTACTCCTGATCAATATCTGAAACGTCGATATATCGGTTTAGTCGAGGTGGAAATTGAGTCCCGATAGTATGTTTCCTTCACATTTGTATACTGATAAGTCAATGTGAAAATCAAGCACCTGGTACCGCCAAGTCTGATTCAGCGAGATTATCTCGGGTAAGTTTTCACACATCTATAGAAATCAAAAACGCCACCACTATCACGTGTTAAAAGTTGTACAAACATGTTAAAAGGAATTTACGTGGACCATAATTAATCATTCTAATGCACCGAAAATAGAAAGCACGCATCTGATTGGTCAATTGAAATAACAGCCTATAAAATATGAAAAATCACAGCAAATAAAATCTTCGTTTTCCTAAGTTGTTGACTGACATTTCCTTTGTAAAAATCACACGAACCCAATGTAGAAATGTTGGCATTTCTTTAAATGAATAGAAGCAAATAACTGTTGCAACTACACATATAAAAGCAATACAATTGTTAAAATAAACATTACAGTTTAATAAATGTATAGATGTCTTAGAAAAAGTCCTGTTAAATATTCTTCGGCGGAGTTACATTTCTTCAAATTCATTTGGTGTGAGGCGGTTATCGATGACGACAACAACCTGCTGACATATTGGAAAATATCACTGTTCGTGATATGCTACGACGTTGCAGAAAGCGGTGAGCACACTAGGTGCATTAGAATGGAGATAACCATGCTTTGTTTTTCGATTTGGAGCGGTATGTGTGAGGCTTTATGGTCTGAGAATCAGTTGTACTGACCATAAAATCTCCCACATACCGATCCAAATCGAAAAACAAAGCATGGTTATCCCCTAAATGTAACATCGATTCACTTTAACATAAAAAAATAATTAAATGGCGTGGCAATCAAGTCAATTGAAGTTGACATTTCTTAACGCCGAATTAACATTCGTGTCACAGTTAGATCACGGTTCGGCCGAATTTACAAGGAGATATATTCCATGAGTGGTTTATCTGATCTACTGAACTGTGTCCTCGTGTCCAAAAATTTCCCATGTGCCGTGTGAATGTAGAAACAAAACTAGAAAATGTATCAATGATGTGATAATAAAAAATTCACAAATCGATTGACCTGTCATAACTGAGTGAATAAACCGTGCCTCTTATAACAAACGAGAAATATAAGAAACAATTATTTAATGATGTGTATTGGGTGTGTGTTGCAAAATATTTTTAGGAACTTCACCGGCAATATTTAGTAACAACGCATGCGCGTTTCGTGAAAAGAAAGTGCGCAATTTATGAAAACCCTGAAGTAAAGTAAAAAAATTACTGAATGATTATTATATCTGTATAGCGGGCATTCATAATATTTCAAACTGTTGGAATAGTTAAAAATTATACACATATTTAATTACTATAAAGAACATTTTGTGCCTAATCAATTGGCCACCAACTTTAAGTTTCTCGCTCAGTATAGCATTGGGCTGTTGATTGACAATGAAATGATACGGCTAAGGTTCGTCAATAATGAGCTGCCACAGTTACAGGGCAATAGATTACTAATACCACATCCTGGCTGTGTGTCTGGCTGGAAGCATGAAACTTCCCCCTTTAATTCAGTTTAAACCCTTTAACCCTTAGACTGCTACACACAACAATTGTCGTCTGCTGTTGCTTTTATATCTTGCCTTATTTCTCAATAAAAACATGTTTTGACAGCACTTCAGAATCATTTCCAATGGAAATGATTCTAAAGTGCTGTCAAAGCATGTTGTAAATTATTGTAAAGTGCTGTAAAAGCATGTTTTTGATGATAAAAATATTAAATAGAAAATAAACTGCAGACGACAAAAAAATAAGATAGCGGTCTGATGTTTTTTTTTCTCTTTGAAAAATGGGACATTTTATGACTTTCCAACTGATTTGTATAAATGTTTTGTTTCATGTACCTCTTATCTCTGCAACCCTAAGTCCAATTGACTTGAACTTTCATATGCTTGTTTATCACTGTTCAATTTATCATACCATGTGGCAGGGCTCGAGATTCTTTTGGCTTGTAAGCGATCTTTTATTTCCAAATATCGCGTTAAAATTATCCTTCGCTGACACAAATTGGAAAGAAAACAGTTTCCGTGTGAATACGCATTGTTACCCAGATCCGGTGGTATATATATAGATCTGTTAGAAGGGAAAGAATGCAAGACTTTAAAAGGTGGACTAATGGACATCAATGGCCGTCCCGGAACAAGACACATCTAGGTGGATCAAATTACATATGAGTCAAGCCAAGCGATTTTGTACCTTCTGACAACTGCGTTATTTCATGAATACATTTACAAAATTTAACAAATTTTCCATAAATGAAGTTGAAAGTTGACAAAAACTTCAGAGTACATGCAGAATTGTATTCCGCATGTACTCTGAATTTTGTGTCAACTTCTGATGTCATTTACGGAAAATATCCTGTTTTCTGTAAATATATTTCATGAAATATGGCAGATGTCCGTATGTACAAAATCGCATGGCGTGTCTCATATAGGAAGTGACTAGACCAGTATATTGAAGACTTGCCACTGATGGGAAGAATCTCATGAGGATACGGAAGATTCATAAAAAATAGCGGTGCCTTGAGACGCCATCTACTTCTAGTCTTCCACATGTCACAGCATACTCGGTAGCTCTTGGGACTAGCATGGTATAGGACAGTACAGATCCAGGAAGTGTGACTTCAGACAACTGTTAACCCTTAGACCACTATCTTATTTTTTTTGTCGTCTGCTGTTTATTTTGTATTTTCCATTTTTATCATCAAAAACATGCTTTGACGGCACATTAAAATAATTTACAACATGCGTTGACAGAACTTCAGAATCATTTCCATTGGAAATGATTCTGAAGTGCTGTCAAACCATGTTTTTATTGAGAAATAAGGCAAGATATAAAAGCAACAGCAGACGACAATTGTTGTGAATAGCGGTCTAAGGGTTAATTTGACTTTAACCCCTAAGTAACTGGAATGGAATTTGATATGTTAAGTTTGCAACCAATTCAACCGTCACAAAATGGTTTTCAGACTAGTCCATTTATGAAAAGGGGGGTGTTTTTGTTCTTAAAAATACGAAAATTATTTGCAAAAAGTGCAGATCCTGATGAGACGGCTCGTCATGAGCCGGCTCATCTGGATTTACACTTTTTGCCAATACCACTATACAGGCTGTTGTGTTGAAAGGGTTAATACAAACTGAAGCACGATAATAACACATTAACCTATCATGCATATGCTTACCAACACTTTTCAGACAGTTAAAATAACTAGTTTCCGTGCTCCAGATTTGCGTAAATACCCAATTAAAATTGCCAAAATATAGCATATTTTCTTATTTTTTCATGAAAACACATCTTGATATTTCATTAGAATTGTCTCCAAGGAGACAATTCTAATGAAATACCAAGATGTTTCTTCATTTAGAAGCAAACTATTCAATAAGTGCGGTCTGCTGATGTGTAAACAGTAGTGTGATACTATTTTACACAATTAAAATTTTGAAATACCCAATTGCTTCAGAAATGATGGAGTGACAATACTCAATTACTAATTCCTTATCTGGAGCCCCTGTCGTTTACCTTGTAATTTATAGAATAGTAAATAAAAATTTGGGAAAGTAAAAAACTTCTTTGGGCAAGTAAAATTTGCTTGTGATTGCCAAAATTGAATGTCAGGCCCTGTATGTTATGGGCAATGTCCTATAGATACAATCGGTTACCTGATTCTGGCATATGTATTAATTATTCATAGAGCAGGTTTCGTTGATTGAATGGCTGTAAACAAACGATGTTTGCCGCTATCTGATCTACTGGAGCAGCTGATCTATTTGATGATCAATCAGTAATGTACAATTTACTAAATATTTAACGAGTAAAACAAAGAAAAAAATGGTTAATCACATTCGATGATCAATCAGTAATGTACAATTTACTAAATATTTAACGAGTAAAACAAAGAAAAAAATGGTTAATCACATTCTTGCATGGTTTATCAAGGTCTGTGCTCCCCGGACACTACAAGTTTAATTATGACACAATGTGATAGCATGTAAAAATATATATTGTTTTGTTAAACTATTCATTTTACAGTGAACAGATGGGTGTCCTTAACCCATTCAACCCTAAATAACTGGAATGACTGTGCCATGTTAAATTTCCGACCAATACAATCATTGCAAAATGATTTTCAGACTGGTTCATTTTAAAAACGGGTGGGTGTTTTTCTCTAATAGATATGAAAGCACTTGCAAAAAGTGCAGATCTCGATCTACACTGTTTGCAAACACCGCTATAGAGGTCTGTAGTGTTGAAAGGATTACTGTGGGCAGAAATCGGAAAATGTGGATCAGGGGCCCGTTTCACTAAACTTCATACGACTAAAATGTTCGTAAGTGCAAAATTTCACATTAATAATGTTTTCTTGTAAATAATTATTGGATTTACATTTATTGAGCATAGGCTGCATATGCAGCCTATGCTCAATAAATGTAAATCCATAAATTGAAATTTACAGACGATCTTAAATTTGCACTTACGAACATTTTAGTCGTAGGAAGTTTAGTGAAACGGGCCCCTGGTGACCACCATATCATCTCATATGCTTCAAAAATATGTTCTATTTCAACATTATGACTTTGACATTGCAATAGATGTAATTTGTAAAAAGTATGCTAACAAGGGCTCGTTATCACTAAGCTAATCCCCTCGCTGGCAACCTTGATAATTAAATAAACACAAGGGTATTTTTTAGCATGTAAAAACCCAACAAATATCCTACTGTAGGAACGGACGGACGATCCATCCGTCCGAAATCTGTGTTAAAGTTTTTAAATACCTTATATCTCTGCAGTCCTAAGTCACATTGACTTGAAACTGTGTATGCGTATTGGTCATCATCCATATATTCATTCTGTGTCCCACTCATGCGACCCCTGTGCCCCTAGGTCGAGGTCAAATGATTTAGAAGTTTGCATTAATGTTTCTGTCAAAATTTGCGTTAAAGTTTTCACATACCAACTATCTCTGTAACCGTAAGTTAGATTTGTTTGAAACTTTGTATGCTTATTGGGCATCATCCATATATTCATTCTGTGTCTCACTCATGCGGCCCCTGTGCCCTAAGATCAAGGCCAAATGATTGCGTTATTATAAAATCTGCGTTAAAGTTTTTACATACCTTATATCTCAACAATTGTTACTCCAATTTACTTCCAACTTCCAATACTTCCTTTTCATCATTCATATTTTCATTCCATAGCCCAATGTCAAGGTCAAATGACTTTGAAATTTGTGTTAAAGTTTTTACATACCTTACAACACTTACTCCGATTTACTTCCAACATCCAATACTTCTTATTCATCATCCATATTTTCATATTATAGCCTGCCCATGTGGTCCACATGCCCAATGTCAAGGTCAAATGACTTTGAAATTTGTGTTAAAGTTTTTACATACCTTATATCTCCACACCACTTACTCCGATTTACTTCAAACTTCTTTATTATGTTATAGTGAACCAATTTGATGGACTGAATGGCAAACAGTATAAGCCCTGACTGAACCATGCAGATGCATTTATCCAATCTGGGACTAGACTGGTTGCAAAGGAATGGTAGTTGATTTGTTTATGCATTGAGAACACAATGGTTGAATAGGTTAGTGGTCAGAACCTACACTGTTCACTATATTAATGGTGCTGAGATGAAATATAAACATTGCTACAGATACATAATGAGATTATGTAATATTACAAGTTAGGGCTGGTGATAGCGAATATACATGTTTTGAATTGTCATTTGAACCATATCATTCTTTGTTCATGTGGAATCAGGTCATGACCTCTGAGTAACTCTCTGCAGAAACCAGACCTCTGTAATGGGGGCGTTATGCTCCGGTCAAATAGCTTGGGGTCACACACAATGAATGCAGGTTCGCTGTTGCAATTCTGAATTGTTGTCTGCAAGTATTGTAAAATTTCATAAATCATGTAATAACTCTTTTGAGACTGTACATTGATGACTAGTATTTGAGCTACTGAGTCAAAACATAATACTATAACATGTAATTGTTTACAGTCATTTGCATATTACAGTTAGTTCCAAATATGATTCAGAAGGCACTCCGATGTCTAAATTGACTTTGATATTCATATTAAAAGCCAATTTAGACATAGTTCTAATGTCATGTTGTCATTGATATTTACTGTGTGTATGTAGATGAATGGATGAAATGTGCATGTAAAATATCTAAGGTTTGCATTCAATTGGTAATTAAATATAGCAATTTGAACTGTGTTGAACAAACACAGTTCTCCGAATAAGTCTGCTATTGTGAGCATTTGAGGCAATGGTCAGGTGCTCTCTATAATGTCCGCCGTTGCTGAGTATAAAGGGCATTGTTTATTATCCAAGCATATTTGCTTGGATATAGTCCTTATACGGTTTTTGAGACCTCACATGTTTTATGCAAATGAGTAATTGTCGACCAACGAACGTACTTCATGCTTCATGATTCTAGCTACGCCACGTGAGAGAGTTCCAAAGCGAGCGGTGCATTATGAACGTGTCACTCACATTTTTGGCCAGCTACATTTTTTTTCTGCTACAGTTATATTTTTAAAAACAGTTTGTGATTTTATAAAATATTTACTGTCGTGTTTCATAATAAATATTTTGTTAGGAAGGTTATATTTTTAGCGCAATGATCGACCGCTCCACATGTAATTTATACGTAGTTATACGCCATGAAAAATAGTTCTGATAGTGAGCTAACATTATATTGTGTAGTGTAATACATGTGTTGTTAATTTTTCTGTACGACATTTATATTACAAAATGTTTATCTGATTTAATATAATATAAACTGACATGTATTAATTTGAGTATATTATTTTTCACGCGCAATGATACAATTAACCTCGTGTCTCATGAAAAGTAGTTTCCGCCATTTTATGCCGACAAATTACAGAATCGTTTACATAGTCATAGGTCAATGGCTCGATAAAATCCAACATTGGACAGCGAAATGATGATGATTTAAAACAGAAACATTGTTTTTTGACAGTTACATACCGCATGCTTTAAATAATCATCTTGAGCCATCGATATTATTAATCAGTGTCCATTTTACTTAAAACATCAACTAATCTATAATGACGTTACACAGAAAATGCAGTACGATACACTTCACAAAGGAAATATTGTCTTAGAGTTTGAATAATTTTAGGTTCCGCCGAACGAACGAGTACGCCGAAATATATTTCCGTACAAGTCCAAAAACCTATTTATTATATACCCGTTCAACAAAACATGCATCCTAATCATTAAATAATCCGATAGTGTGATGAAATGCGACTCTCTATTATTTGTGTTGAACAATCCGAGCGCCTGTGATGGCTTCAGTTTATGCAAATTGACAAGGTCATTTCGCACACCTGAATCGATACAATAATCAGGGGTTGAAATTTCACTCGCCCAGCCCATGTGGCGGTCGAGTACTTTCTACAGGCACTCGCCCAGTTTGGCGAGTGAAAGATTTGGTCAAGATTTTTTTGGGGGAAGAAATTGCCAATTAATTCCATTGATAACGGCCAACAAATGGTATTAATTCAGCGACCATTTGTTGTTTACAGTTTACGTCAATTTGCCGGAAGTAAGATTCAAGCAGTGTCTATGTACACGGTTACGGGTATAATCTCTAGCGATTTTGAACACGGTCCATATCGGGCAAGTTTAATTCACGGATTATTTGTCGGCTTTACGCGGCCGGGCTAACAAATAATAGGACTGCGAGTATAGACTAGTTTATACGCGGCCACATATATCGTCTCGTATACAGTTGGGTTAACGCGCATTTCAGACGCCGAACATAACGGCTTGGGACGAAACGGTCGGCGCCGGGTCCGAAACCATTGAATTTAGTAATTAAGGCAGCAAGCAGCGCATGCAAACATAGCCACTATAAATTAAACTAAATCTATGTCACTCAACGCTTATAGAAAATAAGAAGTTTGCTAGCCTCTGAGCAAATTCGCTGCTATTTGTTTGTTTATGTTCATTTAATACTTAAAATATAAATAACAATAATAGTGAATATGTCTCATACGTTTTGGTAATGATCATATGTAAAAGATTTTTTTTTATAAATAAGATGCAACATTACAAAAACTGGAAATAGCAATTTATTTTTTAAAAAGACTGGGCAAGTAACTTTTTGACCTGGGCAAGTACTTTTTTTTATTTTCTACTTACCTTGGTTCTACCTTGGTTGAAGGCCGTTTCTTGTAAGCTAGGCTTGTACTGGCCTATTTTAGCGACGTCAAATTGGATAATTGTCTTTGAAAGTGGGGGGAGAGCGCAACTAAATCATGGTTAAAATGTCTGTACAATATTTTCACGTGCTCGACATGCGGGCTGCGGCAATCTGGTATTTCTGCCAGATTGTAATTGGTAAGCCGCTTTTCTTGTACAGGTGTAAACATTTTAAAATGTTTTCTTCCAATTTGCTTATTTCTCCACGAAGGTATATGTTGTTACCACTCATTTGAACCATCTCGGTGTGTATGTTGTTACCATTCATTTGAACCATCTCATCGAGATGGTTCAAATGAGTGGTAACAACATATACTTTCAGTAAGAAACAAGAAATCCTTCAGAAAAATTGGTGTATTCTCAGAATTTCATGTGTCAACATTGTCAGAAACATACTGCTAAGTTCAGCCTATATATTCACAATGACAGCTGTCAGACTACTGTTATACACAAGATGCCACATTGTGTTAGATACCGAGATTTACAGAGGACAGATATGTGAGAGCAATTAATTGTTTACTGGAAAAGCCCGTCCAGGAACATGCAGCAGCAACAGTTGCCTCATCTGCTAATTACCACAGTCAGAACCAAGCCTGACCAATATAGATATGTGACACTTTGTGGCAAAACTGAGATAAAATCGACCCCCGTGATGCTGCACTCTGCGCCGGCTTAAAATGTTTCACGTCGAAATAGGCGCCGGATTCCTAATGAATTCCCATTCAGAAGTTTGCGTCGGTTACTAGATAGAAAATTGGCTATTGGATTGGCGAAAGCCGGGCGGGCGGCAGGCGGGCGGCGGGCGGGCGGGCGGGCGTGGGCGGGCGGGCGGGCGGGTGGCGTCCACAATCAATGTTAAGTTTTCGTGTTTGAGTCCATTTCTTTGTTACTGTACCACCTAGCACCACCAAACTTTCACAGCTTCATAATCAAGGGGTGCCCACCACATATCACTATCCAACATGTTACTTTTTTTTTAACTTGACCCATTTTTTCTGCGCAGTCGACTTAGCCATTTTCAATGTTAAGTTTTCGTGTTTGAATCCATTTCTTTGTTACTGTACCACCTAGGACCACCAAACTTTCACAGCTTCATAATCAAGGGGTGCCCACCACATATCACTATCCAACATGTTACTTTTTTTTTAACTTGACCCATTTTTTTCCGCGCAGTCGACTTAGCCATTTTCAATGTTAAGTTTTCGCGTTTACAATGTTCAGTTTTCGTGTTTGAGTCCATTTCTTTGGTACTGTACCACCTAGGACCACCAAACTTTCACAGCTTCATAATCAAGGGGTGCTCACCACATATCACTATCCAACATGTTACTTTTTTAGCCAGGTTTTTTGAAAAAAAATCCAGGCTATTGGATTGGCGAAAGCCGGGCGGGCGGGCGGGCGGGCGGTCGGGCGGGCGGGCGGTCGGGCGGGCGGTCGGCGTCCACAATCAATGTTAAGTTTTCGTGTTTGAGTCCATTTCTTTGTTACTGTACCACCTAGGACCACCAAACTTTCACAGCTTCATAATCAAGGGGTGCCCACCACATATCACTATCCAACATGTTACTTTTTTTTTAACTTGACCCATTTTTTCCGCGCAGTCGACTTAGCCATTTTCAACGTTAAGTTTTCGCGTTTACAATGTTAAGTTTTCGTGTTTAAGTCCATTTCTTTGGTACTGTACCACCTAAGACCACCAAACTTTCACAGCTTCATAACCAAGGGGTGCCTACCACATACAACTATCCAACATGTGACCATTTTTTTACCTTCACCTATTATTTCTACGTAATTGACTTACCGGTAGCCATTTTCAACGTTAACTTTTTAACGTACGTCTGGTTAAATTTTTTGGTTAAAACTTTTTCGTTATACTATATCTCTGCAACTGCTTCGCCCATTACCTTGAAACTTCACATGGGTGTTTATCATCGTCCATATTTTCATTCTAACCCCCAACCGTGCGGCCCCTGTGCCCAATGTCAAGGTCAAATTACTTTGAATTGTTTTGTTAAAGTTTTTTCGTGTACTATATCTCTGCTTCACTCATTACCTTGATACTTCACATGGGTGTTTATCATCATTGTCGCACCCGCTTGCGGAAAGCGCGATATCGTCGCCATTTTGGCATATGTCCATCCGTACGTCCGTACGTTCGTATGCCCGTGTGTCCGGTTAAAGTTTTTTTGTTAAAGTTTTTCCATCTACTATATCTATTTTTTTAGTGTCCATGCCTCGCCCCAAGGCGTGACATGCAGGCCACGGCCATCTAGTCTACAAAAAGTGGGTATACCGGTAATTATGTTATCCAAGTGTCTATGCTTGGAAAAAACCTGGCCTTCGTGGCTTTGCCTCGTTTCTTGTTTTTAACTTGACCCATTTTTTCCGCACAGTCGACTTAGCCATTTTCAATGTTAACTTTTCGCGTTTACAATGTTAAGTTTTCGTGTTTAAGTCCATTTCTTTGGTACTGTACCACCTAGGACCACCAAACTTTCACAGCTTCATAACCAAGGGTTGCCTACCACATACAACTATCCAACATGTGACCATTTTTTTACCTTCACCTATTATTTCTACGTAATTGACTTAGCCATTTTCAACGTTAACTTTTTAACGTACGTCTGGTTAAAGTTTTTTGCTTAAAACTTTTTCGTTATACTATATCTCTGCAACTGCTTCGCCCATTACCTTGAAACTTCACATGGGTGTTTATCATCATCCATATTTTCATTCTACCCCCCAACCGTGCTGCCCCTGTGCCCAATGTCAAGGTCAAATTACTTTGAATTCTTTTGTTAAAGTTTTTTTGTGTACTGTATCTCTGCAACTGCTTCACCCAATACCTTGATACTTCACATGGGTGTTTATCATCATTGTCGCACCCGCTTGCGGAAAGCGCGATATCGTCGGCATTTTGGCATAGGTCCGTCCGTACGTCCGTACGTCCGTGTGTCCTGTTAAAGTATTTTGGTTAAAGTTTTTCCATCTACTATATCTATTTTTTTAGTGTCCATGCCTCGCCCCAAGGCGCGACGCGACATGCAGGCCACGGCCATCTAGTCTACAAAAAGTGGGTATAATTATGTTATCCAAGTGTCTATGCTTGGAAAAAAACCTGGCCTTCGTGGCTTTGCCTCGTTTCTTGTTATAATTCTTATGGCATACCCCCGGCATCGTCGGCGGCGTAGGCGTCGGCGTCGGCGTCATCCACAAACTTAACGTTGGGGTAAATGTCTTGTAACTTCTGTTTCCTTTCATGGAACGCCTTGACATTTCATACATGCATTCCTCAGATGACCCTCTATCATGCTGTATCAAATCCATGACCCACCACCCAACACTTACCCCAGGGTCAAGGTCACAAACTTAGCATGTTCATAAACTTAACGTTGAGGTAAATGTTGTGTAACTTCTGTTTATTTATAGGGAATGTCTTCATATTTCATACATGCATTCATCTGATGACCCTCTATCATGCTGTAGCAAATCCATGATCCACCACCCAACCCTTAATCCAAGGTCAAGGTCACAAACTTAGCATGTTCATAAACTAACGTTGGGGTAAATGTTGTAACTTCTCTTTATTTACAGGGAATACCTTCATATTTCATACATGCATTCATCTGATGATACTCTATCGTAATATAGCAAATCCATAACCCACCTCCCACCCCTTTCCTCAAGGTCAATGTCACAAACTTAGCACATTCATAAACTTAACGTTGGGGTAAATGTCTTATATAACATCTGTTTCCTTTCATGGAACGCCTTGATATTTCATACATACATTCATCTGATGATACTCTATTGTGCTATAGCAAATGCATGACCCACGCCTTACCCCAAGGTCAAGGTCACAAACTTAGTACATTCATAAACTTAACTTTGGGGTAAATGTATAATAACATCTGTTTCCTTTCATGGAACGCCTTGATATTTCATACATGCATTCCTCAGATGACCCTCTATCATGCTGTAGCAAATCCACAACCCACCACCCAACCCTTACCCCAAGGTCAAGGTCACAAACTTAGCATGTTCATAAACTTATCTTTGGGGTAAATGTTGTGTAACTTCTGTTTCTTTACAGGGAACACTTTGATATTTCATACATGCATTCATCTGATGATCCTCTATTGTGCTACAGCAAATCCATCCATGACCCCCCCACCTCTTTCCCGAAGGTGAAGGACACAAACTTAGCACATTCATACATGCATTCCTCATGTGAATAGCTATCATGCTGTAGAAAATCACCAACTTAGTGCATTCATAAACTTAAAGTTGGGTTAAATTTTGTTTTACTTCTGTTTTCAGGGAGCGCATTGATATTTCATACATGCATTCATCTTGATATGCTATATCATGCTATAGCAAATCCACGACCCACCTTGCACCACTGACCCCAATGTCAAGTTCTACGTCAAAGATTATTTGTTTAAAGGTATAAAATATACACAATTTACTACATTTTGACCTACATGCAACAGGTTTGGGTATGCACTTCGGTCGCTCACATTTTTTGAATGGGTTAAATTGTAGCCGTAGATAACATATCGGAGGCAAATTATTGTAGCTATAGATCTGTCTGCTCTGTGGCTGCACTGCTCGCCATTAAACCAATCGGAATACACGTCTACACGAGGCAGTTTAAATGGTGATCGTGACAATACTTATGGTGGAGAGGTAAACTTTTGTAAGGGCGCTAGAAAACAAGAGGGGACCTATAAATTTGCCCTTGTCCGTCGGTCCAGCTGCACGTCCGTACTTGCATTTAAATTTTGTGTCTATTTGACCGAGGAACCTGAAACTGTACAGAAATGTTAGTTACCATGTGTAGTTGTGCACATAAGGTTTTGTTTTTATTTTTGCCATGTGAAGCCGGAGTTATGGCCCCTGACTTAGTCAATTTGCAGAAATTTTGTGTCACACATAGTACTTGACCATGAGAATCTTTACAATTACCGTAATAACCCTAAATATTTGGACACAATTTGATTTGGAAAACCCCTATTAAACCACAACAGAAATTACTATTTATTCACTGTATTTATTGTTTGATGTGCAATGATCATACATGTACTTTATAATCAGGCACTAAAATTATTTTTCAGGTGACGCATTTAATTTGTATGAATACTTTATAAATGTCCTGCCTCATTTGCATATCATAACACTTGCTAGTTTCTGATGTTTATACATCGACCGCCGATAACAGGAGCGGATCCAGCATTTGGGGAACGGGGGGTTGTCTAGTTGCGAAGGTAACTCTTGCAATCTACTCCTGTACCATCCGTAGCTAGCTACGGACGGTACGGGAGTAATCGCAACTAGGGGGTTGTCCTATTTTTGAGCTCTTCGAAATGCACTTTCCTGTGTTTTACGGCATTTAAATTCAGACTCCAACTGGTGGTAAACTGTGATCTATGTAAACTCCGTGGCTGAACGGGGGGGGTTGCAAACCCGGAACCCCTCTCCAGATCCGCCCATGGATTATCGGTTAAAATTACACATTCTACTAGGTGGTTTGTTTTACGGTATGCGTAAGTAAGTATAATACGGATGTTATCACTTGATGTTTGTGTTTGGAAACAGTTTTATTGCCACTGTATTATGTTTTTGTTTGTATTTTTAAAACAAAAGGGGGGGGGGTGCGATTAATAGAATAAATACGGTATTTAATTCCTATAAAGAACACTTTATGCCTACTAGATGGCACCCCAACTTTAATATTAAGTATTTATTTAACCAAGAATCTTGAAACTTTACTGTAATGTTAATTGGTGTGTAAAGTTGTGCACCTGGGATTTGTTTGTGCTTGTCCCCAGTAAGGACAGACAGCGTTATTGCCCTTGATGTAATATGCAAGTGGGGGCACCCGCGTTTTTTAGACACACTTTTAGGTTTGTGTAAAAACATGATCTGATAGCACTTTAGAATTATTTTGTATAATTCTAAAGTGCTGTCAAGATCATGTTTTTATTGAAAAAGAAAACAACATATAAAACAAAAGCAGATGACGGTTGTTGTTTCCCGCCTTCTAAGAACTATTCCCAAATGAATACATTGTACAGAGCTCCAGATAAGGTGCGTATTGGCGTATTTTACGCAGTTATTTTAGTTGAATACGCATTGATTATCAACAGTGGGAGTACAAAAAACTCACAGCAATTGCGCATTGATTTTCAAATTTAGTAGTCAAAATGCTTTAAGAAAGTTGAATATTTACTTAGTTGAGCTTTTTTCAGCTCTACTAAGTAAATTTTGTATTGCAGTATACATTAGTGAATAAGTAATAATAGTCACTCAAATAAGGGAATAGTTAACTTTTTTTTATGTTTTGATCTTTTGTTCCTTATTTAATAATGAAGACAATCAATAATTCAGTTGTAAAAATAAAACATGCATTTATACTCTTTAGACACAAAGCTTATCTGGAGTGCTGATTGTATCAGCGTCAGTATCTGATACAAAATCTGCTGCCAGCATGTAATTGAGACAATAATTATTTTATGTCAGATATGTTTGATGGTCCATTTTCATTTTTGTCATTCAATGGTCCTTGTAAACAGCCATGTCCATTGACACGGTAATTAGTAAATAATCAATGAAAGAAATGGCCAGTTTCTCTGTATTTGGCTCAGTAGCTCGTGATGACGTGCCCGCTATAATAATTAATAGTCGCCCACATATTACCGGTATACATTTATTGGGCATTTATTTTCACATGATTATAAGCCATCAGTGCATAAATGTTAGTTAAAGTCCAGATGTTAGTTCCAGATACAAGGTGTATGATCACGTGATTACAACAACAACAAGTACTGAAACTTCCAGAAGCCCTCCGATTTAAACTACGTATTCTTTTATTTTGTCCTTATTATGTAACGGATTTCGATGAAATATGGCGCATCAGATGCGTCCAGTATTCCCGCGACTTTTCCAAGTTTAAAAGGCCATTCATTCCTTATAATTCCAGCATTTGAAATAAATTCATCCAGAAAATGTGTTTATTTTCCGTTTTCTTAAGAATTATTTTAACTGCGACTCACGGTTACGGAAAGTAGTTCGGCGTGGGAGTTTACTGGGATATAAATTTTGGACAGAGACTTGCTACGGGCCAATCAAATGTTGGGGAATTGTGTAAATATTTTTGTGCTGGAATTATTATGCCCAAAACGAAGGTATAAATGAGACTTGGATTTTCGCAAACATGCATAAAGGGTGCATAAAACATATTCTACTAGAGCACAGTCGATGGCATGCCAATGCAATTTTCCCACTTTTCCCAAAGTCGAAAAGGGGGAGATAATCCATGACCGGGGGTCGAATCAAAAATCGAAATTCACTTTGCGCATCTACACACCATAAGGAAGGCACACGCCAAGTTTCAAGTCCCTAGATATTACAGTAAAAAAGGTTTACTTCTTACAAGGCAAAATTGGGAAAACAGGGGAGATAATTCATGACCGGGGGTCAAAACAAAAATCAAACTTCACTTTGTGTATCTACACACCATAAGGAAGGCACACACCAAGGTGAAAGTCCCTACCTATTACGGTTAAAAAGTTTTACTTCTTACAAGAAACTTGACTGACTGACGGACTGACGGACGGATGGACAGACGGACACCTGTGACAAGAAAAATATACCCATTTTTTGCCTCAAAAAGTGAGTATAAAAATGAAAGTCATAGTACATGCATTCAGATTACCGGGAGCAAAGCGGCACCCATAATACAAACACTGGGCGATACAATAAACAATCAGCCGCAAAACCATTTATGCAAAACACATTTAATAGTGTCATCTAATGCCTTGGATACGGAAATGAACAGTTCAATATCACTGGGTGTAACATGTAATCTTGTGTGCCGCCAATTTGTGTCAACATACAGGAATTTATAGTTGATACCAAGCACTTGTCCCATTATGCTGCGAATACCCTGTCTTGTGCAGCACACATATTTCATTGTGGGAACAAATTGTTATTTCATGGGAACAAATTGTTAATTTGTGGGAACGAATTGTAACAAAAAGTTATTTTGTGGGAACAAATTAATGAAAAAAATAATTCTATGTCCCCTGCGGGGCTTCGTAGCTTTCACAGTGTATTAACACAGTGTAATAAAAATCATAATACACTAGTGTAATACATACAGTCTACGATCATTTACTCGAAGTCCGTTGGACTGTGATAAATACTTTGAGTAAACCGAAGTTCGACGTAACGAAATTTGAACAGGAGCTCAAAATATTGCCATACACGTTACGGGACGCAACTCCCATACGACGTGTGACACACGGAGTTACACTTTTGCAACTCTAATGTGTTTACTTCCGTTTCTATACACACATGTGTGTAGTCGAACTAAGTATATATACACACCTGTATTATCAGGATAGAACAAGAAAAGACAATTCAAAGCAGTAAAGTAACATTTTATTATGTTTAATAAATAAAGCATGTAAACCGGAAATTAACAAGTTGTTGTGCATACCGGTCTTCATTATATATACAAACAGCATTTATCAATCGGAGGGGAGGGTGAATGTGAGTCTATATTCTCAGTCTATATACTCAGGCAACGTTTCGCATTTGATGACATATGCAAACGAGTCTGGACAAGTTGGATTTGAGAAAACCATCTTTATTGTATCTTCGATTTTTTATTGAAACGAAATTCGGGAAAATTTTCCGTAAATCGTTTTGAAAGCTGACATTGTGCGACAATTTTGAAGTGATTTATGTATTTTATAAAATATTTCAGCAAATAAAATAACGTTCTTGGCTGTGTATTTAAATCCATGTGAATAACGGCCCTCGTCCAATACGGCCCCAGTTCGAAACGGCCCACGTTGGTCACGGTTTACACTCTGTCCGACTCGGTAATATCCGCCTTCCGGAAAAAATGTTTGATTGTTTGTTGTGAATTCAAGGAAGTCACCTTTAACACTGATTCAAAGTTTGTTTACACAAGTAAACAAGTCCGGTCTTTGATTCGGTAAATTGGCACTGCGAATTCGCACTTCGAGCGCAAATTGACACTTTGACTTAACGAGAATGAAATACTACACATTTCTGTTTTCGGGACCTAACAATTAGTTCGAATTGGCGAAAATTCGACGTAACGAGATTCGACTTAACCGTAGCCAGTTACATTGAAAATAATAGGATCTGAAACGGGACTTGGACACAAATTCGACTTAACGAAGGAATTCGACATAATCGACTTTGATTAAACGAATGTAGACTGTATTCAAATGAGCCTGCCGCAGAAAACATGTTAGGTAATCAGTACAGCTTCAAATTATGATGATGTGTTTATGCAATAAATATCATCACAAGACACTCGGCATAGCCTCATTTCTTATGAAATCAGTAAACTTGTTTAACCCTTTCAACACCACAGACCTCTATAGAGATAATGTTTGCAAACAGTGCAGATCCAGATGAGCCGGCTCGTAACGAGCCGTCTCATCAGGATCTCCACTGTTTGTTAATAATTTTAAATGTCGTACAGATTACCCTTTTAGAAGAATGGGATAATTTAATTCAGCGTAGTAAGGGTTAAATAAAATGTACCTGTATCACTCGATAGAATCTTCACCTTGTGACAAAACTAAAACAAATCATAGTTCCTTTGTGACATATTCTTTCAACATATTCATGTACAGTGGAACCTCTGTAAACCGGACACCCAGAAAACCTACACATGTATAATGTATTTATTAATTTACTGCAATAATTCCAGCACAAAAATATTTACACAATTCCCTAACATTTGATTGGTCCGTAGCAAGTCTCTGTCCAAAATTTATATCCCAGTAAACTCTCACGCCGAACTACTTTCCGTAACCGTCAGGCGCAGTTTAAATAATTCTTAAGAAAACGAAAAATAAACACATTTTCTTGATGAATTTATTTCAAATGCTGGAATTATAAGGAATGAATGGCCTTTTTGTGGAATTTATCGGGGATATAAACTTGGAAAAGTCGCAGGAATACTGGACGAGGCCTTCCGGCCTTCGTCCAGTATTCCCGCGACTTTTCCAAGTTTATACCCCGATAAATTCCACAAAAAGGCCATTCATTCCTATAATGAATATGTACTGATACTGTATCTGCATGCAGACAAAGCACTCAGACAAGTGTTACAGTGTTGATATGCCAGAATTACAGTGGAACCTCTCTAAACCGGACACCCTGGGGACCTCCCAGGGTGTCCGATTTAGAGAGGTCACACTGTATTCCACCGGGGTCCTTGGATTTCTCTACTGATGGCAATGTTTCAATGTTTTGCGGAAAATTCTGTGACTGGTAAATCGATTTATTTGACATCTTGAAATTCTCCAATTCACATCCAGTGAATGAGTTTAATCAGTTGCCACACCTTATTACCCGGTTTGTTTTATTTTCACTGCCAATTAGGCAGCTCGCAGCATCACGGCAATCTCTCATGAATTTTAGCTTGTTACTAAAACTAGCTGTCTTCAAGGTTGGAATAAAAAATCAAAGTACTGAAAGTACTGAACATAGGGTACTACAAGATTAAACTAGATTGATTGATTGATTGATTGTTGGTGTTGCAGTTTCATTAACCCTTAAAGGTACATGCCCACTCAGTAGGTACAAAATGTTCTTTACATCAGAGACATCATCTGAGACATTTCCTGGCAAAATAAACATTCATGCGCCATTATCCCACGTACTGATTGGCATTATTATACATTTTATATCAGACGTAAATTTACACACTGATATCAGGGGCGATAACCGTGTTTGCTTAAAATGTTAACGGACATTACTATTTAATCTCTGTATTTATTTTATGATGTGCAATGATCATACTTTAAAATCTGTCGAAAATATTATTTTTTCAGGTGACGCATTTCTTTAGTATAAATTATTAAAGAATATCATGCCTCATTTGCATATGCAAATAGCCTGATACCACCGAGCGTCACTATCAGTTACACACTTATTTAATTACTATAAATGACATTTTGGGCTTACTGAGTGGGCATGTACCTTTACAGCGCTGGAAACGACAATTGTCGTCTGCTGTTTTAAATATTTTTATATTTTCTCCTCAAAAACATACTGAGACAATTCTACTGCGCTGCAAGAACAGGTTTTTAAAGAGCAGACGGCAATTTTATTTTTCAGCGTTTTAATTGTTATTAGGGTAAACTATTGATATGGCACAACTTGAAGTACAGTATGCACTGCTACAGTAAGTACCAAAACATTCAACAACATTACAGATTATGCATAGCAATATCAGAAAGATACGGTAACACATATACAAGACATCATCAATTCAAGTATACAGATTCCAGATATCTATGATCATTATAGATATATTGAAAATTGATTGAAGAGCAATAGTTACAATAATTCCGCCACGGAAGCGGTGTCGCGCCTGAAAATGCCTTATCGGTACATCGCCAAGTTTACTTCTGTTTTGTGAATGAAATAGTTGGCCCGGATCGAGTATATTAAAACATACAAATGACGGGAAACCGCTGACAAAATTTTCAATGTATGGAAGCCCAAACTTGTTAGATTTTTTGTTGTCGTATTTCAGTACTTGCATTAATATGGGTATTAATATACGCTGGATGTGTTATACTGTCATTAATTTGTTCCCTGACTGTAAGTTATCACCTTAAATACTGACTTATTGACCCCCTTCCCTGAACGTAGAATTGACACTCATGTTGGCGTGTATTGGCCACCATAGACAAATGTCAATCAGGCCGAATTCGGGAATGTCACTAAAATCCACTGTAAATCCATCGATAGAGAGAGAGAATGAGGATTAAACATCAGTTAGACCTACACGTGCGAGTTTTGTTTCGCACAGGTGTCGGGTGAGTTTAAAAATAGGCTGTCGGAAGGTAAAACTTGATGTAGTTTGTGTGTTAAACGCGTCGCTTGTTTCGGAGAGTATTCGGAGGGGAGTTAACTCTGTTACTAAATTTAGCGATGACCGCACGATTTGTGCTGTCAATCACAGGCGTCCGCACCACGGGGGGTCGTGGGCGGGCCAAATGATCCGCTCGATCGCAATACATACGGATACACATGTACCCTATGTAAACAACAATTAGAGCAACTTTCATGGGAAAACTGAATGGGATTATTTAGTAAGTGCAGTTCCTACCGTGCTCTCTGATGATTGATGTTTGTGGCTGTGACTGGAGAAATGGGGCTTACGAGTTTCGCGACCAGTGTAGATCCTGATCAGTCTGTGCATCAGCACACTCTGGTCAGGATCTGCACTGTTCGACAGTCCATCAAGGAAACACCCGTCATGTTATAATTAAGCCCCATTTTGCCAGTCACAGTCACAACTACCTACTGTTGTGGTAACACATACCTTAGACCGCTACACACAACAATTGCCGTCTTTTGTTTCTCTTATATCTTGCCTTATTTCTCAATAAAAACATGGTTTGACAGCACTTCAGAATCATTTCCAATGGAAATTATTATAAAGTGCTGTCAAAGCATGTTGTAAATTATTCTAATGTGCTGTCAATGCATGTTTTTGATGATAAAAATGGAAAATAGAAAATAAACAGCAGACGACAATAAATTTCAGATGGCGGTGTAAGGGTTTAAACATTTGTGTCTGTGACTGGAAAAATCGTGATTATAGGTTTTGCGGATGCACAGGCTGATCTGGATCTACACTGTTCATCATTCCATCAATGAAACTCCCGTCATGCTTCTAACAAGGAATATTGATTGTTGTCCAGCTTCATGAGTAGATAAGTTATACCAACAAAACACATTACATGTATTTCATTTGATCATATTCCAAGGAATTTGTGTTTTTGTTTAAGGAATAAAACCATTGGCTGTTATTTTTAATGTTGTACGAAAAACATTTGGTCTGTTTAATGTCCGTGGAGTCCGAAGAACTCCTAGCATATTGTCTTACGTTTCATAGCACAGCGACGTTGCCGATCAATAGTGTGCTGATATTGACAACGACGATGAACGTCATGTCTTTTAATAATGTCAAACAAGCTTTAACGAATCAACGTCACATGACGTTACGTGGGGCTAATGTAATTTACTGGGATATAAACGCAATACGTTGAATGGGTGTTTCCATTATGAATATAGGGAGAGATAATCCAAAACCCGGGTGGGTCGAATAAACAGTGAAATACGCGTTGCACATCTGCCCACCATAAAGAAGCCACATACGAAATATCAAGACAGTTATTAAGAGATAGTTTTCAAATTAACCCTTTCAACACCAAGTAACTTAATAGGATGTTCCATGCCAATGTTTCACGCTATTTCATTAATTTTGTTCATTCAAATTATCCCATTCTTCTAAAAGGGTAATCTGTACGACGTTTAAAATTATTAACAAACAGTGGAGATCCTGATGAGACGGCTCGTTACGAGCCGGCTCATCTGGATCTGCACTGTTTGCAAACATTGTCTCTATAGAGGTCTGTGGTGTTGAAAGGGTTAAGCCTTGAAAGGGGGGAAGTGAACATTGTCATCTGTTGATGTGTTATATAGTCTTCTTTCTCAATAAAACATGGTTTCTATTGGACATGGTTTCTTAATTAATGCTGTCAAATCATGTTATTCATGATCAAAATCACCCTCTTTTCTGATTATAGAATAGGCCACATATTAACAAGGAACAGTCCACGTCACACATTCAGGGTTGAGTTGGATAATTTCAGGTGGTCCTTGTCCGGTGGAACGAACCATACCAGAAGTTGGCCACGTGTGACTCTCAGGGGATCATCTTTGTGTGGATCAAACACGAGGGGCGCTGGTCCATCGAACTCATCAACGACAGAAACAGCCAGGTATCGTAAACCCGTCTAGCCCTCTGTCTAATACACAGGTTGAAGTAACGGACCGAGGTCTATAAATACATTAAATATGCCTAAAAGCATCAATAAACAAAAAAACAAAAAAAAAACTATTTTTTTTTTTTTTTTACTCCCGGAGTAAAATAAATTTGTTTAGCTTATTTTGATTTTGTTTATTGATGCTTTTAGTGCCTGTAATAAACGCCCAGTACCGACTTGAAACAAAATCGGAGCTAATTGTCCAATTAGATTTTTTTTTCTTTCCATTATTTCGAAAGCAACTTCCTTTAAAATCGGGGAAAAAACATAATTGCTACTTTCACTTTCAAAAGCGGAAGCGAAATTCGACTGTTTCCGGTGTCACAGTAAATTCCTCATCAGCAGTAGCTATTTGCACGGACACAGGGTGATCAGAATTTACACGGTTACAGAGACGCCATTTTCAAAGCATCTCAAACCGGACAGATCCGAAACGCTGACGCTGACGAAACATCCGTAGGTGTAAATCTGATCAGCATTAATGATTGACGCTGTCTTGATATACATTACCATTAAATTTAACATTTCTACCGACTGTACCATAATGACCAGAGTGGGCCGAAACGTCTTGGCCCAAATGTTTATAAACTGACAGACAGTACAATCAAGTCTGGTGTTTGAGAGTAACGTCCCTTAGTTATGTTTTTGTTCAGATAGCAGAACATCGTATATTTTGTTATCATTTTCCCTTTGCTGAATAACACTTGCCTCTATTAAACGCCCACCCTGGACTTCGGAGCCAGTGGTGATTCTAATAGACGCCCGGGCGTCTATTAGAATATTTACGGTATTTATAGACCTCGGTCCTTTACTTCAACCTGTGGTCCATTAGTGGACAAGTGTTATGTACCCCATTTTTTTTTTCTGGTACATTTAGTCGCCACCCTATCTGTCCGTCTATCTGGCTTGAAACTTCATATGCTTATTAGCCATCATCCATAGTTTCATTCTGTGGCCCGCTCATGCGATCCTTGTGCTCAAGGTCAATCCCAAATTTGCGTAAAATGCTTTGCAGGAGTTTCCTTTAATGTTTTTGCCAATATTTGTGTTAACATTTTTGGGTACCCACTCTCTCTGAAACTGGAAGTCGGATTTGGCTTGAAACTTCATATGCTCATTAATCATCATCTATATTTTAATTTTGTGGCCCACTACTGCTGCCCCTGTGCTCAAGGTCAAGTTCAAATGCAGGGGTACATCCATCAGTTTTACTGCTTTCTTCTTTGTTTCCGTATGATATTGTGGCTCAAATGTCTATCCCACGCATGTACACAAGGTCACAGTTACGTTCATCATAAATTGTGGCTGTGACTGGAGAAATGGGGCTTATGGGTTTTGCGGCCAGTGTAGATCCAGATCAGCCTGTGCATCCGCACAGTCTGATCAGGATCTGCACTGTTCGCCATTCCATCAATGTAGCTCCCATCATGCTTCTGACAAGCAGTATAGATCATTATCAGGCTACAGGAGTGTTCTATTTGACCAGAAGCTGCACTGGTAATAAATCCCATAAGCCCCATTTCTCCAGTCACAGCCAAAATTAAGAAAATTTATCCTCAGTCATTGTCACTTGCTGGTTTTACTTCATATAACAATATGTGAACGGTTGTGGCCTAGAGGTAGACCACTGGACTTCATTACTGAATGTTGTGAGTTCAATCCTCACCTTAGGCATGAAAAATACTTTCAAAGTATTTCCATCACACTGGTCTTTCGGATAAGATTTGAAACCGAGGTCCTGTCTCTCTATATGACCTTTGCTGTTGCTTGGACATTAAAGGTACATGCCCACTCAGTAGGCACACAATGAGTGTATAATTGTGTTACTATTCCACCAGTTCTAAAAAATACAAGTACCCGCTCTTCAGATATTATCATGTAGTAATATTTTGTTTACTGATAGTGACTCACGGTGGTATCAGGCTATTTTCATATGCAAATGAGGCATGATAGTTTTTAATTATTTATACTAATTAAATGCGTCGCCTGAAAAAAAAATATTTTCGACAGATTATAAAGTATGATCATTGCACATCAAAAAATACATACAGAGACTAAATAATAATATCCGTTAACAGTTTAAGGAAACACGTTATCGCCCCTGATATCAGTGTGTAAATTTACATCTGATATAAATGTATAATAATGCCAATGGGGTAATGGTGAATGAATGTTTATTTTGCCAGAAAATGTCTCAGATGATGTCTCTGATATAAAGAACAGTTTGTTTCTACTGAGTGGGCATGTAACTTTAACTCTTTGCATGCTAGCGGCGAAAATATCCGCCAAACAAATTAGGACTATATGTTTTATTTCTCTCTGTAAATATGTCTTGGAATTTCATTAGAATTGAGTCCTCAGACTCAATTCTAATTAAATTCCAAGACATAATCATGACATTTACAAGGAGAAATAAAAGAAAATATGATGAATTTTTGTCCGCTAGTTTTGAACTATTTATAGCCCACAAGTTTCCCAGCATGCAAAGAGTTAAATTAACCCTTTCATTTTCACATATAACAATGCAATTTCTTGTTTAACCCTCACTATGCAGGAGACGAAAATTGTCGTCTGCTGTTTTCCATTTTTGCCTTAATTCTTAACAAAAAACCTGTTTTGACAGCACATGAGAATCGTCTCCAGTGGAGACGATTCTCATGTGCTGCCAAAACAGGTTTTCATCGAGAAATATTGAAAATAAAACATTTCCAGCAGACGACAAAATTTAATTCAACATAGTAAGGGTTAACACATATTTTGGGTGAGAAATAAGGAAATAATCACGTTTTTTTATCATCAAAATGAGGTTAATCCAGAATGTTCATATGATCAATGCTACATTGTAATATCTGATGTCAATGTTCGTTTTGTCCGCCAGAAGCAAAATTTCTTCTAACATTTATCAAGCTTATTATGGCGTGCGTAGTACTACCGTGACGTCAATAATGTCACTGCTTCCTTGTACATAGTGACCAGCCACGACAATGATGGCCTTGTGAGACATGCCATGTGATTTTGTACCTTCAAACATTTCATTAAAAACGTTTACAAAATTCACAATATTTGTCATAAATAAAGTCAAAAGTTGACAAAATGTTCAGAGTACATGCGGAATATAATTCCGCATGTACTCTGAACAATTTGTCAACTTTTGACGCCATTTACGGAAAATATTGTAAATTTTGTAACCATATTTCATGAAATTACGCAGATGTCCGAAGGTACAAAATCACATGGCGTGTCCTGTCTGTAAAAATGGCCCGTATTCAGAAAAGAGGCACATTCTGTGGGAACTTTTGGCAGCATATGTTGAAAAGACAGATAGATTTATTTTATGCATTTATACAGGGATTCCGCTGATGATCGCCACTTTCGCAATTGGTGATAAAAATAAACAATTGGCGATAAAAAAAATTATATATATTTTTTTTTTTTTTAACTTTTTTTTCTCGAAAATTGTAATTTTTTATCGCCAATTGTTTTGAATTTTTTTTTTTTTTGAAGTGGCGATTTTTTTATTTTCCCCAGCGGAATCCCTGATTTATATTTACGCCGCATACCGTATAAACAATTACAATAGTGAGTCCATGTGAGAAGAAAATCTACATGAGCTATAACTTACATGTACAACTTCTCCCCGTGATACTCAAGTTTGCATGACAGATCTTATACCAATTTCGGTATACGTGTTTATCATGTCAAGTGGAAGAACCATATTGAATTTTAGAATTTTCTGATCAGTTATCTTTCCATATCGGCCATTTTAATTTTCAAATTTTGTATCCTTGTACTTAAATTGACAGATTATAACCACAATTGGTAAAACATTTTTATCATGGCAAGCGGAAGAACACTTGATTTTTACTGAATGACCTTGTTTTCTTTTACCCTTTCACCCCTAATAATTAAGTAACTGGAATGGATTTTGATATGTTAATTTTGCAACCAATCCAATCATCACAAAATGAGTTTCAGACTAGTCCATTTATGAAAAGGGTGTGTTTTTGTTCTAAAAAATATGAAAATTACACGTTTTGTCAATACCACACCACTATGTAGGCCCGTAGTTTTGAAAGGGTTTGACATTTTAATTCTTATTTACCCATTAACTGTTTTCTCCCGGGCAGGTTACCGACTTCGCCTGGTCACATGACGGACGCATGGCACTAATCTGCTACTGTGATGGCTTTGTTCTTGTCGGGTCAGTGGCTGGTCAGCGCTACTGGTCAACCTTGCTCAACGACCTTGACAGTGCAGCTATAACGTGCGGCGTCTGGTCTCCGGATGACCAAAAGGTAATGTCATAGATTTGCCCATTTGCTGGTTTCGAACAGTGTACCTCTGCTTATCTACCCCATCCTTAACCCTTACAATGCTGAACTAAATTTTGACGCAGCTTATTATTTTTTATTTTCCATTTTTCTCATAAACAACATGCTTTGACAGCACTTTAGAATCATTTCCAATATAACTTTTGACATTATTTACATAAAATATCATAAATTTTGTAAATATTTTTCATGAAAAATCATATATCTTCTTAGGTACAAAATCACATGGCTTGCCTCATATCTTACATATCCTTGCCACAATCTGCCAAAACAGGATTTTGCTGTTGTGAGAGTGATGGCCCAAATTAGCCTTAGCAGCATACAGTGTGAATGCAGTCTATAACCCGTACAATGCTGAATTAAAATTTGTCATCTTCTGTTTATTTTTTAAATTCCAGTTTTATCAAGAGAAACATGGTTTGGCAGCAATTTAGAATCATTTCCGTTCTAATGTGCTGTCAAACCAATGAGAAATATGACACAACAGCAGACGATACTTCGGTTCCCACCTTTTAAGGGTTAAGCTTCCGCCACTGAAGGTTAGAGAGGCAAATAGCATTACTGGGGTCCATACGTCCTGTCCATACGTCACCGACTTAATGATCGGGTAAATTGAAGTTTTCTTTCACAACTGCTTCATATTTCGCACAGCGCTACAAATAAGTTTTATGTCTAAGAGTATTATACCCCAAGATTTCATATTCAATGCGTATTTTACTTTTACAAATGTATTATAGATTTTCTTCCTTATTAAGTAGGGAACAAATGATAAAAAAAAATAATTTGAAAATCAATGCATATTTTCACATTGCTGTGAGTATTTGTACTCCCACTTTGAAAATCAATGCATATTTTCACATTGCTGTGAGTATTTGTACTCCCACTTTGAAAATCAATGCATATTTTCACATTGCTGTGAGTATTTGTACTCCCACTTTGAAAATCAATGCATATTCTACTAAAATAAGTGCGTAAAATACGCCAATACTCACCTTATCACACTTCCACATCTAACATACTGTTTAACTATCATTTTTACTCTTCATCGAAATTGCTTGGCTCTAAATGATACTCTTTTGTGTTGGTGGGCCATTAACCCATTACATTCAGAATACACCTTTAAGGGTATGAAATATTTTAAATATTTCATTTTTATTTTTCTTATTTCTCAATGAAAGGATATGTTGTGACCACTCATTTGAACCGTCTCGATGAGACGGTTCAACGACATATACTTCTTAATACATATAAAGAAAATATTTAGAATTTTTCACAAACAAAATGACATATCCTCAGCATGAAATTGGTTAAGCACCATTCCATTCTAGAAGGGAAACTATTCTGTGGCATCGTGTTTGTCAGATCGTGGCCCGTATTATTTTTTTCAGCCAAATCATTTGGGGGAATATTTGATGTGCTGGAATGTTGTAATCTAATCAGAAACCGGGAACAAGGAGTGGGATGTCATAACAGTGACAAGCTATTGTATAATCAGTTGTCCTGGTTATTCCACTTCTCCTTGGATACCGTTCAATTCTCTTGTCCTAATGGACAAACTTGTCACTATCTGATGTTGAATGGCTTAACCCTATCACCCGATATCTTAATTTTTTTCTAGTTTCCATTTTTATCATCAAAAACATGCTTCCACAGCACTTTAGAACAATTTACAACATGCTTTGACAGCACTTCAGAATCATTTCCATTGGAAATGATTCTGAAGTGCTGTCAAACTATGTTTTTATTGAGAAATAAGGCAAGATATAAAAGCAATATAACAGCAGACGACGATTGTTGTGAGTAGCAGTCTAAGGGTTAAAAGCACCCCACCCACTAGCCTGCCACCTACCGTATGTAGGAAACCAAACAATTCCAAATGCTCATCTGCAGTTAACTTCTGCTTAAAAAATATTTTTGGCATACAATTAAATAGTGCACCTAATTTTTATGTACTTTTTTTGGGGTACATATAGTCGCCACCCTGTTTGTCTGTCCATCTGTCTGTCCTAGATATGTGTTAAAGTTTTCTCTCGATAACCGTAAGTTGGATTGGCTTGAAACTTCATATGCTTTTTTGTCATCATCCATATTTTCATTCTGTCTCCCACGCATGCGGCCCCTGTGCTCAAGGTCAAGGTCAAATGACTTGAAATACTGTGGCAACATTCTAATTACACTTTTGTTTTTTGGACCAGGCGTCGATTCGGGGTTCATCCATCAGAGTTAGTGATTTCTTGTTTGATTGGGCTTTTATCCAGTGTCCTGTGGCTGCCCACCCTGATCTGGGGCTATGTTTGCTGAACACATCATACTATCTTGTTTATCTGTTTCTGTGGCTGCCCACCCTGATCTGCTACGTTGGCTGAAAAACACCATACTACTGTTATCACGGGTTGTTTATCATTGTTTCTGTGGCTGCCCACCCTGATCTGGGGCTACGTTGGCTGAAGACACCATACTATCTTGTTATGCCACCGGGTTTCGAAGAAACGGGTGGCATATAGTGTTTGGACCGTCCGTCTGTCCGTCTGTCCGTCCGTCCGTCCGTCCGTCCGTCCGTCTGTCCGTCCGTCCGTCACACTTTTCGGTTAACCACTTTGTCACAGTTTCTCAAATATGCTGCAGGTGGCATCCGCGTTCGATAGACGCATTTCTTGTTTATCATTGTTTCTGTGGCTGCCCACCCTTATCTGGGGCTACGTTGGCTGAAAACACCATACTATCTTGTTCATCATTTTTTCTGTAGCTGCCCACCCCGATCTGGGGCTACGTTGGCTGAAAACACCATAATATCTTGTTTATCATTGGGCAGCCATATCATCATGGTGCATGATCACGTGGTTACAACAACAACAGCAATGGCTGAAAGTGTTGAAAGCGCGCCCACTCCAAAGTAAGTATTATTTGATACTTTCCTTAATAGGTAACGGATTTTGATGAAATATGGCAGCAAACGTGTCTTCATGAGCTGCATTTGGTGGTCCCGGTAGTTCGTCACATACTTATGTCGTTTTTGTGAAGATGCATTTGGTGGTACCGAGACCACCAAATGCATCTTAGCAAGACACGTTTGCTGCGCCATATTTCATAAAAATCTGTTCCATAATAAGGACAAAATAAAAGAATATGTACTTTGAATCGGAGGGCTTCTGGAAGTTTCAGTACTTGTTGTTGTTGTAACCATGTGATCATACACCTGAGGGTTTGTCTATTACGACATCATTAACAGTATGTCAACATTTGCAAACACTGTAGATCCAGATGAGACGGTTCGTTACGAGCCGTCTCACCTGGATCTGCAGTATTTGTCATGACTTTCAACATTTTAAAAGAAAATACCCCGTTTTCATTTGATGGACGAGTCCAAAAACTAGCATGGAGCAGTCAATACCAAGTAGTCAGGGGTGAACAGGTTAATGGAAAATATTCTAGGTTTTCGTAATCAATATCAAAGAAAATCGGCAATGCGATATGGGAGGTATTTGCAACGCCATACTCACGCTCTTTGTGCCTTTCATTTGATTGAGTCAGATGATAAAATTGATTTCTACAGCTACAACCGACTGACTAATGCTGAAACAAATTCAATAATGGAATGCATCTGCTTCATAGGGAAATTCAAAAGAATAAAATTGACTTCCGAAAGCATGTTGCAAATCAGGAAATGCTATTTGCAACAATATCTGTTAGAACTCGATCTGTTTATTGGCTTGTGCGATTAGTTTAAGATACATATGTGCGGCTGTGACTGGAGAAGTGGGATTTTTGGGGTTTTGCGACCAGTGTAGATCCAGATCAGCCTGTGCATCCGCACAGTCTGATCAGGATCTGCACTGTTCGTTTGTGTGATTAGTTTAGATGCAGACCAGCATACAGTGGGTGGCAGGTGGGAGTTTGTGAAGGGTAAATTTAATGACGGGAGCCATTCTTGCCCGGCTTAACCTTGACCTTAGCTGTTGATAGGCCGTTAAACACCAATACATCAAATTGGCCCTCATGTACATTCTATTTTTGGCGTTCTTATTACGTAAGAGTTGAATCCAGTTATACTTATTATAAAGTAGCAGAATTAGTACAAATCCTATTACTTTTAGGGAGTGGGGCTAAGTAACTGTGGTGTGGTGAGGACCTGACACCAGGTCAGGTTGTTCTAATCTCAGGACTGAATATATAATTTTTCTGTAAATATTCAGTTTGGATTTTGGGAAACCCGTCGTAAAATGACCATAGCTGTTTGCAGGCCGATAAACATTATTAAATGAAATGAAATGAACAGACCAGCATTCAAATCTGCAAAGTCTGTTCAGTATATGTGCCTGTGACTGGAGAAGTGGAGATTTTGGGTTTTGCGACCAGTGTAGATCCAGATCAGTCTGATCAGGATCTGCACGGTTCGCTATTCCATTAATGAAGCACCCGCCATTCTTCTAATAAGCAATACAGATTGTTATTAGGCTACAGGAGTGTGATACTTGATCAGGAGCTACACTGGTCACAAATCCCATATACCGTAGAATACCGTCAGCTTCTGTGTCATATTTGATCTCTTTTTCTCAGTAAAAACATGGTTTGACAGCATTTTAGAATCATTTCCGTTTAACGGAAATGATTCTAAAGTGCTGTCAAACCATGTTTTTGATGAGAAAAAATGGAAATAAACAGCAGACGTCAATAAAATATTTTATTCAGCATTGTAAGGGTTAAGTCCCATTTCTCAGTCAGACTCTTGTACTGTTTGCTATTTATTTACTCAGCAATTTATCCACTGACACCACTATTTCTTTGAGCCAAGTCCCACCCATAAATATGACATCTGGATCTACACTGGTTGCAAAACCCATTGCAATTCTCACTTCTCCAGTCACAGTCACAGGGTCAATTTCAATGACAGTTTCAGGAGTACAGTGTAACTGACATTTAATTTGCACATAGCATTGCAGTAATATTTTAATTATAATTTTTATTTGGAGTGATTCCAAAGTTAACAGGCATTCAATTTGCACACCCAACTCTCATTACCGTATTCTGCCGATTATAAGTTGCACTTTTTTTACCCAGATTTCCACCCCACAAAGCCCCTGCATCTTATTCACACGTTTGGATACAAGAGCATTTTTTTTCCACCCCGAAATATCGACAAAAGTGACAAAAAATTCATAAAATAAAGTTGTTTCGATATTTGTTGTTGTTGTTAGTCTTTGCGGTAACATCCGCTTGAAATTGGAAAAGTATCCTCAGATTCGTATTCTAAACAGTTCGCGCCTTACTCGTTTCGACCACAGGCATTTGGCGTGTTTCGGCTCATCGGTATAACTGCATATATATATAGAGTTATACCGACTAAAGCCGAAACACGCCGAATGCGTCTGCCGAATGACAATCTGGCCTCTATCATTTTAATTATCTTTTGAAAACATTTACTTGGCCCATATCTGTCAGTGTCATTTTGCCGTGAAAAATATTGCATGACGCCATTAATGGTAAATCCCAATATGCATAATGCAATTCCACGCAACTCGCAAGTTATAAAACTCCATCATTAGTTTCAAAACTGTGTATTGTGTAACTGTTACTATACAGCGTGAAACAATGGTGCCGTGGTGGGAGGGGTACACTGCAGTTTGCGTCTTATTGTAAACAGCTTAGCGTATTGTTGTGTATTGCAGGAATAATAAGATTGCCAAGTTTTAGATATAATTCGCCAGATACCCGTGATTAATTTCGCCTTTTCAAGTTGTTCATTGGATCTATCAATATCTCCGCCGCCCTGCAAAAACCGGCGTATATCTGACATCTTGTTTCGTTTGTAAACACAGAGCAGACGACAGTTAAACAGGATGCTGAGTCACGGTGACTGGTTGTAGAATGCACATATTAAATTCAGTAGTTGCAGCCATGAATGTGAATAAGTCGGACACCGTCTACATTGTATATGTGTATCTTGGTAACTCAGAAAGACGAGTGTAGTAGGTAGTCTCCCTTTACCACGCTCGGTAATCAGTTGAATATTTTATTGGAATTTAGTATTTCACTTTGCAAAACTTCGCATTTGCATTTTCTCAATGGTGATCTTCAATTTCCACTCGCCCGACTGGACGAGCGGCTTTCAATTTTCACTCGCCCAGACTGAAAACTTACTCGTAAATACGAGCGGACGAGTGGATTTGTCGAGGCCTGAACAGGTGTTTATCTTATGTCATCATTCAAAACTGTGTGACCTTTAGGCTATGTATTGAAATTGCACTGATTGGTCAACACGCCTTTTGATGTGTGCCGCAGACGTGGCAAACGTGCGGCTTTTATCCTCGCATCATGGGGGCAATCAGTAACCAATTTCATGCTGAGGATATGCTTATGTTTGCGGAAAATCCTAAATATTTTCGTTCTATGCACTCAGAAGTATATGCCGCGACCACCATTTAAACCGTTTCGTCGAGACGGTTCAAATGAGTGGTTACAACATATACTTTCAGTGAGAAATAACAAAAATAAAATATTTAATAAATTTCATATCCGTAAATGTGTATTCAGAAAGGTTAAAAAAACACTCTGGATTATACGCAGATCTGTCGCCATATTTCGCCGATATTGATTTCGAAAACAGTTTCCGTAAATAGTGTTGAAAAGAGATAATACATACCGCAATCAATAATTAACAATATAATACCACTTTCGGCAGCAATATGATCGCAAATATAACACGATTTATGACAATAGTCTGTTACACATTTAACACGATTTTGATATACAAAAAAGTCGGGAGCCAATGCACAACCGTGTACTAACTGAGCACGTGTTATAGTGAAGCGTGTACTACCGATACCGAGTTCACAGTGTAATTAAAGATACTAGAAAACGGTGAAATACGGACCGGGGAATCACTGACATAGAGTCAGCAAATTACGGACATAGCAAACTATGATAGGGAAAATACAGATAAAAACGTCAAGGTACGAATAAAAAAACAGTGCGGGGGAATAAATAACAACAACAACTTGGCGAGTTTTTTTTAGTTTTTTGTTTCGTGTTGTTAGGAAAATTGGGTGCGTCTTATAATCTCATGTAGACATTTTCCCCCAGATTTTGGACTGAAAATAGGGGTGCGTCTTATGCACTCTTGCGACCTATAATCGGCAGAATACGGTAACTACAATTGAGGATTGTAGTGTGTTTTTATTCCCTACCACGATGGAGGCGGCATTTATTGTCACTCTTGTCCGTCCATCCCATGCCCTCCAATCCGTCCTATTCTTACGCCCTGTTCCATTTGCCCATCACAAACCTTGTAACTCGTAAAACTGTAATACATAGCGAGGCTTGAAACTTCATGGTATGCACGTTAGCAAAGTGAATTTTCATTATTTATTTATTATGGCTCATGGATTACCTCCCCCTTTTGGACTTCAAATTTTGCCTTGTAACTTTTAAAACTGTATTTTATTTTTTTTTTTAATTGTGGACAACCCGTTTATTTTTTTTTGTATCAATAAGTAACAAACACATATAACAAAGTCAGCGACATACAGTGTGGAAGCCGAAAATACCTTGTTTATGCCCGATCTGGTAGGATTCACACTATCGAACTCATAAAACTTAAAAAATTCATATTTTCCTAATTTCTTATTGAAAGTATACATTGTCATCACACATTGTCTCTGTGAGACGGTTCAAATGAGTGGCAACAACATATAGTTTTATTGAGAAATAAACAAGAAAATCAGATTTTTTTCCAACAAAAGTTATTGTATCCTCGTACTTCAATGGGTTAAACTGTAGGTTGAGGCTTGATACTTGGCATAGCCTCAGTTTTTATGAAATCAGTAAACTCGGTTGTGGCTGTGACTGGAGAAATGGGGCTTGTAGGATTTGTGACCAGTGTAGATCCAGATCGGCGAACAGTGTAGATTCTGAATCAGACTGGATGCACAGGCTGTTCTGGATCTACATTGGTTGCAAAACCCATAAGCCCCATTTCTCCAGCGTGGGTGGTGATCGGGCAAACGAGACGGCGTAAATTAACGGTAGTGGTTCCTCCTTATAGGAATCACTATTTGCCTGGTTTGGCCCACCGGTACGTTTTTATCTTTCGTTACCTGGGAGTTGAATTGGGTTATTGCCCATTATAAAAGTAGTAAGATTATTAGTGATCCTACTGCTTTTGGGAGGGGCCAAGTGATTCTGGTGTGGCAAGGACCTGGCATCAGATCAGGATTATTCTGATTTCAGGGCTGAATATATAGTTTTGTTGTCTAGCCCGCTTGCAGAAAGTTAGACATAGTGTTCACAATGATGTCCGGGTGTCCGTGCGTGCGTGCGTGCGTCTGTCTGTCCGTCCGTGTGTGCGTCCGTCCGAAATCTGCGTTAAAGTTTTTTAATACCTTATATCTCTGCAGTCCTAAGTCACATTGACTTGAAACTTCATATGCTTATTAGTCATCATCCATATATTCATTCTGTGTCCCACTCATGCGGCCCCTGTGCTTCTATGTCAACGTCAAATGACTTAGAAGTTTGCGTTAAAGTTTCTGTCAAAATTTGCGTTAAAGTTTTCACATACCTACTATCTCTGTAACCGTAAGTCAGATTTGCTTGAAACTTTGTATGCTTATTGGGCATCAAACTTCGAATGCCTCGGCGGGCTCAACATGCGGGCCGCGGCCATCCTCGTTATTGTAAATATTCAGTTCTGATTTTGGGGTTTTCCCCCCATTTGTACATGTACTTGAAAATGTAACGTAACTTGTACAGGTAATACAT
Organism: Conchocele bisecta; assembly: GCA_029237695.1. Classification (NCBI taxonomy): domain Eukaryota; kingdom Metazoa; phylum Mollusca; class Bivalvia; order Lucinida; family Thyasiridae; genus Conchocele; species Conchocele bisecta. The sequence continues at coordinate 64,075,354 of CM055265.1, read as the reverse complement.
GTATATGGGATTTAGTACTAAACCCATTGACCCGGCCTTAAATGACCTTAGCTGCTGATAGGCCATTAAGCCCCAGCAAACAAACAAACAAACAAAGCCACATTTAACCCTTACACTGCTGAATTAACTTTGATGTCTGCGATTTGTGTCCCATTTTTAGCGCGCCTTCCGAAGGAAGAAGTGCTTATGGCATACCCTCTGCGTCGTAGGCGTCCGTCTGTCTGTCCGTCTGTCCGTCTGTCTTCAAAAATTATAATGGCCTTGCTTGGATTTGCTTCATATTTCACTCACGCATTGCTCCAAGGGTATTTTACTGCGCTGTGGCAAATCCACGTCCGTGCCGCCCCTTCTAAGCCCAGGGTCAAGGTCACATACATCTCGAAACCTTAATGCTCGGACGTTCGGGTATATGGCCTATATTTTCTGTTTCCTCGCTTGGATTTGCTTCATATTTCACACACACATTGCTCCAAGGGTGCTCTACTGCGCTGTTGCAAATCCACGTCCATGCCGCCCCTTCTAAGCCCAGGGTCAAGGTCACATACTTTGTGCATCCCGAAACCTTAACGCTCGGGTAAATGGCCTATATTTTCTGTTTCCTTGCTTGGATTTGCTTCATATTTCACACACGCATTGCTCCAACGGTCCTCTACTGCGCTGTGGCATAACCACGTCCGTTCCACCCCTTCTAAGCCCAGGGTCAAGGTCACATACTTTGTGCATCCCAAAACCTTAACACTCGGGGTAAATGGCCTATATTTCACACACGCATTGCTCCAAGGGTCCTCTACCTCTGCTAAGCCCAGGGTCAAGGTCAAATACTTTGTACGCTCGAAACCTTAACACGCTCTGGTAAATGGCTCATAAATTTTGTTTCCTTATCCAGCACGTTGTGTTTTCAAATGAGCCCTCGGTTCCTTTGCTGCCACCGGGCGCGCATCGTTGTCCTCTGACAACTCTTGTCCATTTTTCTCATCAAAAGCAGGGTTTGAAAGCAGTCTCTGGGTTCCAATTCATTCTAAGTGTTTCTAATTTCCAATGCATTTCAAGGGTTAAGAAATACCATATTAAATCCATAGGGGAAAGACTCGGACTGTACTGCACGTTACGTAATAAATATACGTAACGTATAGTACGATACGTGGTGGGTGGGTTAATGAGACTTCACACATGCATAGACCATGACCCGAAGGTGTGTCGCGCACAAGAATGACAACTCTTGCATAGCTAACTTTTGAGTTATCTCCCTTTTTTGTTTTGCGCACTCTACAAACTGGACAATAATGCATGAACTCGTTTTCTCGTGTGCTCTGTACACCTTACCTGTAGTGAGAACAATAGCCTTCTCCAGTTGAACAATAGCGACTGGGTAACCATTCACAAATGTCCAGACTGACCACTAACTGACCACTAACTTATTACAGGTAATTTATACAGGTAAATGATTATATTACATTTCCGTAAACTGTGTTGACAATATTTTGGCAATATGTGGACCTGTGCAGATATGATATGTAGATAAATATAGGACTATTAAAAAAAATTCTGGGCTCCAGTAGCGAGCATTATTATTTTTAATTTTTAAACTTTTTTTTTCCATTTTTTTTTTCCATTCTTTTTTTTCAAATTATTTTTCAATTTTTGTCTAGTAGCATAAGGTTGTAAGTACTATATACAGACTATTATCATATAATAAAACAATTATTGACTAGTGAGCCATAGAATATAATCTGATAATCAATAATTGTATAATATGTTCGGGCCAGTGAAAATTGCTTTCGGGCCCAGGCTCGAGGTCAAGGCGGGACAAGGCGAGGCATTTGATTCCGCGGAATTCTTGTTTACTTATCTCCCTTCGTTGTTTCATGCACTGATTTCGTGACCGGAGCATAACTCGAACACCCTTTGGAATATTTTCATTAAACCTCACACATGCATAGACCACGACCCAAAGGTGTGTCGTGCGCAAGAATGACAACTCTTGCATCGTTAATTTTGTTTACTTATCTCCCTTTGTTGTTTCATGCACTGATTTCGTGTCCGGAGCATAACTCGAACACCCTTTGGAATATTTTCATGAAACTTCACACATGCATACACCACGACCCTAAAAGAATGATAAATGTTTTTAGTTATCTCCCTTTGTTTTTTCGTGCACTGATTTTGTCTCCGGAGCATAACTCGAACACCCTTTTTTCAAACTACTTGTGTATCTGGGGAGGGGGATACATATGCGCTTCTCGACAAGCGTCCATTTCTAGTTCATGTAGGATCCTTTACTTGTGTTTTAGGTGATGTTTGGCACGACGGATGGTCGCATGATCGTGATGAGTTCTACCGGTGCCTTAGTCTGTCAGATCACCATTCTCGAATCAAGGGAGATAACCACGCTCGCCTGGTCCTGCGAGAAATTCAACATGGATGAGACGGATGGCAACCAGGATTCAGGGGTCAAGGTCTCACCAGAATCAGGTGGGGAATTAAAAATACAGTTTGTGTCGGGTATTGATATCACAGGATCAACATTTTTATGCCCCTTTTTATGCCTCCGCCACCGAATGGTGAACCTGGATCTGCTTGATATTTCATACACCCATTGCTCTGATGGTCTGCTTTCATGCTGTGACAAATCCACGCTTCTCTGGCCCTCTGTGATTTCAAATGTGCCTCGTTTTCTTTGGCTGCCAGAGGGGGCATTTGTGCGCCGACGGGCCATATTTCTATTTTTTTCTTCTTTTTTCGAGACAGTTATACTGAGCGATATTTTTGTCTGACCCACATTAGTGGAAAGTGAGGCATGGCAGTCACAATTCCAGTATCGTCATATGCATAGTTGTAGGCGTCGTAGGTGTCAACAATTTTGGATTTATTGTCCCAGTCTTGTATATCTCCTGATTTGTAGTCAGGGCCCGGTTGCTCAAAGCTTCTGTTAGCTTAACAGACTGGATTTCATCAAGCTTCCTCACATTGATGGCTATTCACCCAGCTTCATTCGGGTAAAGTTGGTGTATCCCAGAGACTCAGCTCCCGTTATTCCATTCCCACTGGTATATATGGTGGGGTTAGTGAACGCGCAACTATTTCCAATGGTTGTGTCGGTGGCAGCAACTGTTGCAGCCACAGCGAGGTGACACCGTAAATAATACCTGGGGAACAGCTAAATGAGGACATTACTCACATCGATGAACGCGAACATGAGGTTTTAATGACACATGCAGTAAAATGTGCCGTGTCATTACAAAATATACCTATAGTCTGTTTCACGAAACCTGTCCAAATTTTACGGCTATATAAACAATGCAAAAACAATATTTTTTTTGATAATATTAAATTAAAGCAAAATTTAAGAATGAGCCTTCTTTTTATTTCGTGAAATTTGGTCAAATATTGATTTTATAACGAAAAATTGATTTCTCTATTGGAATTTAACATGGGGGGAAAAGAGGTAGAGGACTTGTGGGAGGAGTCAAAAAAACAATTTTTTTTTTTAAATTGACTCCGAAACCTGGCTAGATAGCTGGGAAATGATCTAACTAAGAAAACAAAAGTTAAATTTTAAAAATCGGTCCAGGATTTCTGAAATTCTAAAAAATTTCCCCATGTTAAATCCCCATAGTGAAGATGTCTATGGGGATTTAACATGGGGAAATTTTGTTTTCGCAATAAAATCAATATTTGACCAAATTTCATGAAATAAAAAGAAGGCTTATTTTTAGCTCACCTGAGCAAAGCTCATGTGAGCTATTGTTACCGCAATGTGTCCGTCGTCCGTCGTCCGTCGTCCGTCGTCCGTGAACATTTTCAAACGTCTTCTCCTCGGTAACCATTGGGTCTATAGTCACCAAACTTCATGGTCATGGTCCTTAGGTAGGGGGATTACAAAATTGTTAAAATGACGTCATTACGTAATCCAAGATGGCCACCGTCTAAAAATAGCACAAATTCTTAAAAAAATCTTCTTCTCAAGAACCGCCAACCGGATTTCGACAAAACTTGGTAGGAATGATCAATGTACATTGCTCTTTCAAAGTTGTTAAAATGGTGACCCTGGGTCAAAAATGGGCGTGGCCCGTGGGGTCAAATTGGGGTCAAATTTTATTTTTGACTGAATATGGTCATTTCATGTATCAAATTGAAGGTATCAATGAGGCGATCACTCTGGTGCATTTTTTGTCCAAATCGGATTGTTATGTCTTCCAAGATAAGGTCAAAAGGTCGTTCTTTTATTAGAGATTTCAAAATTCTTCTTCACATGAACTGCTTGGCCCATGGTAGCCAAACTTAAAAGTTATGGTCCATGGGTGAAGCCTTTTCAGATTTGTTAAAATGGAGGTCATCGCTAATCCAAGATGGCCGCCATCTAAAAATAGCATAAATTCTTAAAAAAATCTTCTTCTCATGAACCGCTAGCCGGATTTCGACGAAACTTGGTAGGAATGATCGATGTACAATGCTCTTTCAAAGTTGTTAAAATGGTGACCCCGGGGTCAAAAATGGGCGTGGCCCGTGGGGTCAAATTTTATTTTTGACCGAATATGGTCATGTTATATATCAAATCGAAGGTATCAATGAGGCGATCACTCTGGTACATTTTTTGTCCAAATCGGATTGTTATGTCATCCAAGATGGCCGCCAAAATGTCAAAAGGTCGTTCTTTTATTAGAGATTTCAAAATTATTCTTCACATGAACCGCTTGGCCCATGGTAGCCAAACTTAAAAGTTATGGTCCATGGGTGAAGCCTTTTCAGATTTGTTAAAATGGAGGTCATCGCTAATCCAAGATGGCCGCCGTCTAAAAATAGCATAAATTCTTAAAAAATCTTCTCATGAACCGCTAGCCGGATTTCGATGAAACTTGGTAGGAATGATCGATGTACATTGCTCTTTGAAAGTTGTTAAAATGGTGACCCCGGGGTCAAAAATGGGCGTGGCCCGTGGGGTCAAATTGGGGTCAAATTTTATTTTTGACCGAATATGGTCATGTCATATATGAAATTGAAGGTATCAATGAGGCGATCACTCTGGTGCAATATTTGTCGGAATCGGATGATTATGTCATCCATGATGGCCACCAAAAGGTCCATTTATTCAAGATTTTTAACGTCTTTTTCTCAGGAACCACATGGCCGATGCTGGGTGAAGCATTTTCAGATTTTGTAAAATGAGAGTCATTGCTTAATCCAAGATGACCGCCATCTAAAAATAGCACAATTTTTTTAAAACACATGAACTCAATGTCACATTCTCCTCTGGTGTTCATGGAGTCAGGTGAGCGAATTAGGGCCATCATGGCCCTCTTGTTTATTTTTCCTTTAATTTAATATTATCAAAAGAAATCTTGCTTTCGTGAAACAGACAGTAATTGATGTTGTGGGATCGGTCACATTCAAATTGCAATTGCTTAATTGCTCAGAAATGAGGGAGTGACAATTCTCAATTACTAATTCCTTATCTGGAGGCCCTGCATCAACATTTTCAACCCTACAGACTGTATTTGTGAAGCCAATATTTTGAATCACTAGATTTATAGAGCAAATTCCGTATGTTCGTTTGTCCGTCCGTCTGTCTGTGAGATACATACATTACAGAGGTGTTGACTTGGCCCCGGAATGAGCATTGTCTAGGGCCATTGTCAAACTGCACGCCCTGTACATTTGAACACAGCTGTGAGAAGTTTCGAACAACGGCAAGCAGTCATGCAACAATATTGTTATACCCACCGCAACGAGTTGTGGGGGGGGGGTATACTGGAGTTAGGTTGTCTGTCCGTCCGTCCGTCCATCCTTCCGGGCTAACATTGGGGGTTTAGGGGCTAGGGGGAGGAGCCTAAGACAATAGAATACAATAGATTTATTCCGTTAGCCCCTAAACCAAATCCACGACCATCCAACCCCCGCTGATCCCAAGGTCCAGGTCAAATACTTAGTCTCTTTACAAAACTTAACATCAGAGAAATCTGTTATAACTTCTATTTCCTTCATCGAAAATTCATGCATGCATTCCTCTAAGGGTCTACTATCATACTGTGACAAATCTATGACCGTCCGACCCCTGCTGATCCCAAGGTCAAAGTCACAGGCCCATATACTTGGAAAAAATCTACATATTTAGGGGTACCTGGGCCCTCGCTTACTGACAAATCTAGTTTTGATCAGACCCGGCGGTGACGGGGATCTTTGTGACTCCTGCTTACTTGTTCTAGTAAGTTGTTACAATATCTTTGAAATTGAACTGTATGGGTGCCCAGTTTGGAGGTTCCACATCACATAATTATCAGGCTGTGCTTCTCAGGATCTACACGGTTCAGCAATGATATTTGCTTGGATTTGTCACGCAATGGCGTATATCTGTGCCGATTACATGCTACAATTGCTCCTGCCAATAAATTCTTGACGTAATGATTAAAACATCTCCGCTAAATTGTGTATTCTATGAATATTTTATAAATTTATCATACTTCTGATAGAGTTGTCCAATCAATAGCAGAGAATATGGTCTTAGATCTGTGTATGTGGTCATTACAGGATATATGTCTGATCAGGATCTGCACTGTTCGCCATTCCGTTTCACCCCACAGTAACTGGAATGGACTGTGATATGTTAAGTTTCCAACAAATCCAATCATCACAAAATTATTTTCAGACTCGTCCATTAATAAAAGGGGTTGTTTTTTCTCTAAAAAATATGTAAATTACTTGCAAAATGTGCAGATCTTGATGAGCCGGCTCCAGATCTACACTGTTTACAAACACCACTATAACGATGTTGAAAGGGATATATACACATTTATGCAGTTTCTGCCTCAGGGTTTTGGATGTTTGCTAGATTTGCCTGTCTTTCTTATAAAAATATTAATAGATTTAATAAAAATGTCCATTATTTTTACTTAGAAGTGAAAGCAATAATTTACTTTAGTAGGCTTTTGCCTGAGCCAATGGGCTTTGTACCAATACATTATACGTAATGGCCAGCTTGCATGCCGACATTACTTTACAGGGCGAAATACAGCGAGAAACGTCTATTCAATTGTCTATATTTATGTCCAACATATCTGTAATTGCTCCACTGTGTTCAGATAATGATGGATTCACAGAGATTATGCATTTCTATGGTCATGTTTACAGCATTGTGTGTGGTGTACACCGACCTATGAATTACCGTGTTTATTCTAACAAGCACTTGTGTTGCAATTTTTGTTTGTGCATTACTATGGTACAAATCATAGAGGTTTGAAATTTGAAATGAATTTGCTTTGTGAATTTTTTTTATTTGACTCAAAATATATGAGAGGCTGTCTGTTCCACGAAATGCTGCCCAAGATTTATTGCTATAAAAACACTCCAAACTGCTTATTTTTTTATATAAAACAATGTAAAACTATTTTTTAGAAATGAGCCTACTTTTGATTTCAAGAAAATCTGTCTAATGACAAAGTTATTTCGGATGGGCTTTGGCCTTATAAATTCATTTCACCGAATTTTAGTTGTTGACAATAAAACAAGAAACTGCTATTGCAATAATCACTTCCGGTAAACAACAACAACAACTATTATTGCGAACTGAACACAAATTCTTAATAAATTTGTTTATTAACATCATTTTCTGGCATATAACTTAAAAAATTTGCATTAAAATATATCAATCATTTAATCTTCATATATTTAGTGAATATCATTCATCCATAAGGTTCCAAGTCGATCTGATACTATTGCTAATACTTCTTAATGTATTGTAAATTGTGAATGCTAACAAACTTGAAATTCGTCCGGCAAAGAAACTGGCTCACAGGAAGTGACTGTATACTTCCGCCGGAAATGACATATATATGGTGTTCCCAAGTCATACCATTAGAGAATGTAGATTTTTGTACGAACACCGAGAAATGGAGGCTCGATTCCTTTATTTTTCAACCTGGCAAGATTTGCTCTCATACAAGGTTAGTGTCTTTTTTAATGATGAAATCCAGCAAGCAGTTCGATGCTTGAAAAATGTTGAAAATCTGATCGCACGTGACATTTTAACATTGCAACCCTGCATTCAATTCTTGATTTATGGCTATTACTTCATTATAGGACCGAATTTCAAAAAATAAAAAGATGGCTCATTGCTAAATTTTGCTGAAAAATGATTTTATGCAAAAAAAAGAGAAGAGTTTTACAGTGTTTAAATAGGTGTAAAAGTTGGGCAGGTTAACGTGAAACAGACAGTAGTACACATGGTTGATTGCCATCAAATTCAGCATGTTTTGATGAACAGATGACATATCAGCTATTCCTCATTTGGTTGTTGGTGAAAAGTTATACCACAACTACATCACATCAAACTGACAGACTTTACCAATTATAATGCCGATGGTACATCAAAAGTAGTTTTAACCCTTCCTACGCTGTTGACGGAAATTGCCGTCTGCTGTTTTTCATTTTTGCTTTAATTCTTAACAAAAAACTGGTTTTGACAGCACATGAGAATTGTCTCCAGGTTTTTGTCGAGAAATATTGAAAATAAAACATTTCCAGCAGATGACAACATTTAATTCAGCGTAGTAAGGGTTAAGGGAAGTTACATGTGTGTTTCAAGTTTGGTCACATAAATATAAGTCTATTGTCCCAATACACATTTTTAGCGCGCCTTCCGCATGAAGGAGTGCTTATGGCGTACTCCCAGAATCGTAGTTAACGTCCGTCCATCTTTCAAAAATTCGAAAACTTAACGTTGGGGGAAATTTTATATAATTTATATTTCGTTTCACAAAACGTTTTGATATTTCACACATTCCTGTCTCTAATGATTCCCTATTATGCTGTGACATATCCACGACTGTTCCACACCTGCTAACCTTAAGGTCAAGGTCACAATATTAGCCTTTCTCTCATTCTCTAACATCCTCTGACAAGTCCACGACCATCATTGTCCCGCTAACTCCAAGATCAAGGTCACAATCTAGTGCGTTGATAAACTTAACGTTGAGGAAAATTTGTTTTTAATTTCTGTTTCCTTTTACCAAATGTCTTGATATTTCACACATGACTTTCTCTAATGATTCTCTATCATGCTGTGACAAATCCATGACTGTCATACCCTCGCCAACCTGAAGGTCAAGGTCACAATCTTAATGTTTTCACAAACTTATCATTGGGAGGAAATTTAATTTCTTGATATTCGTTAAACTAGAGCACCACCAGGGGGCCGTTTCACTAAACTTCGTACAGCTTCGTATGCAGCCTATGTTCAATAAATGTAAATCAAATAATTGTGTACAAGAAAACGTGCTCTTTAGTTACCTGGGAGTTGAATTGGGTTATTGCCCATTATAAAAGTAATAAGATTATTACTGATCCTACTGCTTTTGGGAGGGGCCAAGTGATTCTGGTGTGGCGAGGACCTGGCATCAGATCAGGATTATTCTGATTTCGGGGCTGAATATATAGTTTTGTTATTGTAAATATTCAGTTCTGATTTTGGGATTTCCCCCCATTTGTATATGTACTTGAACATGTACTTGTACTTACTTGTACAGGTAATATATGGGATTTAGTACTAAACTCATTGACCCGGCCTTAAATGACCTTAGCTGTTGATAGGCCGTTAAACCCCAACAAACAAACAAACGAACAAACAAACAAACAAAAAAATGTGGTTAATGTGAATATTCGCAATTGCGAAAATTTTAGTCGTACAAAGTTTAGTGAAACGGGCTCCAGGCGCGCTGCAGTGTCTTCTGACATTTTTAGCCAGGTTTTTTGAAAAAACATCCAGGCTATTGGATTGGCGAAAGCCGGGCGGGCGGGGGTGCGGCGGCGGGCGGGCGGGTGGGTGGGCGGCGGGCGGGCGGGTGGCGGGCGAGTGGCGGGCCGCCACAATCAATGTTAAGTTTTCGTGTTTGAGTCCATTTCTTTGTTACTGTACCACCTAGGACCACCAAATTTTCACAGCTTCATAATCAAGGGGTGCCCACCACATATCACTATCCAACATGTTACTTTTTTTTTAACTTGACCCATTTTTTCCGCGCAGTCGACTTGGCCATTTTCAATGTTAAGTTTTCGCGTTTACAATGTTAAGTTTTCGTGTTTGAGTCCATTTCTTTGTTACTGTACCACCTAGGACCACCAAACTTTCACAGCTTCATAACCAAGGGGTGCCTACCACATATAACTATCCATCATGTGACCATTTTTTTTACCTTCACCTATTATTTCTACGTAATTGACTTAGCCATTTTCAACGTTAACTTTTTAACGTACGTCTGGTTAAAGTTTTTTGGTTAAAAGTTTTTCGTTATACTATATCTCTGCAACTGCTTCGCCCATTACCTTGAAACTTCACATGGGTGTTTATCATCATTGTCGCACCCGCTTGCAGAAAGCGCGATATCGTCGGCATTTTGGCATACGTCCGTCCGTACGTCCGTACGTCCGTACGTCCGTGTGTCCGGTTAAAGCTTTTTCGTTAAAGTTTTTCCATCTACTATATCTATTTTTTTAGTGTCCATGCCTCGCCCCAAGGCGCGCGACATGCAGGCAACGGCCATCTAGTCTACAAAAAGTGGGTATAATTATGTTATCCAAGTGTCTATGCTTGGAAAAAACCTGGCCTTCGTGGCTTTGCCTCGTTTCTTGTTTGTTATTGTTATGAAATAAAGAAATGAATGAAATGGTTTATGAAATACATTGAGTACAAATGAAGCGAACAGTATATGGCAAAAAATAGGGTAAATCCATATCTATTTTTATACCCCCCGCAACGAGTTGTGGGGGGGTATACTGGAGTCAGGTTGTCCGTCCATGCGTCCGTCCGTCCGTGCGTTCGTCCGTTGCGTCCGTAAACTTACATCAGAGAAACCCCCATAAGGTAAGTAAATACTTCTATTCTTCATCTAAAATGCTTGAATATTTCACACATGCATTCCTGTAAGGCTCTACTACCATGCGTGTCAAAGGTCACGACGTCCAACCCCCGCTTAGATTCCTAAGGTCTATCCAGTCAAATACTTAGTCCGGTAAACTTAACATAACAGAGAAATATTGTTATCACTTATCTATGCTTCATCTTAAAACTGCTGAAATATCACACATGCATTCCTTGTAGGCTCTACTACCATGCTGCATTCTGTGCCAAATCCACTGACCGCCTCCAACCCCCGCAGATCCCAAGGTCAAGGTCAAATACTTAGTCTCTTTACAAAACTTAACATCAGAGAAATATTGTTCTAACTTCTATTTCCTTCATCTAAAATGCTTAATATTTCACACATGCATTCCTGTAAGGCTCTACTACCATGCTCTGCCAAATCCACGACCATCCAACCCCCGCTGATACCAAGGTCAAATACTTAGTCTCTTTACAAAACTTAACATCAGAGAAATATTGTTCTAACTTCTATTTCCTTCATCTAAAATGCTTAATATTTCACACATGCATTCTTGTAAGGCTCTACTACCATGCTGTGCCAAATCCACGACCGTCCAACCCCCGCTGATCCCAAGGTCAAGGTCAAATACTTAGTCTCTTTACAAAACTTAACATCAGAGAAATATTGTTCTAACTTCTATTTCCTTCATCTAAAATTCTTAATATTTCAGACATGCATTCCTATAAGGCTCTAATACCATGCTGTGCCAAATCCATGACCATCCAACCCCCGCTGATACCAAGGTCAAGGTCAAATACTTAGTCTCTTTACAAAACTTAACATCAGAGAAATATGTTATAACTTCTATTTCCTTCATCTAAAATGCTTAATATTTCACACATGCATTCCTGTAAGGCTCTAATACCATGCTGTGCCAAATCCATCACCGTCCAACCCCCGCTGATCCCAATGTCAAGGTCAAATACTTAGTCTCTTTACAAAACTTAACATCAAAGAAATAAGTTATAACTTCTATTTCCTTCATTGAAAATTCTTATTATTTCACTTGTGCATTCCTCTAAGGTTGTACTGTCATGCTGTGACAAATCTACGACTGTCCAAGCCCCGCTGATCCCAAGGTCAAGGTCACATACTTAGTCTCTTTACAAAACTTAACATCAGAGAAATCGGTTATAACTTCTATTTCCTTGCTCGGATCTGCTTCACATTTCACACACTCATTGCTCCAATGGACCTCTACCACCCTGTGACAAATTCACGTTCATGCCGCTCGCGCTAATCCCAGAGTCAAGGTCACAAGCCCACATACTTGGAAATCTTTACATATTTTAGGGGTACCTGGGCCCACGCGGGGGGTATTCCGTAAGCCTCGCTTACTGACCAATCTAGTTTGTTTAGGTCGGATGCAATTACAGTACACTGCAGCTCCATTATAACGCGGTCGCGTATAGCGCGATCTCCATTATAACGCGGGTCTCTCGTGGATCCCAATTTTTTTTTTAAAAAATCGAGAGAAAAAAAAAAAAAATCAAAATCAAAAAAAATCGTCGGATGTCGTAGTCATCGTGTAATTAGTTGATTCGTGATTTCTGCAAGTTTATTCAAACAACGAAGTTCAACGTCTATGAAAAGATTATTATTAGTATGTTAGCAAATGTAATACATGTACCTTTAATCAGGTAATCATGTTAATAGGCATATTTATTAATCAATTCAATAGCGCTCATCTGCCTAGCAAGGAATCTGCTATAAATAGAATGCCTAAATCTGACCGAGTAGGACAAACATTCAGGCTTGCACACTTTAGCCTGCATTAAATGCAGTTTGCATTGTTCTGGACTTACACTGACCATTATGAAAGTTTACTGATGCATGTATTTGTCCTACTATTGGAAACACACAAATTGGTGACGTATGTGCAGATGAGCGCTATTACACATAATTGTCGCTAATAAATGGTTGCATGTTCGATCGCCTTTCTTTTTCTTTACTCCCAGGTGTAATATTTAGCATTCTATAAATAGACTGGTGTTTCAGCATTATCTGGGTATCGGATCACGTGATCTATTGCTTACACTGCAGCCCACGGCAATCTCGCTTAAATCGTAAATTTCATTCATCAATATGACTTGCAGCGTAAACAATAGATCACATGACCCCACATCCTGAGATTATGCATGTATCAACCGCATGAATAGGCAGGACACGTGACAATAGGCATTATTTATTATCAATTAATCCGTTTAAGCGTCTGTTGATCGCGAGTAGTATACATTGTAATAAGCGTCTGTCTATCGCGAGCACTATAAAACGTAATAAGCATGATTTTATAAATAACTCATATGTTTAATACGTTAATACATACAAGTTTAATGTCATAAGCATTATTAATAATTACTTTTAACTTTTGTTCAAATGACATGATTTTATATGGGTCAGTTGCTAATGGAATTCCTGCAATAGTTGGTAACCGAAATGCGAATGATACCAGTAACCCGTGCAGTACCAGTACCCGTGCATGTCCCGAAATTTTATAGCGCGGTCGGATTCGATCGCGGTTTGAAATCTTGGTCCCCGACCACCGCGTTATAATGGAGCTGCAGTGTAGTACATGTATAAAAAAAAATTCCGCTATTTTTTCTTTTTCTGTTCGATAGTATATGTTGTTACCACTCATATGAACCGTCTTGCCGAGATGGTTCATATGAGTGGTAACAACATATACTTTTATGGAGAAATAAAATAATCAGATTTGTTTCAATGAAAATTAGTATTGTATCCATATACATCAAGAAATGGGGTAAATCTGTCTCTGTAGTTAATCAATCAGCTGCTCTCCATCACAGCAGCAAGCCACGAAAATTTGGAGAATTTTGTTCTGCTATTTTCTCTACTTCTGTTCGATTGCATATGTTGTCACCACTCATATAAACCGTCTTGACAATACGGTTCATATGAGTGGTGACAACATATACTTTTATGGTGAAATAGAATAATCAGAGTTCTTTAATAAAATGTATTGTATCCATAGACATCTAGAACTGGGGTAAATCAGTCTCCGTAGTTAATCAATCAACTGCTCTCCATCACAGCAGCAAGCCACAAAGATTTGGAGAATTGTTTTTTTGTCGCTATTTTCTCTATTTCTATTCGACAGTATATGTTGTTACCACTCATATGAACCGTCTTGACAAGATGGTTCATATGAGTGGTAACACCATATACTTCATGGATAAAGTAATAAAACAATCAGAGTTTTTTTCAATAAAAACTATTATATCCATAGACTTCCAAGAAATGGGCTAACCGGTATGTTGTTACCACTCATATGAACCATCTTGACGTGACAGTTCGTATGAGTGGTGACACCATATACTTTTATGGTGAAATAAAAAAATCAGATTTTTTCAATAAAAAGTATTGTATCATAGACATCAAGAAATGGGGTAAATCCATATCTAGTTAATCAATTAGTGCAGGCAGCCACTCAGGAAATTGTTATGTGTGTTTATTGGTTGCTTTTGCCTGATTACTAGGGAGATAATTGAATGAATTAATTAACCAGTAGGAAAAACTCAATTACTCCGACGTTAGCATTTGTGTCACCTTCAATGAGTTGTTGTACTTAACCCATTTCAGCCTAAGGATACTATGATTTTTGTTGAAAAAATCTCATTATTTTGTTCATTCATCGATAAAGGTATATGTTGTTACCACTCATTTGAACCGTCTCGTCGAGACGGTTCAAATGAGTGGTTACAACATATACTTTTGAAAGGAAATAAAGAAAATAGTGATTTTTTTCTCTCAAAATGTTCATACTACTAAAAGTGTATCCCGTCTGTAATGGGTTAAATATAAATATCAGTGTGAAGTTCCAGTACTGTATTTAAACCCCTCGCAACGAGTTGTGGGGGGGTATACTGGAGTCAGGTTGTCCGTCCGTGCGTCCGTCCGTGCGTCCGCGTAAACTTAACATCAGAGAAATATTGTTATAACTTCTATTTCCTTCATCTAAAATGCTTGATATTTCACACATGCATTCCTGTAAGGCTCTACTACCATGCTGTGACAAATCCACGACCGTCCAACCCCCGCAGATCCCAAGGTCAAGGTCAAATACTTAGTCCGTAAACTTAACATCAGAGAAATATTGTTATAACTTCTATTTCCTTCATCTAAAATGCTTAATATTTCACACATGCATTCCTGTAAGGCTCTACTACCATGCTGTGCCAAATCCACGACCGTCCAACCCCCGCAGATCCCAAGGTCAAGGTCAAATACTTAGTCTCTTTACAAAACTTAACATCAGAGAAATATTGTTATAACTTCTATTTCCTTCATCTAAAATGCGTCATATTTCACACATGCATTCCTGTAAGGCTCTACTACCATGCTGTGCCAAATCCACGACCGTCCAACCCCCGCTGATCCCAAGGTCAAGGTCAAATACTTAGTCTCTTTACAAAACTTAACATCAGAGAAATAAGTTATAACTTCTATTTCCTTCATTGAAAATTCTTATTATTTCACTTGTGCATTCCTCTAAGGTTGTACTATCATGCTGTGACAAATCTACGACTGTCCAACCCCCGCTGATCCCAAGGTCAAGGTCACATATTTAGTCTTTACAAAACTTAACATCAGAGAAATATGTTATAACTTCTATTTCTTTCATTCTCACATTGAAAATGCTGTGACAAATCCCCGCTGATCTCGAGGTCAACGTCACATACATACCGTATACCTCCAATTAACGCCCCCCCCCTCCTAATAAACGCCCCCCTCCCCCCAAATCCCCCCAAAAAAAATAAAAAAAATATTACCAATGGCCGCCAATTTCAAACACATAATCCTTAAATCCTTATTTGTGTTTGAAATTGGCGGTCCTTGGTAATTTTTAGCCAGGTTTTTTGAAAAAAAATCCAGGCTATTGGATTGGCGAAAGGCGGGCGGGCGGGGGCGGCGGCGGGCGGCGGGCGGCGTCCACAATCAATGTTAAGTTTTCGTGTTTGAGTCCATTTCTTTGTTACTGTACCACCTAGGACCACCAAACTTTCACAGCTTCATAATCAAGGGGTGCCCACCACATATCACTATCCAACATGTTACTTTTTTTTTTAACTTCACCCATTTTTTCCGCGTAATCGACTTAGCCATTTTCAATGTTAAGTTTTCGCGTTTACAATGTTAAGTTTTCGTGTTTAAGTCAATTTCTTTCGTACTGTACCACCTAGGACCACCAAACTTTCACAGCTTCATAATCAAGGGGTACCCACCACATATCACTATCCATATTATGTTTACTTTTTTTTTTAACTTCACCCATTTTTTCCGCGCAGTCGACTTAGCCAATTTCAATGTTAAGTTTTCGCGTTTAACAATGTTAAGTTTTTGTGTTTAAGTCCATTTCTTTGGTACTGTACCACCTAGGACCACCAAACTTTCACAGCTTTATAACCAAGGGGTGCCTACCACATATAACTATCCAACATGTGACCATTTTTTTTTTTTACCTTCACCTATTATTTCTACGTAATTGACTTAGCCATTTTCAACGTTAACTTTTTAACGTACGTCTGGTTAGAGTTTTTGGTTAAAATAAAACTTTTTCGTTATACTATATCTCTGCAACTGCTTCGCCCATTACCTTGAAACTTCACAGGGGTGTTTAATTTTTCATCATCCATATTTTTCATTCTAACCCCCAACTGTGCGGCCCCTGTGCCCAATGTCAAATTACTTTGAATTTTTTTGTTAAGTTTTTTCGTGTACTATATCTCTGCAACTGCTTCACCCAATACCTTGATACTTCACATGGGTGTTTATCATCATTGTCGCACTGCTTGCGGAAAGCGCGGATCTGTGCCCAATGTCAAGGTCAAATTACTTTGAATTTTTTTGTTAAAGTTTTTTCGTGTACTACATCTCGCAACTGCTTCACCCAATACCTTGATACTTCACATGGGTGTTTATCATCATTGTCGCACCTGCTTGCGGAAAGCGCGATCCTGTGCCCAATGTCAAGGTCAAATTACTTTGAATTTTTTTGTTAAAGTTTTTTCGTGTACTATATCTCTGCAACTGCTTCACCCAATACCTTGATACTTCACATGGGTGTTTATCATCATTGTCGCACCTGCTTGCGGATAAAGCGCGATCTGTGCCCAATGTCAAGGTCAATTACTTTGAATTTTTTTGTTTAAAGTTTTTTCGTGTACTATATCTCTGCAACTGCTTCACCCAATACCTTGATACTTCACATGGGTGCTTATCATCATTGTCGCACCTGCTTGCGGAAAGCGCGATCCATGTGCCCAATGTCAAGGTCAAATTACTTTGAATTTTTTTGTTAAAGTCTTTCGTGTACTATGTCTCTGCAACTGCTTCACCCAATACCTTGATACTTCACATGGGTGTTTATCATCATTGTTGCACCTGCTTGCGGAAAGCGCGATCCTGTGCCCAATGTCAAGGTCAAATTACTTTGAATTGTTTTGTTAAAGTTTTTTCGTGTACTATATCTCTGCAACTGCTTCACCCAATACCTTGATACTTCACATGGGTGTTTATCATCATTGTTGCACCTGCTTGCTTGCGGAAAAGCGCGATCCTGTGCCCAATGTCAAGGTCAAATTACTTTGAATTTTTTTGTTAAAGTTTTTCGTGTACTATATCTCTGCAACTGCTTTACCCAATACCTTGATACTTCACATGGGTGTTTATCATCATTGTCGCACCTGCTTGCGGAAAGCGCGATCCTGTGCCCTATGTCAAGTTCAAATTACTTTGAATTTTTGAATTTTTTTTGATTAAAGTTTTTATCGTTGTACTATATCCTCTGCAACTGCATTCACCCAAATACCTTGATACTTCACATGGGTGTTTATCATCATTGTCACACCTGCTTGCGGAAAGCGCGATATCGTCAGCATTTTGGCATACGTCCGTCCGTTCGTCCGTGTGTCCGGTTAAAGTTTTTTGGTTAAAGTTTTTCCATCTACTATATCTATTTTTTTAGTGTCCATGCCTCGCCCCAAGGCGCGACATGCAGGCCACGGCCATCTAGTCTACAAAAAGTGGGTATAATTATGTTATCCAAGTGTCCATGCTTGGAAAAAACCTGGCCTTCGTGGCTTTGCCTCGTTTCTTGTTTATTTATTTATTTTATTTTTTTTATTTTTTTTTTTTTACTGGCTAATAAACGTCCCCCTTTTGTAAAATGTAACGCCTCCGGGGGCGTTAATTCGAGGTTATACGCTAATCTCTTTACAAAACTTAACATCAGAGAAATCGGTTATAACTTCTATTTCCTTGCTCGGGTCTGCTTCACATTTCACACACTCATTGCTCCAATGGACCTCTACCAGCCTGTGACAAATTCACGTTCATGCCGATCGCGCTAATCCCAGAGTCAAGGTCACAAGCCCACACACTTGGAAATTTTTACATATTTTAGGGGTACCTGGGCCCACGCGGGGGGTATTCCGTAAGCCTCGCTTACTGACCAATCTAGTTATTATTTTTAATCGCCCGGTCTCGGTTCAGGCAAATAGTGCTTGGACTGTGTGTCCGTCCCGTCCGTCCCCATCCACCTGTCCGTCTGTCTGCGTCAAAAGAAAATACTTAATAATTGGTATACAGTGGAACCTCTTTAAACCGGACACCAATAAAACACCTGTGATCTTATTTTTGATGAGTTTCTTGGTCATTTATCTCGGGTTATCATGCCTCCTCGTGATCGCATAGCACACAACTATGGCCTCAGAATGATCAAATGCCGGATTTACAGTGAAATTTCTCTAAGCCGAACACCCTGAGGAACTCCGGTTTAGAGAGGTTTCATTGTATATCTAAAAGCGTATTTCATACATAGACTAGTAGATTAACCCTTACAGTGCTGAATTAATTTGTGTCGTCTGCTGAATATATTTTTTTTCTACATTTTTCTCATCAGAAACATGGTTTGGCAGCACTTTAGAATCATTTCCAATGGAAATGATTCTAAAATGCTGCCAAACCATGTTTTTACTGAGAGAAAAGACAAAATAAGAATTAACAGCAGACGACTATTTTCAGTTCCAGCATTCTAAGGGTTAATGTTGGGACAGAGCGACATAGCCTTTCAAGTACAAGCTGAGCCCTGTCTTGGGAAAATAAAAAGCTTATAACATTACATAAGATAGAGTGTGGATAGACCAGAGACTTGAGTGATAAAATACATAGAAATCAATCTCAATGTTTGTCCCGATAATTTCTTGTGGGAATACAATTTAATCCTTTCTGAGGAGCCAAAAAATGATAATTTGCAGACATATTAGAGAATAGGATACCACTACCATCATCCTGCATTTGTCGATTTGATAACCAAACGTGTACTCAATATTGTAATGCAAAACGTTGCTTTAATATGTATGGTAATGATGCTTGTGGTATTATAGTTATTATGCCACTGCAACGATAGTTGTCGGTGGCATATAGTGTTTACCTTGTCCATCTGTCCGTCAGTCTGTCGGTAGACAATTTTCCAAGTCTGGCAAACTACTTCTACAGTTTTTGGCCGATTCTCTTCATACTCGGTATACATCCCAACCATCAAGTGCAGAAGTGCGTAACGTAAACATTTTTGCTGTTCCACCGATCCATCTGCAGTTATGTACCTTTTTTGACTCTGAAATATATTTTTTTCCTTGTCTGGCGAACTACTTCTGCAGTTTTTGGCCGATTCTCTTTATACTCGATATACATCCCAACCATCAAGTGCAGGAGTGCGTAACGTAAACATTTTCTCTGTCCCACCGATCCCTCGGCAGGTTTGCTCCTTTTTCGACTCTGAAAATAATTTTTTCTTCAATCACTCACTCAATGATTGCTGTTGTATTCATGAATGCTCAACAGCGGTGGCATTTTGTTTTAAAAACAATTTTCTAGTTTAGACTAAATTTAAACCTGGTGAGTAAAATTGGCTTTATATTTTTGTATTTGACCAATAAAAATATATAAAACTATTGAAAGAACTGTTATTTTGCGAGAAAACAAAATCAAACATGATATATTACACATGCACTTCAATAAATGTGCATACATAAACTCATTGCCACTGACAGCAGAGCTCCTGTTAAGGTGCGTAATTTGATCCACTTTGGGGGGAATTTTGTTATTTCTTCACCAAAAATGGCAAGTTGGGAGTGCTTTAGAATCGTCTCATTGAGACGATTCTAAAGAACTCCCAACTTGCCATTTTTGGTGAAAAATACCTTAATATCTCAACTGGTGCTCTGTGAAAGTATTTAAATTTACTTGTAATTCCTGATAAACTAAATTGTTATATTGTGACATAAGGAATGATGAAACTGACTAATGTGATGATGCCTAACAAACGGACATATGTTACTGGAATTTGGTCCGCCCCATACAGTAAGTAGCGAGCGGTATAGGTCATGATGAGACTGCGTGGATGTGCAGGCTGATCTGGGTCGTCACAGGTCGCAAAACAGTTGTGTTATTTAAGAGACAATCATTTAACGAAGATGTCAACTTTATTATTGGTCGATTTCGGTCAATATTTGTATCAGAATGTTTGTTATTGTATCCCCCGGACTTCGTCGGGGGATACTATGGATTTGACAACGTGCCGCGTCCGCCGCAGACACTTCTTGTCCGGAGCATAACTCGAACACCCTTTGGAATATTTTCATGAAACTTCACACATGCATAGACCACGACCCGAAGGTGTGTCGCGCACAAGAATGACAACTCTTGCATAGCTAATTTTTTTAGTTATCTCCCTTTTTTGTTTCGCGCACTCTACAAACTGGACATTAATGCATGAAGACCCGTTTTCTCGTGTGCTCTGTACACCTTACCTGTAGAGAGAACAATAGCCTTCTCTGGTTGAACAATAGTGACTGGGAGAACCATTCACCTGTGCATGTGCTAGCATGTGCAAATGTCCAGACTGACCACTAACTGACCACTTACAGGTAATTTATACAGGTAAATGATTTTCATACAATTATATGCATGGAATTACCTGTGAAAGAAAACCTGTAATTATCAGATTACAAATAATACACCGTCAGATTACAAATAATACACCGTGAAGAGAACACCCGTAATCACCGCGTGCACTTTCCCGCACTGTGGCTCACTAGTCAATAATTTTTTTTATTATATGATAATAGTCGGTATATAGCACTTACGACCTTATGCTACTAGACAACAAGAAACGAGGCAAAGCCACGAAGGCCAGGTTTTTTCCAAGCATAGACACTGGGATAACATAATTATACCCACTTTTTGTAGACTAGATGGCCGTTGCCTGCATGTCGCGCGCCTTGGGGCGAGGCATGGACACTAAAAAAATAGATATAGTAGATGGAAAAACTTTAACGAAAAAGCTTTAACCGGACACACGGACGTACGGACGTACGGACGGACGTATGCCAAAATGCCGACGATATCGCGCTTTCTGCAAGCGGGTGCGACAATGATGATAAACACCCATGTGAAGTTTCAAGGTAATGGGCGAAGCAGTTGCAGAGATAATAGGTGAAGGTAAAAAAAATGGTCACATGTTGGATAGTTGTATGTGGTAGGCATCCCTTGGTTATGAAGCTGTGAAAGTTTGGTGGTCCTAGGTGGTACAGTACCAAAGAAATGGACTTAAACACGAAAACTTAACATTGTAAACGCGAAAACTTAACATTGAAAATGGCTAAGTCGACTGCGCGGAAAAAATGGGTGAAGTTAAAAAAAAAGTAACATGTTGGATAGTGATATGTGGTGGGCACCCCCTTGATTATGAAGCTGTGAAAGTTTGGTGGTCCTAGGTGGTACAGTAACAAAGAAATGGACTCAAACACGAAAACTTAACATTGATTGTGAACGCCGCCCGCCCGCCCGCCCGCCCGCCGCCCCCGCCCGGCTTTCGCCAATCCAATAGCCTGGATTTTTTAAAAAAAAAAATGGCTAAAAATTAAAAAAAATAATGCTCGCTACTGGAGCCCAGAATTTTGTTTAATAGTCCTATATTTATCTACATATCATATCTGCACAGGTCCACATATTGCCACAATATTTTCAACACAGTTTACGGAAATGTAATATATGTATTTATTACACTCTTGCAAATTATTTGCACGGGTTTCGCTGTGAGAGAAAACCCGTAATCAACTCCTTACAAATAATACACCGTGAAGAGAACACCCGTAATTGCGCGCCTGTTTTCTTGGAAACCACGAGCTACCATGCAAAATGTTTAATTTTTATTACAGTCAAAATAAAGTGATTGGAAATTTTGGAAAGGGTCTCGACTAAACTAGAATGTGAATGTGATTGAACACATTCCAAACATGCGCTCAATTATATCTGGTTCATAGAAACAGCTGCTTAATTTGGATTTCAAAAGGTTTACATGACGTCACATTTGACGTCACACAACGTAACGTCAAAACGCGGGAAAACACGTCATTGTATAGCTATTCATGCGCGCATCACAATTCATTGATTATAATCTTCAAAATAGACTAAAAGTGCATATGTATCCAACGTGGAGAAGTGTAATAAATAGGATATTCCATCGCACATGTTTGAATAGCGTAAATAATACACTCGTTTCCGTCGGAGTCCGTGCATGCAACTCGTTCGCTACGCTCACTCGTTGCTTACGCGGAAGCCGACACACACTCGTGTATTATTTCCCGCTATTCAAAATATACGATGGAATATCCTCTATGTAATAAATACGGTAGAGGATATTCATATTTTTGCAACGAATATGACATATATGTTCATCGAGTGGTGTGAAATATGGACATTTCACACCACGAGATGAACATATATGTCATATTAGTTGCAAAAATATGAATATTCTATTTATTATATACCGCTCCATGGAAAAGTGAACATTTTTTTTTTCCGCCGGATATTTTGAAAAAAAATATTTTAAAATTTAAAAAACATTTTTTTTTAAATAATTTAATAGTATTGAAAATTGTGTGAAACCAAAAAAAAAGTGAACACATTTTTTTTCGGCCGGATATTTTGAAAAAAATATTTTAAAATTTAAAAAATATTTTTTTAAAATAATTATTGAAAATTGTGTGAAACCAAAAAAAAGTGAGCAAATTATTTTGTCGGCCGGATGTTTTGAAAAAAATATTTTAAAATTTAAAAAACATTTTTTTTAAATAATTATTGAAAATTGTGTGAAATCAAAAAAAGTGAACAAATTTTTTTCCAGCCGGATATTTTGAAAAAAATACAGAATATGAATATAGATAGCGGAAGTAGTCATATTCTCACCGGAAGTTGTTTATTTCATCGATGAGAACATATGACACATCGTATAACTATTTGTCATACCGCAGATAAGTTTCTCAGCTTTTGATTGGCTAGCTTGCCTGGTCATATATATTATATGACCTGCCAAGGCCGTCGAACATAGATTCCCCTCCGGCGCCTCGCGTCCAATGAAGACACATTTTGAAAGCGTCTAGCGATTGCGAATTGTATTCAGTGGAATATAAATTAAATTACACGATATAAAAAAACTGTCATAAAGTCGTTTTCAATGGATTTCTTACTCCAAATTTAGTTTGTTTTCGTTTAATAAAAAAACAAAATGTTCATTTACGCCTTATACAGGATCTGCGGTATGACAAATACGTTATTGTGATTCTACACAGGCTATATGGTGTAATATTGCCCGTCTGAAGGTATGAACATACCTCCAGACGGGCAATATTTCACCATATAGCCTGTGTAGAATCACCGAGGGTAAACATACCTCCAGACGGGCAATATTACACCATATAGCCTGTGTAGAATCACAATAACTTATAGTATTTCATGGGTAGGTATATAATAAAATCTGATATTCTATGGCTCACTAGTCAATAATTGTATAATATGTTCGGGCCAGTGAAAATTGCTTTCGGGCCCAGGCTCGAGGTCAAGGCGGGACAAGGCGAGACATTTGATTCCGTGGAATTCTTGTTATTTTCAATTTTTAAACTTTTTTTTTCCATTTTTTTTCCCCATTTTCTTTCTTCAAATTCTTTTTCAATTTTTGTCTAGTAGCATAAGGTCGTAAGTGCTATATACAGACTATTATCATATAATAAAACAATTATTGACTAGTGAGCCATAGAATATAATCTGATATTCTATGGCTCATTTAAATCAATAATTGTATAATATGTTCGGGCCAGTGAAAATTGCTTTCGGGCCCAGGCTCGAGGTGAAGGCAGGACAAGGCGAGGCAATTGATTCTGCGGAATTCTTGTTTACTTATCTCCCTTTGTTGTTTCATGCACTGATTTTGTGTCCGGAGCATAACTCGAACACCCTTTGGAATATTTTCATTAAACCTCACACATGCATAAACCACGACCCAAAGGTGTGTCACGCGCAAGAATGACAACTCTTGCATAGCTAATTTTGTTTTACTTATCTCCCTTTGTTGTTTCATGCACTGATTTCGTGTCCGGAGCATAACTCGAACACCCTTTGGAATATTTTTTATTAAACTTCACACGTGCATAGAAGACGACCCAAAGGTGTGTCACGCGCAAGAATGACAACTCTTGCGTCGTTAATTTCTTAGTTATCTCCCTTTGTTGTTTCGTGCACGGATTTCGTGTCCGGAGCATAACTCGAACACCCTTTGGAATATTTTCATGAAACTTCACACATGCATAGAGGTGTGTCACGCAAGAATGACAACTCTTGCATCACTAATCTTTTAGTTATCTCCCTTTGTTTTTCCGCGCACTGATCTCGTCTCCGGAGCATAACTCGAACACCCTTTTTTCAAACTACTTGTGTATCTGGGGAGGGGGATACACATGCGCTTGTCGACAAGCGTCCATTTCTAGTTTTACATGGATTTTAAATATTGTAGTTATTTCCAAGTCAGGGATAATATTGAATTTTTATTGAAAGAATTGCGGTGAGACCCGGGACCCTAAACCAAGGTCATAGGGCCAATATGTAAATGAGGTAATACATTCTGATATCACATGGTGCATAATAAACAATTTCATTGGTTAATCTAGTGTATCCAGTATGTTAGCAATTTTCGATGAAAATTAATTGGAAATATATTTAGGGAGTTGCAAAATACTTGTTCACAAGGAAACATCATGTAAAAGTAATAAACGGACATACAGCCGCCATTTGGCGCGCTGGCAGTGGGTTTGGAGATACATCTTAACATGTTACATTTGTATTTGGTAATTTATTGACATGACAACAAACAAGAAACATGCAAAATAAAACTGTTAAACATGGTTATTTGTTAAATTCATTATTTGGGCAGAATGAGCTTATTCCCTGTATACAAATCAAAGTACTAAAAGTACTGACTGGTGGGAGACAAGTAGCCACTTGTGAATTTGCATACTCAGAAATTCCTTGTTAGAAATATATTCGATGTTGATTATTGGATGTACAATCTGCAAATTTGGAAAACTTGATCAGTTACTGGTGTTTGTAAAATACAGCCTGCTCTAAACACAAATAGGTTGATGAAGCAAAGGTGCTTTATGAAAATCGCCCGTAAACCACAATATGAAAAAGAAATGGCCTTCGACGTCGCATTGCGACTGCGTGGTACACAATACAGGGGGCGTCTCAATAACAGCAATTTGTTCTCTTCAAAAGTAAAGTTGGGCATGCCAACTATTTTACACATAATGTTGAGCATTGCCGTTGCTATTAATAACTTGCTTTCAGTTCACTCGCTGACTTTAAATGTCACCTGACTGTTGTTAATTGCGAACGCAAATTGAGCCTACTGAGACGTTCCCCGATGAACAGAGAGCCACTTCCGAAAGTAGACCCGTGCAAACGGCCAGAATCACGATCCAAATAGCGTGGAGACAGTATGTCTCCCGCCAAAAACAACGAAGAACACTTATGGAATCAAAATAAACAGACTACGAAACTTCAGCTTCGTAATAGATATATAGTGCACCAAAGATGATGACTTGGTGTTTTATGTGTGTGTGCTGTAAAAGTTCTTTACAATAACTTATGACTTTCACAAAAAATTGAGTACCATTTATTACTTAAATTCACATGCTCTAGATTTTTTCTTTTCATTAAAGATAACTGAGTGTTCATCAAAACGACAAAAGCAAACTGTTCAATAAAGTGCAACCAGTTCTGCATATGCCGCACTATGTTCATAAACATCTGCCATTCCGTTGGAAAGATATTAACCCATTATAGGCCGGATACAGTTACAGTAGTATGTAAATTTTGGAGAATTGTTTTCGCTATCTTCTCTATTTCTGTTCATAAACTTCGAACAGAATCTACTTCAAACACATTTAAAAACATTATGTCACACCATTCAGAAACCACATGATCTCACACCCTGTTGGTAAACTCAATTGGTCCAGTTTTCTCACTGTGTGTGACAAAATTTGCTTGAGAACGAATATATTATGTCTGGAGAAATGGTTGATCATGGAAGCTCACGTCCGTGATATATCAACTTCGTTAGATAGCTAGATCTTCTGCTTAGACAAGCAATGTATGCTATTTGCATAGAAATTAAATTCTCCCCACAGAAGGCAGTTTTGATAGTGACGTTTTGGCCTCTTGTTTATTGCTTATTACAAATGTTTTCTTGATCCGTACTCTTCTATATTGGCGTCGGCACAAAAGCATACATTGAGATTACTGCTTATACTGCCTATATTGCGACCAGTTGAAGAAAAAGGACCTTTCGGCATTTGAAATAGCATAGTCTTTCAGATGAAACTTTACACCGAGGTCACATCTCTTTCTGAGACACGCCATGTGATTTTGTACCTAAGAACATGTCTCATAAAACATATTTACAAAATTACAATATTTTCCGTGAATGACGTCAAAAGTTGAATAAATGTTCAGAGCAATGTGGAATAGAATTCCAGAATTTCGAATTTGCTGTGAAGATTTCGCCAACTTTCGACTTCATTTACTGAAAATATCACAGTTTCTGTAAATATATTTCATGAAAATTTGCACATGTTCGTAGGTACAAAATCACATGGCTTGTCTCATGTGACTTTAACTGTTGTTGAGACATTAACACCACATGCCTGTTTAGTGGTATTGGCAAACAGTGTAGATCCAGATGAGCTGGCTCGTGACGTGCCATCTCATCAGGCTCTGCACTTTTTGCAAGTAATTTTCATATTTTTGACAACAAAAACACCCCGTTTTCATAAATGGACTAGTTTGAAAATCATTTTGTGATGATTGGATTGGTTGCAAAACTAACATCAAATTCCATTGTATTCTGTTATGTATATACATTCCATTGTGTATATCCATTGTGTGTTGCAGGCGCATGCTCCTCCATAGATAAAGTGCACACGCTGGCCGTTTGCTTCAAATTTGGTGCTATATATTTGATGAATAACTACGACGATGTCTACCCTAAAGTCGTGCAGACCATGCTCACAGGTGAGTCACATATACCATGGTTACCATAGTAACCGGAGTTGGGACACAATTTTATTTGGCATTTTTTCGCTTGTGATTTTTATACGACCGTTTTAAAAATAAAACGGTATGTATTATGTTTTACCGCAGGGCGGGCGGGCGGGCGACGGGCAGGCTGGCCATCGGCGGACAGAAAAACTGCATAGTTTGTGTACACAGCTCCTCTGAAACCGTTTAGTCAATCGATCTGAAACTATACACATGTCTTTACACATATTGAAGATGTGCACCTTGGTGTTTTTATGCCAAAAAAAAAATATTTTAATGAAAATATCACATTTTTAATTTAGCCAATTTTTCTACATTTTTGTATACAATCCTCTATAGGGTACAGAGTGTGTGTACACAACTCCTCTGAAACCGTTCAGTCAATCGATCTGAAACTATACACACGTCTTTTACACATATTGAAGATGTGCACCTTGGTGTTTTTATGCCGAACAAGTATTTTTTTAACAAAAATATCACCTTTTTAACTTAGCCATTTTTTCTACATTTTTGTATCCAATTCTATATAATTTCTACTTTACTCATTAGTACTTAAATTAGTAAACCTGTTTATCACAACAAGAAGAAGAAATAATGCTATAGATTTTCAAATTGTCATTAATTTTTCTAGCCTTGGTGACAGCTTCACATTTCTGCATCTTTGCTGTAGACGGGTGTATTTTGTGACTTACGGCACTCTTGTTCTAAATTTAATCTGAACATTTTGTAAAGAACTTTCGGATACACGTATTCTGCATTTAAAAGATCATGCAATTTCTCTACCGAATGATTAGCTACAGAAGTAATGCTGCTATATTTGGTATTGTCCATCTGGTAGTGTTAATGGCTGGAACATGACCATCATTACCGGTAACCTTAGAATGCGGGAAACAAAAGTTGTCATCTACTGGTGTTTTATATTTTGTCTTCTTTCTGAATAAAAACCATGGTTTGACAGCACTTTAGAATTATTTTCACCTAACTTTGTACGACTAAAATGTTTGTAAGTGGAAAATTTTGATAGTCTGTAAATTTCACATTAACACTGTTTTCTTGTAACCAATTATTGGATTTACATTTATTGAGCATAGGCTGCATAAGCAGCCTATGCTCAATAAATGTAAATCCATCAATTGAACTTTCCAGACGATCCTAAATTTGCAGTGACGAACATTTTAATCGTACAAAGTTTAGTGAAACGGCCTCTAGGGTCGAAATGGTTAAAAGGAAGAAAACCCTTAGACCATTAAAATGTTTGGTTTTCAGACACAGGGTTTACATAATGTGATGAGGTAGGGCGGATTATTTAAATATATTTTTGTTTGTTAGAGATCTGAATTTTTTCAAGATTCCAGATGCATCTATGTTCTATAAGGTTACTATAACCTCTTTAGACGTGAAAAATCACCAGATTTTCATCAGACGTGATTGGATTTAACATATTTTTGCATGGTAGTGTGTTTTATTGATCATGTGACGAATTCACAGTACAATTTTATTTCTGCATGATGATAAAATGCTTGATGCGCAGGGATTTTTCTTACGTGGCGATATCTGAGGACCAAAGTACTTTTTTTATTGCCTTAATAATGGACCATATGATTCCTCACCGTGATACCGGAACATTGGTGTACATGAATGAAAACATGCTGCAAGAGTGAAAATGTAGCCGAGAGGTTACGACCTCCGTCTGTCACTCCGGCGGTCCGGGTTCGATCCTCGATCCCGGCACTGGAGTTTGTGAAATACATTGTATTTCACGCTCTACCGGCTGGTTCTACCCAGGTGTGCCATATAGCGATATTCAAGGCCCTTAAATCTAGCAATAACCATGCAGCTGTTTGTTCATAATTGGGTCGGCTTGTTAATTAACTCTTTGCATGCTAGCGGTGAAAATAACATCCATCAATTTATGAGCATGTTTCTTATTTATCTATGTAAATATGTCTTGGAATTTCATTAGAATTGAGTCCAGTAGACATATTCATGATATTTATAGGGAGGAATAAAAAAGAAAATACACTGCATTGTCGTCTGCTACTTTCAAACTATTTATAGCCCGCACATTTCCCAGCATGCAAAGAGTTAACTCCCATAGAATATCACCTAAGAAAAAATCAGAGAGAACTGAACATATATGTGCACAAGTATACTAAAAAGGGTTAATTCTGTAAAAATAATGATATTGTATTCGCAAATTGTGTATATGCATATCTAGATAAGATGGCTCGTTATGAGCCGGCTCACCTGGATATACATTGCTTGCGAACTTTGTTATTGCGGGTTTGTAGTGGTGAACAGATTAACGCATTTCACATTTGATCTGATTTGGAACAACTATTAATAAGCGCCTTGGTTATTTGCGTGTGGGTCTTAAAGTGTCTGCATATTCAGACTTGATCACTTTCTTGCTATTATCGCATTACAATTTCACAATGTTGCCACTCATTCATTCCCCGGTCGGTCGGTCCGGTCGGTCGGTCGGTCAGTCGGCTAATCTGGGTCTACACTGGTTGTAAAGCCCATAAGTTGCATTTCTCCAGTGACAGCCATATTTCATATGTGATAAATATGGATAGAGCATAAATAAAGGAGAAAGTTGGCAGCCTTAATGTGATATATGGAATGTCTTTTGCATATAAAGGGCCATGGTAATGTAACTCATATATGCTGAAGTCAATATTTTGGTGATGTGAAGGGAATGTGAATAGTTTTTTATTTCTCTGCCAATGTTTGTTGTATTACATGTACCACTTATTGGAACCATTTGACGGAACCTCGCTGAATTGGAATTATGTATATGTGGCTGTGATTGGAGAAATGGGGCTTTTGGGATTTCGGACCAGCGTAGCTCCTGATCAAATAGCACACTCTTGTAGCCTGATAATGATATCAGGATCTACACTGATCGCAAAGCCCATAAGCCCCATTTCTCCAGTCACAGCCACAGACATAACACCAATAAAAATAATCCCTGAATCTGTCACCCGGGGCTGGGGGGGATTATGGGACTTTCTCTCAATCCCATATCTAATAAATTATATAATAGCAATCGTGCACCTTTAATAGATTTTCAATCCTGCCCTAGGCATGAACAAAAACTTTCATAATATAATATTTCCATCCTATATAGCTACTGGTCTCTTGGGTGTGGCTTGAAACCAATGTCACCTATGTCGCTATACGACCTAATCTGTTACTGGAACGTTAAACACATTCACTTACACCTACAAGTCGAAGGCCCGTTAATTCTACCAAAACTTTTCTCTGAGAATAATTGAGGATTTTTTCGAAATCCCCTACCAGGAAATAAGTTATATATTTGATGTTGAAGCGGCTGGAGAGCCTCGATACACGTTTAATTCCCACGTAGCCCGATTCCATCAGTATCTGTAATAAACTTCAGCTTAGTGAATAATCACATGTCCTCTCAGGGGATGAACAGTTGAATTAGACGTGGCAGAATTTCCATATACCAGTATATGTGGCAGTCACTGGGTAAATGGGGTTTATCACATTTGCGACCAGTGTAGATCAACCGAGGTCTTAACTCTTTCACCACTAAGTAACAGGAATGGATTTTTATATGTTAATTTCCGGACCAATCCAACCGTCACAAAATGATTTTCTGACAGTCCATTTATGAAAAGGGGGTGTTTTTGTTCTCAAAAATGTGAAATTTACTTGCAAATGCAGATCTACATTATTTGCCAATACCACTGTACAGGCCTGTGGTTTTGAAAGGTTTAAATCCAATAAGTTTTTGTCATGGAACATCACGTATACAGGGTGTGTGATCACATGGGGTTCTGAAGTTTTTGAACAACAGTTTCCGATGTGATGTAATGTCATTTTTGTCGCCCCCGCAGCGCGATACAGTGCGATACAGTGCGATATAGTGCGATATAGTCGGCACATTGGCATACATACGTACGTGCGTCTGGGTTAAAGTTTTTGCTTCAAGTTTTTCGGTATACTATCATAGCCTTGGCGGGCACAACATGCGGGCTGCTTCCATCTAGCTACAGTTGATGGCCTTTAATATTTTCCTAGCAAACGGACGGATTTTGATGATATATAGTGCACCATAGATGATGACTTATTTGGTTTATGGGTGCTCTAACAATTCTTTATAATAACAATTCACGAAGATTCGAGTGCCGTTTATTTCTCTATTTTTGTCGCGCCCGCTTGTGGAAAGCGCGATATAGTCGGCACTTTGGCGTACGTACGTACGTGTGTCCGGTTAAAGTTTTTGGTTAAGTTTTTTGGTTAAGTTTTTTGGTTAAAGTTTTTGGTTAAGTTTTTTGGTTAAAGTTTTTGGTTAAGTTTTTTGGTTAAAGTTTTTGGTTAAGTTTTTTGGTTAAGTTTTTTGGTTAAAGTTTTTCGTTATACTATATCTCTGCAACTGCTTTGCTCATTACCTTGAAACTCCACATGGGTGTTTATCATCATCTATATTTTCATTCTACCCCCCTGTGCCCAATGTCAAGGTCAAATTACTTTGACGTTTTTGGTTAAATTTTTGTCGCGTCCGCTTGCGGAAAGTCGGCATGTAGTCAGCACTTTGGGCGTACGTATGTACGTACTACGTGTGTCCGGTTGAAGTTTTTGGTTAAGTTTTTTGGTTAAAGTTTTTGGTTAAGTTTTTTGGTTAAAGTTTTTGGTTGTACTATATCTCTGCAACTGCTTTGCCCATTACCTTGAAACTTCACATGGGTGTTTATCATCATCTATATTTTCATTCTACCCCCCTCCCGTGCGGCCCCTGTGCCCAATGTCAAGTTCAAATTACTTTGAAGTTTTTGGTTAAAGTTTTTCGTTATACTATATCTCTGGAACTGCTTTGCCCATTACCTTGAAACTTCACATGGGTGTTTATCATCATCTATATTTTCATTCTACCCCCCTCCCGTGCGGCCCCTGTGCCCAATGTCAACGTCAAATTACTTTCAAGTTTTTGGTTAAGTTTTTTGGTTAAGTTTTTTGGTTAAGTTTTTTGGTTAAAGTTTTTCGTTATACTATATCTCTGCAACTTCTTTGCCCATTACCTTGAAACTTCACATGGGTGTTTATCATCATCCATATTTTTATTCTACCCCCCAACCGTGCGGCCCCTGTACCCACTGTCAAGGTCAAATTACTTTGAATTTTTTTGTTAAAGTTTTTGTCGCGCCCGCTTGCGGAATGCGCGATATAGTCGGCACTTTGGCGTACGTCCGTCCGTACATACGTGTGTCCGATTAAAGTTTTTTGCTTAAAGTTTTTGTCGCGCCCGCTTGCAGAAAGTGCGATATAGTCGGCACTTTGGCATACGTACGTACGTACGTACGCGTGCGTACGTACGTACGCATGTGTGTCCGGTTAAAGTTTTTGGTTAATTTTTTTTTGGTTAAAGTTTTTCGTTATACTATATGTCTTTTTTTAGTGTCCATGCCTCGCCACAAGGCGCGGCGCGACATGCAGGCCGCGGCCATCTAGTTTTATTTACATGTACAATAAAGTGCAACCTGTTCCACATTTGTTGCGCTATGTTTAATAAAAATCTGTCATTCTGTTAGAAATATATTAAAGGAAATCTACCGTAAACACATGTAAAAACATGACATCACATGACATCACGTGATCCCACACTCTGATACTGATGTTGCTAGCTAGTGTAGTTCAGAATACACTGGACAAAAGTTGTCATCTCCTGTTATATTTTGCCTTTTTTCTCAATAAAAACATGGTTTGAGTGGACTTTAGAATCATTTCCATTGGAAATGATTCTAAAGTCCACTCAAACCATGTTTTTGATGAGAAAAATGGATCATAGAAAATAAACAGCAGATGGCAAAATTTAATTCTGCAAGTCTAAGAGTTAAGTAGTCTTAATTGGAATTTTCTGGATTTTATTTCTGTAGATATTGTTCATTTCATCGCATGCTGACATAGGATGAAGGGATCCAGTTATTGTTCTTTCACCGTTTCTTTGTCATACATAGCATTTCTTTAAGCCGTTATAATGTGAGAATAAACAATTTCACTGATGGAAAAATGATAAGAATATTGATTGTTCTTGTATGTGACTTTCATGACAAACGATTTATCCCTTGCAATGCTGAATTCAAAGTTGTTGTCTCCTGTTCATTTTTATGCCCCCACCAAATTTTAATGTTTTCTCAATAACTCCTTCACCATTTTCAATAATATTTACCCACAATGTCTGTCTACGGATGGTACTTTGTTTCCAATATGACCGACGCCCAAACACCCAAGGTCAAGGTCACTGGGGATTTATGTTCACCTTGTTTGTAAGGCAAATGTGTTTAAGTTTTTAATAATTCCAGCACAAAAATATTTACACAATTCCCTAACATTTGATTGGTCCGTAGCAAGTCTCTGTCCAGAATTTATATCCCAGTAAACTCCATGCCGAACTACTTTCCGTAACCGTCAGGCGGAGTTAAAATAATTCTTAAGAAAACGGAAAATAAACACATTTTCTTGATGAATTTATTTCAAATGCCTTCTTGCCTTCGTCCAGTATTCCCGCGACTTTTCCAAGTTTATACCCCGATAAATTCCACAAAAAGGCCATTCATTCCTTTAATATTTTCTGAATAACTAATTAACTCCTTCACCAATTTCAATAATATCTGCCCACACTGTCTGTCTAGGGATTAGCTTTTTAATAACGATGTCCTTATGCTATCAAGGCTGCAGGTGGGGGCATCCGTGTTCTATGAATTTTCTAGTTCGTAGTAAAATCAATATTGGACCAAATTTCACAACAGAAAAAGAAGGCTGATTCTTAAATTCACAATTTTAAAATTGTTGAAAAAATAGTGTTTTTGCATTGTTTATATGGCCGTAAAATTTGGGCAGGTTTTGTGAAACAGACAGTAGGCCATGTTTCAAATGAACAGTATACATTCTCAACAGGCAGTAGGAGTGTGTGCATTGTAGATCAGGATCTTGAATGGCCACAAATGCCATAATCCCCATTTCTCCAGTCACAGCTACATGTCAGGGGTTAGACTGGCCAAAACTGCCATAAGCCCCACTTCTCCAGTCACAGCTACATGTCAGGGGTTAGACTGGCCACAACTGCCATAAGCCCCACTTCTCCAGTCACAGCTACATGCCAGGAGCTAGACTGGCCACAAATGCCATAAGCTCCACTTCTCCAGTCACAGCTACATGTCAGGAGCTAGACTGGCCACAAATGCCATAAGCCCCACTTCTCCAGTCACAGCTACATGCCAGGAGCTAGACTTGCCACAAATGCCATAAGCCCCACTTCTCTCGTCACAGCTACATGCCAGGAGTTAGACTGGCCACAAATGCCATAAGCCCCACTTCTCCAGTCACAGCTACATGTCAGGGGTTAGACTGGCCACAAATGCCATAAGCCCCACTTCTCCAGTCACAGCTACATGTCAGGAGCTAGATGGCCCAGCCATAACCCCACTTTCTCCAGTCACAGCTACATCAGGATTAGACTGGTCACAAATGCCATAAGCCCGACTTCTCCAGTCACAGCTACATGTCAGGAGCTAGACTGGCCACAAATGCCATAAGCCCCACTTCTCCAGTCACAGCTACATGCCAGGAGATGGACTTGCCACAAATGCCATAAGCTCCACTTCTCCAGTCACAGCTACATGTCAGGGGTTAGACTGGCCACAAATGCCATAAGCCCCACTTCTCCAGTCACAGCTACATGTCAGGAGCTAGACTGGCCACAAATGCCATAAGCCCCTCTTCTCCAGTTCCAGCTACATGTCAGGAGTTAGACTGGCCACAAATGCCATAAGCCCCTCTTCTCCAGTCCCAGCTACATGTCAGGAGTTAGACTGGCCACAAATGCCATAAGCCCCACTTCTCCAGTCACAGCTACATGCCAGGAGATAGACTGGCCACAACTGCCATAAGCCCCACTTCTCCAGTGACAGCTACATGTCAGGGGTTAGACTGGCCACAAATGCCATAAGCCCCACTTCTCCAGTCACAGCTACATATCAGGAGTTAGACTGGCCACAAATGCCATAAGCCCCACTTATCCAGTCATAGCTACATGTCAGGAGCTAGACTGGCCACATATTTCATAAGCCCCATTTCTCCAGTCACAGCTACATGCCAGGAGCTAGACTGGCCCAAAATGTCATAAGCCTCATTTCTCCAGTCACAGCCACATACCAGAAGCTAGATTGGTCACCTAATACCATAAGCCCAATTTATCCTGTCACAGCCACATACCAGGAGCTAGACTGGTCACAAATGTCGTTCCTGTGATGTGACAAGTCCACGATCCTCGGGCCTCCGCTAGACCCAAGACCAAGGTTACTGCTTATATACTTAGTGCATTCAAAACATTAACACTCATAACTTCTGTTTTCAATTCACATAACTGCTTCATATTTCACATGTGTATTCCTCTGATGGTCCTCTATCATGCTGATCATCTGGGGCCCATTTCACTAAACTTCGTACGACTAAAATGTTTGTAAGTGCAAAATTATGATAGTCTGTAAATTTCACATTATCATTGTTTTCTTGTAAACAAGTATTGGATTTACATTTATTGAGCATAGGCTGCTTATGCAGCCTATGCTCAATAAATGTAAATCCATCAATTGAAATATATAGACGATCCTAAATTTGCACTTACGAACATTTTAGTCGTACGATGTTTAGTGAAATGGGCCCCTGGCCTGTTGTGTTTTCAAATGTGCCGTCATTTTCTTTGGCTGCCAGCAGGCACATTCGTGTGCATTGAAGTACTAGTATCGGTATATATGTTGTGACCATCATTTGAAGCATCTGATTCATACAGTTCTAATGAATGGTTACAACATATACTTTTATTAAGAAATAACAGAAGCAAAAACATAATAGTTACAAAGTTCATACCCCGTAAAGGTACCGTATTTATTCTAATAAACGTCCCCGGGGCTATGCAATTCATGGGGATCAAAACATGGCAAATAGGATCAAAATATGTTACTTTCACGTACAAAAGCCATTTTAAAACAATATTTTAAATGGCTATTGTATGTGAAATTAACATTTGCATGTCAAAATAACATATTTATAATGCAAATATGTGAGGGGAGCTAGTATTAGGGAGGGGGCTACTATTAGAATAAATACGGTATATATTCCCAATGCTGTGGGTTAGTGTGCTAGAGCTACACTGGTATAAAAATATATAATTCTCCTTTTTGCCGTGATGGTTACATATGGGCTTCGTGCCTTATCAGACTGGACAAGTACAGCTAGATTTGTTTAGTCTTTCAGCAAATTGAATTTGTATTGAAGATGTTCCCCTCTCCAGCTGGACTTGTGCTGAATTAACCAGGATTCTATTTTCGAAATGTCGCCCAGTTCACACAAAAGACGCCAGGACGCATTTAATTTAATCAGTCTGTATCTGTCTCTCCGGAACGTAACTTAATAGTCTATGCAAAACTGTTACAGTTTTGCATAGACTATTCTGTTACATTCCAGAAACTACAGCCTGGTGCATCTAGTTTGTACAATATACAGTAGCCAATTTCATGAAAATTTATGAGAGCACTTTCTGCCTTTGTGCATAAATATATGGGTTCAAACATTACCCGAGTGCCACGGCAAATGTTTACCCATGGCTGGACATGTTTGAATGTTATTGTTACATTTCGTGTAGAAATCATGTAATTTGAGCATAAATGCAGTACTTTCGGTACTTTCATAGCCTGTTCCAATGGAAATGATTCTGAAGTGCTGTCAAAGCATGTTGTAAATTATTCTAAAGTGCTGTCAATGCATGTTTTTGATGATAAAAATGGAAAATAGAAAATAAACAGCAGACGACAACAAAACTAATATAGCGATGTAAGGGTTAAATTGATGTGCACTGTTCGCCATTCCATCAATGAAACACCCGTCTTGCTTCAAACAAGCATTATAAATTGTTACAATGCTGCTACAGGAGTGTGGTATTTTATCAGGAGCTACACTGGTAAAAAATCACCAGTAACAGCCACATTTTCTATTTCATTTGTTCATACCAAAGAACCAATAGGCTTCCAGCTCAGTTTGTAATTAGAGTAAAAATGTACTGTAATTGTGATTCTGCTAATTAATTCCTCAAATTGTTCTCGGTAAAAATGTACTGTAATTGTGATTCTGCTAATTAATTCCTCAAATTGTTCTTGGTGATTTTCCAGAATTAACACTTTCAATGCTTTAATACAGACCTCTAATGTTGGAAAACAGTGTAGATCCAGATGAGCCGGCTCGTAGCGAGCCATCTCATCAGGATCTGCACCAATTGTGGATATTTTCTTATTTTAAAAACCAATAACCCTTTCCGATAAATGGAATAGTCTGAAACATAACATCGGAGTGTCAATTCCAGTTACTTAGGGGTGAATGGGTTGATAATTGCACAGGTGGAAGACACGGACCTATGATACCAAAAAAATGCCTATTAAAAAAATCCCATTACCCCACCCACTTGGGTCTCGTACAGTACCATCTTCTATTTATAAAGGTGAGTATCAATATGGCTATTATAGAAAGAGCCTCTCTTTTCCGATTCGCACAAACACAATACACATCGATTAAATGTATGATTTCTGTCGCTGGCAATCGAGAAAGGTATTATATGTGTGTGAATATATTCACTTCAAATCGCTGTTTCCAGCATTTATTCAGTTATTCGTATTTTGTATACCCCATCCAAAGCGAAATTTGCGTGTACCAAAGAATCTCACACAGAATCGGAGTCCGTCCGGCGTGGATTATCGGTCATATTTGACAATAACTGATCGCCAGCTCAAACTAAAGTCGTGCACCATGACCATATACATTAGCAACTCCAACCATACAAAGTTCGTCCAATTGTGATCGTTCACCGATCTAAAAAACACCTTTTTTCTACTTTCATTCATGATTCGCGTACTATCAGATTATGTCTTCCGGAATGCCGAAATAGGTTGAATGACGTCATCACAGTTTATATTTAGCCAATCAGGGATGTTCTTTACATAGACGCTTCCGGTTGTATTATGGAAGATGATGCATTGACCCGGTTCCAGGTAATGAACGAAATTAGACAAAAAAGTGTTTTTTAGATCGGTGAACGATCACAATTGGACGAACTTTGTATGGTTGGAGTTTCTAATGTATATGGTCATGGTGCACGTCATTAGTTTGAGCTGGCGATCAGCTATCAGCCAAATATGACCGATAATCCACGCCGGACGGCCTCCGATTCTGTGTGAGATTCTTTCGTACACGCAACTTTCGCTTTGGATGGGGTAATCAAAACGCTAATAACTCAATAAATGCTTGAAACAGAGATTTGAAGTGAGTATATTCACACACCTAATACCTTTATCGATTGCCAGAGACATATTTCATACATTTAATCAATGTTTATTGTGTTTGTGCGAATCGGAAAGAGAGGGCTCTTTCTATTATAGCCATATTCTTACCCACCTTTCTATAAATAGAAGATGGTAATGTACGAGACCAAGTGGGTGGGGTAATGGGATTTTTTTTAATAGGCATTTTTTTGATGTCATAGGTCCGAGTCTTCCACCTGTGGATAATTGGGGAAGAGGTTTGGAAGGAATTTTTTTATCACCCCACAATTATTTCAATAACCTTCATCCAGTGCTCCAGATAAGCTTTGTGTCTAAATAGTAGTATGCCTCCTGATTTCAAAATAAATGTAAACAAATATATTATTTTTATGCCCCACCACGATAGAGGAGGAGGCATTTAGTGTTACCCTTGTCCATCCGTCCGTCCCGTCATACACTTGAGAAATAAAGGAAATAGAAAAAATGTTACTGAATTTTGTTTAATATGTCATATTTTCTCTTGGCTTGTCACATGCAACTATTTGCTAAACTGCGGGTCATCGGTCCTCAGTATTCTCCAATACAGAGTTGTTTTATTTCTCACCAAAAGTATACGATGTTACCACTCAATTGAACCGTCTCGTTGAGACGGTTCAAATGAGTGGTCACAACATACATTGAGAAATAATGGAAACAGAAAAAAACACTTTTTTTTAGTCATATTTTCTCCTGGCTTTCACATGCAGCTATTTGCTAAACTGCGAGTCGTAGCCAGTCTCTAATACAGAGTTTTCTTTATAATTGGCAATTCCCAATGCAATCGGCAAATGGATTTTATCATTGCATGCTCACTAGCTCACTACGAACAAATGAGTAAGGACAGAAATGTCAAAAACCCATGGCGCCATGTTTGCGCAAACAAAATCGGTACCAATAGATTTCCTATTTGGTATTACACACACACATGAACGATTCAACCGTACAAGAACAACAAGGCGGTATTGATTGGATTATTAATACTCCATGGAGAAGCATTTGACGCCGTGACCCAATTCCCATTGAGCTGGTCAAATCTGTTGGCGGATACAGCCAGACTAGGTTAAAAACAAACACATTGTTAGCAAATATTGCACCCCCTAGGGGGCCTACAACATGTGTGGCTAGTGTGCATGCTTTTTTATAGGAACCAGTCGACCAATAAATAATGTGACCGTAAACCAGTCCTGGTCTAAAATAGATGCTGCAGGAAAGGTGTGTCTGTGCCGAACATTTTAGTATATTATTTGCATGCTCTACACATGCAGGTTACATTTTTTGTGTGCGACTTGATGTGGGGGTGAGATAGAGATTTTGAAAGTGAAAGTAGACGGTTCCGCCAAAAAAGGGGAATAACTCTCATGACCCCGTGTTTGGCATGGATCTAGAACCGGCTTAGGTCACTGACTCCAGGGGGCCGTTTCACTAAACTACTTACGACTAAAATGTTCGTAAGTGCAAGTTCAAGATCGTCTCTAAATTTCAATTTATGGATTTACATTTATTGAGCATAGGCTGCATATGCAGCCTATGCTCAATAAATGTAAATCCAATAATTATTTACAAGAAAACATTGTTAATGTGAAATTTATAGACTATCATAATTTTGCATTTACGAACATTTTAGTTGTACGAAGTTTAATGAAACGGAGTTTGCGATTGAATGTTTGTGTGAATGTGGGTCTATGGGAAATCAATTGCCTGCCTGTTTCCTCTATTGATTCACTCTGTAAAACAATACGGGATCGTAGCTAGTTATTTCCCTTTGAATTTATTTATAGAAATCCGGTTCAAATTGTTTATTTTATGGCCGTATTACTTGTAAAAAGGGCGAATGTCACATGATTTGTTATGAAAGGGAGCCATTAAAGTGTTTTTGAATATATAGTGTTGATCCAGGTTATCCTACATACATGCACAGTCTGATCTGGAACTGTATTATTCGCCAGATTCATATTTTCACACTAACTTATTAATTGTATTGCCATCAGAGTAGACCCCGATCAGACTGCACAAATGTGCAGTATGATCTGGGTCTACTCTGTTTGCAAAACTAAATTTTTGTGATTTTCAGTAAGAAACAAACGCTGAAATACAGCATAGGACCGGAGTTCTATAAATAGATTTGCAAAGGGAGATAACTAGCTTAACGATCCCTTGTACTAGATGATTACTGTATTTCTACAATTTTTACACACCAATTTGACAAAGCTGGATATTTTATGGTGCTAAGACTCGGATATGTGATATTAAAAAATGCTCATTGAATAAAGGAAAACAATCACTTTACCCCACCCACCTGATGTCAATCTGTACATTACGATCATATGTGGCTTGGTCGCTATTTCAGTACCAGGATGAGGCAGACGAGGCGGTCGCCTCATCTGTCATTTTGCCGAACTAGTTCCCATATAATAAATTTGTGTATGTAGTTACTAAATGAGTTAATGATATGCGATATCAAAATTGTTGTCAACGTTTCGACTTCATATTCCGCATGCACTGTGAAATTGTTGTCAAATTTTGACTTCCTATTCCACATGTACTCTGAAATTTGTATCACTTCTGAAGTCATTTACGGAACATATCCCATTTTCTGTGAATGATTTCATGAAATATCGCAGATGTCCGTTACAAAGGCACTAAATCACATTGTGCGTCTCATATACTCTTACTTTTAGAATACCCCGTCTGTTGCTAAGGATTTAAACAAATCCCCGGGGTGGCGGTGGGGAGAATGCTCCCTGACTCCCATATCGGGACTCGGTTCGCCTTGTCTGGGGGCCGTTTCACGAAACTTCGTACGACTAAAATGTTCGTAACTGCAAAATTATGATAGTCTGTAAATTTCACATTATCAATGTTTCCTTGTAAACAATTAATGGATTTACATTTATTGAGCATAGGCTGCATATGCAGCCTATGCTCAATAAATGTAAATCCATCAATTGAAATATCCAGACGATCTTAAATTTGCACTTTAATACGAACATTTTAATCGTACAAAGTTTAGCGCATAGTTCGTGTACACAACTCCTCCGAAACCGTTCAGTCGATCGATCTGAAACTATACACACGTCTTCTACACATATTGAAGATGTGCACCTTGGTGTTTTTATGGCGAAAAAATATTTTTTAACAAAAATATCACCTTTTTAACTTAGCCATTTTTTCTACATTTTTAGCCAGGTATTTTAAAAAAAAATCCAGGCTATTGGATTGGCGAAAGCCGGGCGGGTGGGCGGCGGGTGGCGGCGGGCGGGCGCGGCGGGCGGCGTCCACAATCAATGTTAAGTTTTCGTGTTTGAGTCCATTTCCTTGTTACTGTACCACCTAGGACCACCAAACTTTCACAGCTTCATAATCAAGGGTGCCCACCACATATCACTATCCAACATGTTACTTTTTTTTTTACTTATCTTGACCCATATTTTTTCCGCGTAGTCAACTTAGCCATTTTCAATGTTAAGTTTTCGCGTTTACAATGTTAAGTTTTCGTGTTTAAGTCCATTTCTTTGGTACTGTACCACCTAGGACCACCAAACTTTCACAGCTTCATAATCAAGAGGTGCCCACCACATACACTATCCAACATGTTACTTTTTTTTTTAACTTCACCCATCCGCGCAGTCGACTTAGCCATTTTTCATGTTAAGTTTTCGCGTTTACAATGTTAAGTTTTCGTGTTTAAGTCCATTTCTTTGGTACTGTACCACCTAGGACCACCAAACTTTCACAGCTTCATAATCAAGAGGTGCCCACCACATATCACTATCCAACATGTTACTTTTTTTTTTAACTTCACCATTTTTTCCGCGCAGTCGACTTAGCCATTTTCAATGTTAAGTTTTCGCGTTTACAATGTTAAGTTTTCGTGTTTAAGTCCATTTCTTTGGTACTGTACCACCTAGGACCACCAAACTTTCACAGCTTCATAACCAAGGGGTGCCTACCACATACAACTATCCAACATGTGACCATTTTTTTACCTTCACCTATTATTTCTACGTAATTGACTTAGCCATTTTCAACGTTAACTTTTTAACGTATGTCTGGTTAAAGTTTTTTGGTTAAAACTTTTTTGTTATACTATATCTCTGCAACTGCTTCGCCCATTACCTTGAAACTTCACATGGGTGTTTATCATCATCCATATTTTCATTCTAACCCCCAACCGTGCGGCCCCTGTGCCCAATGTCAAGGTCAAATTACTTTGAATTTTTTTGTTAATGTTTTTTTGTGTACTATATTTCTGCAAATGCTTCACCCAATACCTTGATACTTCACATGGGTGTTTATCATCATTGTCGCACCTGCTTGCGGAAAGCGCGATCCTGTGCCCAATGTCAAGGTCAAATTACTTTTTTTTTTTTTTGTTAATGTTTTTTTGTGTACTATATCTCTGCAACTGCTTCACCCAATACCTTCATACTTCACATGGGTGTTTATCATCATTGTCGCACCTGCTTGCGGAAAGCGCGATCCTGTGCCCAATGTCAAGGTCAAATTACTTTGAATTTTTTTGTTAATGTTTTTTTGTGTACTATATTTCTGCAACTGCTTCACCCAATACCTTGATACTTCACATGGGTGTTTATCATCATTGTCGCACCTGCTTGCGGAAAGCGCGATCCTGTGCCCAATGTCAAGGTCAAATTACTTTGAATTTTTTTGTTAATGTTTTTTTGTGTACTATATCTCTGCAACTGCTTCACCCAATACCTTCATACTTCACATGGGTGTTTATCATCATTGTTGCACCTGCTTGCGGAAAGCGCGATCCTGTGCCCAATGTCAAGGTCAAATTACTTTGAATTTTTTTGTTAAAGTTTTTTTTTGTGTACTATATCTCTGCAACTGCTTCACCCAATACCTTCATACTTCACATGGGTGTTTATCATCATTGTTGCACCTGCTTGCGGAAAGCGCGATCCTGTGCCCAATGTCAAGGTCAAATTACTTTGAATTTTTTTGTTAATGTTTTTTTGTGTACTATATCTCTGCAACTGCTTCACCCAATACCTTCATACTTCACATGGGTGTTTATCATCATTGTCGCACCTGCTTGCGGAAAGCGCGATCCTGTGCCCTATGTCAAGTTCAAATTACTTTAAAAAATTTTGTTAAAGTTTTTTCGTGTAGTATATCTCTGCAACTGCTTCACCCAATACCTTGATACTTCACATGGGTGTTTATCATCATTGTCACACCTGCTTGCGGAAAGCGCGATATTGTCGGCATTTTGGCATACGTCCGTCCGTTCGTCCGTGTGTCCAGTTAAAGTTTTTTGGTTAAAGTTTTTCCATCTACTATATCTATTTTTTTAGTGTCCATGCCTCGCCCCAAGGCGCGACATGCAGGCCACGGCCATCTAGTCTACAAAAAGTGGGTATAATTATGTTATCCAAGTGTCTATGCTTGGAAAAAACCTGGCCTTCGTGGCTTTGCCTCGTTTCTTGTTCTATACAATTCTATATACGGTACAGAGTTTGTGTACACAACTCCTCCGAAACCGTTCAGTCGATCGATCTGAAACTATGCACACGTCTTCTACACGTATTGAAGATGTGCACGTTGGTGTTTTTATGCCGAAAAAATATTTTTTGACAACAATATCACCTTTTTAACTTGGCCATTTTTTCTACATTTTTCTATACAATTCTATATATGGTACAGAGTTTGTGTACACAACTCCTCCGAAACTGTTCAGTCGATCGTTCTGAAACTATACACATATGTTCTACACATATTGAAGATGTGCACCATGGTGATTTTATGCCGACAAAATGTTTTTTAACAAAAACATCACCTTTTTAACTTAGCCATTTTTTCTACATTTGTCTATACAATTCTATATACGGTACAGAGTTTGTGTACACAACTCCTCCGAAACCGTTCAGTCGATCGTTCTGAAACTATACACACTTCTTCTACACATATTGAAGATGTGCACGTTGGTATTTTTATGCCGAAAAAATATCACCATTTTTAACAAAAATATCACCTTTTTAACTTAGCCATTTTTTCTACATTTGTCTATACAATTCTATATACGGTACAGAGTTTGTGTACACAACTCCTCCGAAACCGTTCAGTTAATCGTTCTGAAACTATACACACGTCTTCTACACATATTG
The DNA here is from genome assembly GCA_029237695.1 of Conchocele bisecta. Classification (NCBI taxonomy): domain Eukaryota; kingdom Metazoa; phylum Mollusca; class Bivalvia; order Lucinida; family Thyasiridae; genus Conchocele; species Conchocele bisecta. The sequence goes on along the minus strand of CM055265.1, from coordinate 64,030,474 downwards.
AAGATGTGCACCGGTCTCGAAGAGCCGGGTGGCATATTGTTTTTGGACAGTCCGTCCGTCCGTCCGTCCGTCCGTCACACTTTTCGGTTAACCACTTTGTCACAGTTTCTCAAATATGCTGCCAGTGGCATCCGCGTTCGACAGACGCATTTCTTGTTAACAAAAATATCACCTTTTTAACTTGCCCATTTTTTCTACATTATTGTATCCAATTCCCTATCATTTCTACTTTACACTCTACTTTTCTATCTCTGCCTAAATTAGTATACATGTTTAGCACAACGAGATGAAGAAATAATGCTATAGACTTTCAAATTCTCATTAATGTTTCTTGCCTTGGTGACAGCTTCACATTTCTGCATCTTCGCTGTCTGGCTCATATTCAACGGGCGTATTTTGTGACTTGCGGCACTCTTGTTACCTCTTGTTACAGCCCTGTATTTGCCCATTTTTCTATTTTGTCTGTCTGTCCGTCCAATCACTTGGCAAATTTAACCCTTAGACCACTACACACAAAAATTATCGTCTGCTGTTGCTTTTATATCTTGCCTTATTTCTTCATAAAAATCATGGTTTGACAGCACTTCAGAATCATTTCCAATGGAACTGATTCTGAAGTGCTGTCAAAGTATGTTGTAAATTATTCTAAAGTGCTGTCAAAGCATGTTTTTGATGATAAAAATGGAAAATAGAAAATAAACAGCAGACGACAAAAAATTATGACAAAAACGTCGTACAAAGATTTCTATGAATTTTCTTCCTACATTAACGTACTTCTCTAATGCTACCATTTTGTGTCTACGGGTTCAAGTCATTAAATTTCGCACATCCACGGAAGAGTTTCCAAAATTGGCCGTCAGAACAAATGTTATTGTGAATTTCAATCTTGCACTTACAAATTGTGAATTTCAATCTTGCACTTACAAACGTACGGAGTTTAGTGAAACGGGCCCCTGGATCTTAGACTGTTGACAATGACAAGACACACAAGACGTACCATCTGAGATGCACTTGCTTTACTGCAATGGGTAATTGTGAATACTTGAGGGGACAATAATGATTGAAAGCACTCGTCTCACCCACTGCTGCTGGCGAGTTCTCTCTGGCATTGTGCAGATGTAGATCACCGTCCTTCAAAACAGTTGTTCTTATGCTATGCCCACTGTATCATAGATCAGTAGCCTATTTCACCAACATTCCAAAGTATACTTATCTCGTAAAGTATTCTTTGAGGGAGAAATATTCAATTGAAGGATAAATTTATTAATTTTTAGCCAGGTTTTTTGAAAAAAAATCCAGGCTATTGGATTGGCGAAAGCCGAAAGCCGGGCGGGCGGTGGGCGGCGGGCGGCGGGCGGCGGGCGGCGGGCGGCGTCCACAATCAATGTTAAGTTTGAGTCCATTTCTTTGTTACTGTACCACCTAGGACCACCAAACTTTCACAGCTTCATAATCAAGGGGTGCCCACCACATATCACTATCCAACATGTTACCTTTTTTTGAACTTGACCCATTTTTTCCGCGCAGTCGACTTAGCCATTTTCAATGTTAAGTTTTCGCGTTTACAATGTTAAGTTTTCTTGTTTAAGTCCATTTCTTTGGTACTGTACCACCTAGGACCACCAAACTTTCACAGCTTCATAACCATGGGGTGCCTACCACATACAACTATCCAACATGTGACCATTTTTTTTACCTTCACCTATTATCTCTGCAACTGCTTCGCCCATTACCTTGAAACTTCACATGGGTGTTTATCATCATCCATATTTTCATTCTACCGCCCAACCGTGCAGCCCCTGTGCCCAATGTCAAAGTCAAATTACTTTGAATTCTTTTGTTAATGTTTTTTTGTGTACTATATCTCTGCAACTGCTTCACCCATTACCTTGATACTTCACATGGGTGATTATCATCATTGTCGCGCCCGCTTGCGGAAAGCGTGATATCGTCGGCATTTTGGCATACGTCTGTGCGTCCGTCCGTACGTCCATGTGTCCGGTTAAAGTTTTTTGGTTAAAGTTTTTCCATCTACTATTTCTATTTTTTTAGTGTCCATGCCTCGCCCCAAGGCGCGACATGCAGGCCACGGCCATCTAGTCTACAAAAAGTGGGTATAATTATGTTATCCAAGTGTCTATGCTTGGAAAAAACCTGGCCTTCGTGGCTTTGCCTCGTTTCTTGTTATTATACTGAATTTATTGCATTATCACAGCCATTTTGGCTGTGATAATGTAATAAATTCAGTATAATCATTCTGCATACTTTTAATCATCAAATATATGCAGTGGTTAGTTCTATATGATATAATGCATTTCGGAAAAAGTAAAGGATTACTCCCTAAAACTACACTTAGCCAGATATACTTAGCAATTTTGGTGAAATAGGCTACTGGTGTAGTAAGGGTACCTGACACTGTTTTTCAGTGCGGCAAGTTTTCATTTTACATGTAATTTCAGTGCTGAATGTATGGGACTCCCCCATACAGGTGCATTCCCGTCTGTATATGACCTTGCTGTTGAATGAATGTAAAATCTCAATCAATTAATCAGTCCGTGTCATAGTCAGTGCCTGTTCAACTGGGGGCCGTTTCACTAAACTTTGTACGACTAAAATGTTCGTAAGTACAAAATTATGATAGTCTGTAAATTGCACATTAACACTGTTTTCTTGTAAACAATTATTGGATTTACATTTATTGAGCATAGGCTGCATATGCAGCCTATGCTCAATAAATGTAAATTCATCAATTGAAATTTATAAACGATCCTAAATTTGCACTTACTTACTTCTACAATATATCTGTTGTATGATACTCAGTTGTATCTATTGTATGACGTAATTTTTTCGCTAAAATTACCGTACTTTTACATTTTCAACGTTACGTGTTTCCCCCTATATCTATCGCCCTGACACCCACCATAGTTCTCCACCATCTTTGTCTTATACTACTAAGTGCAAATTGCTTTATGTTAATGACCTTCATGTGACCTTGACTGGCCACCCATTCTAGGCGCGCTTAATTCGTTGTCCTCTAAAAACTCTTGTGTTCAATATCGCATTCATATTTTGTGTCGCTGCACTCGCAATTAGTAGTTATGGGACATGCTTGCATATTGCTTGCGATAATGACATTCACTACATCAGAGATTGCATTACCTCCCTTGCTGCTTAACCCTTTGCATGCTGGGGAAACATGTGGGCTATAAATAGTTCAAAAATAGCGGACGACAGTTCTTCATATTTTCATTCATTTTTCCCTGTAAATATCAGGAATTAAATAAGTGCATATATTAATAGTGTAACTATTCTACCAGTTTTAAAATTATGAGTGCCCGCTATACAGATATAAACTTTAATTAACTGATAGAGACGCGTGGTTGTCTCGGGCTATTTTGATATGCAACTAGAAAAAGTCGATGGCACGCCATCGCAATATACCCACTTTCCCCAAATGCTAAGTCCGAAAGGGGGAGGTAATCCATGATGGAGGGTCGGATAAAAAATCTGAATTCACTTTGCGCATCAGCACATCAAAACGAAGCTACGAACCAAATACCAGACGAGTAGGTATTAAGGTGAAAAAGTTTTTCGACCTACGAGGAAAAATATTGAAATTCTATGTCCGAAAGGGGGAGATAATCCATGATGGAAGGTCCGATCAAAAATCGGAATTCACTTTGCACATCATAACGAAGCTACATATCAAATATCAGAAATGTAGGTATTAAGGTGAGAAAGTTTTTCGACTTACATGATGGAGGGTCGGATCAAAAATCCGAATTCACTTTGCGCATCTGCACATGATAACGAAGCTACATAGCAAATATGAGGCGCGTAGGTATGAAGGTGAAAAAGTTTTTCGAGTTACAAGGAAAAAATGGGAAATTGTGAGTCCGAAAGGGGGAGATAATCCATGATGGAGGGTCGGATCAAAAATCCGAATTCACTTTGCGCATCTGCACATGATAACGAAGCTACATACCAAATATCAGGCGCATAGGTATGAAGGTGAAAAAGTTTTTCGAGTTACAAGGAAAAAATGGAAAATTGTGAGTCCGAAAGGGGGAGATAATCCATGATGGAGGGTCGGATCAAAAATCCGAATCCACTTTGCGCATCTGCACGTGACAACGAAGCTACATACCAAATATCAGGCGCGTAGGTATAAAGGTGAAAAAGTTTTTCGAGTTACAAGGAAAAAATGGGAAATTGTGAGTCCGAAAGGGGGAGATAATCCATGATGGAGGGTCGGATCAAAAATCGAAATTCACTTTGCGCATCTGCACATGACAACGAAGCTACATACCAAATATCAGGCGCGTAGGTATGAAGGTGAAAAAGTTTTTCGAGTTACAAGGAAAAAATGGGAAATTGTGAGTCCGAAAGGGGGAGATAATCCATGATGGAGGGTCGGATCAAAAATCCGAATTCACTTTGCGCATCTGCACATGATAACGAAGCTACATACCAAATATCAGGCGTGTAGGTATGAAGGTGAAAAAGTTTTTCGAGTTACAAGGAAAAAATGGGAAATTGTGAGGGAAATTGTGAGTCCGAAAGGGGGAGATAATCCATGATGGAGGGTCGGATCAAAAATCCGAATTCACTTTGCGCATCTGCACATGATAACGAAGCTACATACCAAATATCAGGCGCGTAGGTATGAAGGTGAAAAAGTTTTTCGAGTTACAAGGAAAAAATGGGAAATTGTGAGGGAAATTGTGAGTCCGAAAGGGGGAGATAATCCATGATGGAGGGTCGGATGAAAAATCCGAATTCACTTTGCGCATCTGCACATGATAACGAAGCTACTAGTACCAAATATCAGGCGCGTAGGTATGAAGGTGAAAAAGTTTTTTTTTTTTTTTTGTTTTTTTTTTTTTTTTCGAGTTACAAGGAAAAAAATGGGAAATTGTGAGTCCGAAATTGTGATCCGATTAAGGGGGATAAGCATGAGGGTGGAGGGTCGGATGAAAAATCCGAATTCACTTTGCGCATCTGCACATGATAACGAAGCTACTAGCAAATATGAGGCACGTAGGTATGAAGGTGAAAAAGTTTTTCGAGTTACAAGGAAAAAATGGGAAATTCTGAGTCCGAAAGGGGGAGATAATCCATGATGGAGGGTCGGATGAAAAATCCGAATTCACTTTGCGCATCTGCACATGATAACGAAGCTACATAGCAAATATGAGGCGCGTAGGTATGAAGGTGAAAAAGTTTTTCGAGTTACAAGGAAAAAATGGGAAATTCTGAGTCTGAAAGGGGGAGATAATCCATGATGGAGGGTCGGATGAAAAATCCGAATTCACTTTGCGCATCTGCACATGATAACGAAGCTACATAGCAAATATGAGGCGCGTAGGTATGAAGGTGAAAAAGTTTTTCGAGTTACAAGAAACGTGACGGACGGACGGACGTACGGACGTACGGACGGAGGACGGACGTACGGACGTACGGACGGACGGACACCCGTGACGAAAACAATATACCCATTTTTTTTTACAAAAAAGTGGGTATAATAAAAAGTGGGTATAAAAACAATATACCCATTTTTTTTTACAAAAAAGTGGGTATAATAAAAAGTGGGTATAAAAACAATATACCCATTTTTTTTTACAAAAAAGTGGGTATACAAACAATATGCCCATTTTATTTTACAAAAAAGTGGGTATAAAAACAATATACCCATTTTTTTTTACAAAAAAGTGGGTATAAAAACAATATACCCATTTTTTTTTACAAAAAAGTATAATTAAATGGGGCAGGACATTGTTAAATTATTTATACATGTATCAATTAAATGTGTCGCCTGAAAAAATATTTTTTATCAACAGATTGCCAGATATTTTTTCCCATTCACGGCACTAACCTACTATTCTCTATATGAATTGCATCCTCAGAGGTGTCATCTGAGATACAGTGCCTTTAACCCTTCCTACGCTGTTGACAGAAATTGCCGTCTGCTGTTTTTCATTTTTGCTTTAATTCTTAACAAAAAAATGGTTTTGACAGCACATGAGAATCGTCTCCACTGGAGATGATTCTCATGTGCTGTCAAAACCAGGTTTTTGTCGAGAAATATTGAAAATAAAACATTTCCAGCAGACGACAACATTTAATTCAGCGAAGGAAGGGTTAACCCTTAGAATGCTGGAAACGAAAAGTGTCGTCTGCTGTTGCTTAATATTTTGCCTTTTTTTCTCAATAAAAAACATGGTTGGACAGCACTTTAAAATCATTTCCATTGGAAATGATTGTAAAGTGCTGTCAAAATATGTTTTTCATGAGAAAAATGGAACATAAAAAATAAACAGCAGACAACACAATTTAATTCAGCATTGTTAGGGTTAAGACTACTTTATTTCATTTATTTGAAGAAAAAACAAATATTTTGAGGAGTAAAAAGGCTTGTAATAAAAAATGCACAAACGTTGCAATATTGGGTCATTTTATTGACTACATGTCAGCTCATCTCGGTCTACACTGTTTTCAAACATTGGCTTTAATGTCTGTTAACCCTTACAATGCTGAATTAAAATTTGTCGTCTGCTGTTTATTTTTTATTTTCCATTTTTCATTTTTCTCATGAAAACCATGTTTAACAACACTTCCATTGGAAATGATTCTAAAGCATTGTCAAATCATGTTTTTATTGAGAACGTAGACAAAACATAAAGCGCCAGCAGACAACAATATTTACGTTTCCCGCATTTTAAGGGTTAACAGATTTACAGGGAATGCTGATGTGTTTTGTTTGTTTTGTTTTTAGTTTAGATTTTGCAATATATTTCAATGAATCATGAAGACTGTACAATTTGTTGGATTAGTTAATCATTAGATTCTTTTAGCTTTATTTAAATCAGCTATCGACCTTGAATTAAAGGCTCATCACATTGGCATGTGTATTTGCATAAATCACTGCATTGGTGACAAGAAGACTGCTAGCAGCTGTATCAACGTTTCATACTAATCCATTTGTCAAGTTTTTCATTTCACACAATTGCTCTGCAAATGTATCAATTGGCTGTGGCCTTACAAAGTCAGGCTTGTTTGACACTCGGCCAGTGTAGACCTGATCTGGCTGGGTTTATTACTCTTTAGAGCATGGCGTGGTGGATAATGAATGGCAGCTTGAGTCCGGTGAATTTTTTGCCTGCTTTTTATCGCGACTGCTTGCGATGAGCGTGGTATCTGCGGCACTTTAGGCATATGTCAGTACCTCCATGTGTCTGTTCGTCAGTGTGGCCGAATTTGCCTGAACCCTTTCACCCCTAAGTAACTGGAATGGATTTTCATATGTTAATTTTGCAACCAATCCAATTGTCACAAAATGATTTTCAGACTATCCATTTATGAAAAGGGGATGTTTTTTATTTAAAAAATATGAAAATTACTTGCAAAATGTGTAGATCCTGATGAGACGGTTTGTCACAATTGTGACAATTGTTACTCCAATTTACTTCAAACTTCCAATACTTCCTTTTCATCATCCATATTTTCATTCTATAGCCTGCCCATGTGGTCCACATGCCCAAGGTCAAGGTCAAATGACTTTGAAATTTATGTTAAAGTTTTTACATACCAAATATATCGCCACAACACTTACTCCGATTTACTGCAAATAATTCTTTATTATCATCCATATTTTCATTCTAAGCTTTTACATGCCTTATATATCCACAGCCTTTAATTCAAACTTCAAATAAATACACTCTGAGACCATCAAAAGTCTCGGCGGGCTCGACATGCGGGCAGCGGCCATCTGGTTCTATTGCCCATTGCAGCCCTCAATTTCATGATATTTTCTTTCACTCAATTTTCACTAACAATCCTGTTTGTACGTTTGTTGGCCTGATTATTGGCAGGGAGTAACCAATTCCAGGCACATGGCAAGAGTTCATACATGACAAAATGTATTTCATCAACACCATGAAAGTACAGAACCTCTCTAAACCAGACACGCAGGCAGTATTGTTTCCTTAATTGTATGGGTTTCATTGGTGTATATTTATGATGATAATGCCTGTTCAAGTTCGCAAAGCACAGCCGCCTACCTTGGCATAGTGATATGTCTGTTTTACAGTGGAACATCTCTTAACCGGACACCCTGGGGACCTCCCACACTGTACTGGGGACCTCCCAAGGTGCCCAGTTTAGAGAGGTTCCACTGTATAATGTACATGGTATGCATTGGCTGCACATTATCAGGAATGTTCCGAGAGACGGCACATCTGTGAATAAAACTACAATTACTAACATCTTCAGCATTAAAGCGTACATACGTACATTCCATAGACTATATCAGATAAAATATAACGTAAACAATAAAATCATTTTCTGCGTTATACTTGCGGATTCTGGCAAATTTTTTTTAATTTTTGGTTACATGATTGCCACACTGAATCTAGCCGTTTGTCTATAATTGTAATGCCAATGGCAAGACATAACAAATCATCCATCTGATTGCCAAGTAAAGGCCTTAAATTACACCAGTTTGTGTTTTATTTCCCTATATCGCAGTTATATAACACCCACAAATCCTGCTTGATTTATTGCTTTCTCAATGATTATGTAGCATTTCCGGAGCCAATAATCCATTCTACGATGTGGAAAAGTATTTTTCTTTCTAAAAAAAAACCGCACGTTATATCTCTTATATTGTGACCACTCATTTGAACCATCTCGTCGAGTCTCATCTAACATATGACAACATATACTTTGGATAATTGCTACTGTGTCCATCTGTTTGTCTGAGATTTGCGTTAAAGTTTTCAATTACCTACTATCTCTGTTACCGTAAATCAGCTGATTGGCTTGAAACTTTGAATACTTATTTTTCATTATCCGTAGATTTGTTCTATAGCCTACCCATGTGGCCCCTGTGCTCAAGGTCAGGGTCAAATTACCTTTTTGACCTTCTCTAGAAAACATGTTGTTACCACTCATTTGAGACGGTTCAAATGAGTGATAGCAGCATATACTGACATTTCGGCTAATTCTGCGCATTAGCCAATGCTCAATTCACGTCAAATTTAGCCTTGCATACGTCATAATAAAATATGTGGATTTCGGAATAAACAAGCTGATTAATTGCTATACTGTGGTACAATTTTATCACATTACGATAGTTTGGTAAAAAGTTATTTAGAATGTAGTCAAAATGTGCAAAATCCTCAGACCCTGCTGATGGAATAGCTGTCTGATTTACTGAAATAAATGCTCAACTAAGAAACTAACCTGTCATGATGTCACTAGATAGTTTTGCTTCAAGTTTAATTCTAATTTTGCTATGCTGATCCAGTATGCTGATTGCCATTTTTGTTTACACTACCATATGCGCAGCATTAGCAGAAAAACATGTTACGTTGCAAACACGCATGTGATGTCATACATCACACAATTTACGTCACTTACTGATGTCAGAACGTTATGACATTGTACCTGCACAAACTTCTTTGAACTTTGTTGAATATTAGCCGACACCATTGTACTTTCATCAAGAAAAAAATAAAATAAAATAAGATTGTAATTGTTTGCCTGAAGCAATGACGAGTGTATCGGGTCAGGGCACTGGTGAGTACGTAATCCTTCACATTACCGTGTGATCGACTAGTTGATTTGCGCCAATCTTTTTCATTTATTACTACTCTAAAGTATATGTTATTACCACTCATTTGAACCGTCTTGCCGAGACGGTTCAAATGAGTGGTAACAACATATACTTTCATGAAGAAATAAAAAATAAATAAGATTGTATTTTCATTGTCTGAAGCAATGACGAGTGTATCGGGTCAGGGCACTGGTGAGTACGTAATCCCTCACATTACCGTGTGATCGACTTGTTGATTTGCGCCAATCTTTTTCATTTATTACTACTCTAAAGTATATGTTGTTACCACTCATTTGAACCGTCTCGCTGAGACGGTTCAAATGAGTGGTAACAACATATACTTTCACTGGTGCGTACGTAATCCCTCACATTACCGCATGATCGACGAGTTGACTTGCGCTGATCTTTTTTCTGTATTTCTGCTCTCTAACGTATACGTTGTTACAAATCATTTGAACAGTCTTGCCAAGACGGTTCAAATGAGTGGTAGCAGCATAAACTTTGATGAAGAAATAAAAAATAAATAAGATTGTATTTTCATTGTCTGAAGCAATGACGAGTATATCGGGTCAGGGCACCAGTAATCCCTCACATTACCGCATGATCGACGAGTTGACTTGCGCCGATCTTTTTTTATTTATTTCTACTCTAAATGATATGTTGTTGCCACTCATTTGAACAGTCTCACCAAGATGGTTCAAATGAGTGGTAACAACATATACTTTCATGAATAAATACAAAAATAGATTAGATTCTGTTTGTCTGAAGCAATGACGAATGTATCGGGTCAGGGCAGTACTGATCCCTCACATTACCGTGTGATCGACTAGTTGATTTGCGCCAATCTTTTTCCTTTATTACTACTCTAAAGTATATGTTGTTAACACTCATTTGAACCGTCTCGCCGAGACAGTTCAAATGAGTGGTAACAACATATACTTTCACTGGTGCGTACGTAATCCCTCACATTACCGCATGATCGACGAGTTGACTTGCGCTGATCTTTTTTCTGTATTTCTGCTCTCTAACGTATACGTTGTTACAAATCATTTGAACAGTCTTGCCAAGACGGTTCAAATGAGTGGTAGCAGCATAAACTTTGATGAAGAAATAAAAAATAAATAAGATTGTATTTTCATTGTCTGAAGCAATGACGAGTATATCGGGTCAGGGGCACCAGTAATCCCCTCACATTACCGCACATGATCGACGAGTTGACTTGCGCCGATCTTTTTTATTTATTTCTTTACTCTAAATGATATGTTGTTACCACTCATTTGAACAGTCTCACCAAGATGGTTCAAATGAGTGGTAACAACATATACTTTCATGAATAAATACAAAAATAGATTAGATTCTGTTTGTCTGAAGCAATGACGAATGTATCGGGTCAGGGCAGTACTGATCCCTCACATTACCGTGTGATCGACTAGTTGATTTGCGCCAATCTTTTTCCTTTATTACTACTCTAAAGTATATGTTGTTAACACTCATTTGAACCGTCTCGCCGAGACGGTTCAAATGAGTGGTAACAACATATACTTTCATGAAGAAATAAAACAAATAGATAAGATTGTACTTGTCAGAAGCAAGGATGAGTTTATCGGGTCAGGGCAGTACTGATCCCTCACATTACCACGTGATCGACAAGTTGACTTGTGCCGATCCCAAATCACGCTGCTTTATCACCACTGTGAGGTCGATGTAATGAATACAAATAAGCTGGTCTGTCAATGCTGAAATGTCCATCTAATGTATTATATACTGGAGAAATAGGGCTTATGGGATTTGTGACCTGTGTAGCTCATGATCAAATAGCACACTCCTGTAGCCTGGTAATGTTCTATATTGTTTGTTAGAAGTATGATTGGTGTTTCGTTCACTCGGGGATAGGTTGTGGCCTAGGGGTTAGAACATCTGACTTCCAATCAGGAGGTTGTGGGTTCAAACCTCTCCTGTGGCATCAAAAATACTTTTCATAGTATTTCCATCCCCGAGGCTGATCTGAATCTGCACTGGTCACAAAACCCATAAGCACCATTTCTCCAGTCACAGACACACATATGGGCCAACATCTGGTAAAACAAGGCTTCATAATTGCCATTGCAGTCGGTGCGCGGATGCACATTCTGATCAAGGTCTCCACTGTTCGACAATGTATCTATTCACAATGGAGGATGGAAGAGAATGCATATTTAACGATGATTCCAAGGAATCTAACTGGGATTCACATCTGGGGCTACATGTAGGTGATCTGGTGTACTAAGGGTACCTGACACCGGATATGGGGCCCGTTTCATTAAACTTTCTACAACAAAAATGTTTGAAAGTGCAAAAATGCAGGTGGATTCCGGTCTATATATGACCTTGTGTTGAATGGACATGAAGTGCCAATCAATCAATGAATCAATCTAATCAATCAATCAATCAATCAATCAATCAATCAATCAATCAATCAATCAATCAATCAATGAGTCAGTTGATCAATCAGTTGGTTATATTATAAGTTATTGTGATTCTACAATCGCCGAGGGTGAACATACCTCCAGACGGGCAATATTACACCATATAGCCTGTGTAGAATCACAATAACGTATTTGTCATACCGCAGATCCTGTATTTGGCCGTATAAACATATCTCTTCTTTTGATCTTTGCGTTTTTTCAGGAAGAAAAATAATCCGAGATTCGATTTTCTACTGTCAGTCTTAATACAAAGGCGTAAATGAACATTTTGTTTTTTTATTAAACGTAAACAAACTAAATATGGAGTAAGAAATCCATCGAAAACGACTTTATGACAGTTTTTTTATTTTATTTAATTTATATTCCACTGCTCTATCGACCTGCTCTCCCTTTGGCGCCTCTAGAATAATGCGACTGGTTCCCAAACATGCACTGTTATTGCCACGCCGCGGTTTCGTGCGTGGAACCCATAGTTTGTGATGTAAATATAGCTGTGTCACGAAGCCAAGCGTGTTGAGATTTGAAAAGCAATTTTCGTTATTTTGGCTAATATTTGGCGAAGAATATTTATGGAAAAATAAACAATAACGACTGGTTTTGAGTGTACAATTTGTTACTTGTATTGATCAATTCGGGGTTTTATTGTATTTAGTGAGGAATACAATTCGCAATCGCTAGACACTTTCAAAATGTGTCTTCATTGGACGCGAGGCGCCGGAGGGGAATCGCAATTTCTTTATGTTCGGCGGCCTTGGCAGGTCATATAATATATATGACCAGGCAAGCTAGCCAATCAAAAGCCGAGAAACTTATCTGCGGTATGACAACCATGAATACTGTACCAGTGTTCAATCAGCCTCACAGTATGTTGACAGGAAAAGTGAACTTCATTGTGTAATATAAACTATTTAACAAATAGGATTCTTTCTTACCGGAATTCCGACCAGAGACCTGGGGGTCGGTTTCACTAAACTTTGTATGACTAAAATGTTTGTAAGTGGAAATTTAGGATTGTGTGGAAATTTTAATTGATGGATTTACATTTATTGAACATAGGCTGCATATGCAAAACATTGTTAATGTGAACTTTACAGACTATCATAATTTTGCACTTACAAACATTTTAGTTGTACAAAGTTTAGTGAAACGGCCCCTTGGTTTGGCCCTTAGATACGTATGAGAGTTGAAGTTGGTTAATTATACCCCTTTATGAGTAATATAATTATTCGTAATTGTATTAATTGTATGGGAAGCTGCCAAGTGACTTTGGTGTGGACCTGGCACCAGGTCAGGTTATTCTAATTTCAGGGCTGAATATAATAATTATACCCACTTTTTTGTAAAACAAAAATGGGTATATTGTTTTCGTCACGGGTGTCCGTCCGTCCGTACGTCCGTACGTCCGTCCGTCCGTCACGTTTCTTGTAACTCGAAAAACTTTTTCACCTTCATACCTACGCGCCTCATATTTGCTATGTAGCTTCGTTATCATGTGCAGATGCGCAAAGTGAATTCGGATTTTTCATCCGACCCTCCATCATGGATTATCTCCCCCTTTCGGACTCAGAATTTCCCATTTTTTCCTTGTAACTCGAAAAACTTTTTCACCTTAATACCTACGTGTCTGATATTTGGTTCGTAGCTTCGTTTTGATGTGCTGATGCGCAAAGTGAATTCGGATTTTTTATCCGACCGTCCATCATGGATTACCTCCCCCTTTCGGACTTAGCATTTGGGGAAAGTGGGTATATTGCGATGGCGCGCCATCGACTTTTTCTAGTTATATTTATTTTGATGTAAATTTTCCGTTTTGATTTTGTGATTTTCCTCCCAATGCAGCAGGTTAAATGTGGGATCGAACCCGTTGGCCCGGCCTTAAATGACCTCAGCTGTTGATAGGCCGTTAAATACCATTAAACAAACAAACAAACTAGCCTTCTGGATGTGACTTGAAACCGAGTCCCCGTCTCTATATGACCTAATTAGCTGTTGTTGGTATTTTAAATCCTTTAACTTTCATTTATTCCATTGTGTTTACAGGTTTAGTGCTCCCTTCATGACATTGCAGGCCCGTCTATATGACCTTGTGTTTGCAGGTTTGCGGGTGGACTGGTCCAACTGTGGGGAGTACCTGGCAGTGGGTGGGTTTACGCGAATGCCAAATCTTCAGTGCAACAACGAGATCCACTTCTACTCCCCGAGCGGTGAACACCGCCATTCTGTGTCCGTACCAGCTCAGGTAAGGGAGGTAACTATCAATTTATTATTTTCTCCCTTTGCCCATTACACTCGGAATACTCTTTTAGGTGTATTTATATTTTGAAGACATTTTTGTTTTTGTTTTTCTTAATGAAAGTATATGTTGTGACCACTCATTTGAACTGTCTCGATGAGACGGTTCAAATGGTGGTCACAATATATACTTCCGATGAGAGATAATGAAAATATTTGAAAAAAAATTGTACATAAAATGGTGTATCGGCAGAATGTAAAGGGTTAACCCTTTCAACACCACAGACCTCTATAGAGACAATGTTTGCAAACAGTGCAGATCCAGATGAGACGGCTCGTAACGAGCCGTCTCATCAGGATCTCCACTGTTTGTTAATAATTTTAAACGTCGTACAGATTACCCTTTTAGAAGAATGGGATAATTTGAATGAACAAAATTAATGAAATAGCGTGAAACATTGGCATGGAACATCCTATTAAGTTACTTGGTGTTGAAAGGATTAAACTGTACTTCAACACTTAATTTTCGCTCGGAATATGGATGGCTTGAAAGTGTAGAGGTAGAGAGCATTAGATGTCAATACCAGAGGTAGTCGATTCAATCCCTCTCTTAGGAAACAAAACAAATATTTTCATCATATTTCTATCCCACTGGTCTTTCAGGTGAGATTTGAAATGGACGTAGATGTTGCTGGAACATGATACTACTTGAACAAAAGTATTTGTCATACCGCAGATAAGCTTTTGATTGGCTAGCTTGCCTGGTCATATATATTATATGACCTGCCAAGGCCGTCAGACATACAGGAATTGCGATTCCCCTCCGGCGCCTCGCGTCCAATGAAGACACATTTTGCAAGCGTCTACCGATTGCGAATTGTATTCCTCACTAAACACAATAAAACCCCGAATTGATCAATAAGAGTAACAAATTGTACACTCAAAACCAGGCTTTATTGTTTATTTTCCCATAAATATTCTTCGCTCATCAAAATATGAGCGAAAAATGCCACAAACTGTCCAGTTTAGTGTTTTCAAATCTCAACACAATTGGCTTTGTGACACGGCTATATTTAGGTCATAAACTATGGGTTCCACGCACGAAATGCGGCGTAGCAATGACAGCGAATATTTGGGAACCAGTTGCATTCTTCTAGAGGCGCCAAAGGGAGAGCAGATCGATAGAGCAGTGGAATATAAATTAAATTACATGATATAACAAAACTGTCATAAAGTCGTTTTCGATGGATTTCTTACTCCATATTTAGTTTGTTTTCGTTTAATAAAACAACAAAATGTTCATTTACGCCCGTATATTAAGACTGACGGTAGAAAATCGAATTTCGGATTATTTTTCTTCCTGAAAAAACGCAAAAATCAAAAGAAGAGATATGTTTATACAGCCAAATAACGGATCTGCGGTATGACAAATACGTTATTGTGATTCTACACAGGCTATATGGTGTAATATTGCCCGTCTGGAGGTATGTTCACCCGAGGCGATAGCCTCGGGTGAATATCGCCTCGGGTGAACATACCTCCAGACGGGCAATATTACACCATATAGCCTGTGTAGAATCACAATAACTTATAATGTTGTGATCATTCATTTGAACGGTGTTAACTCAGATATTACTATAATTCATAGGATATAAAACAAGTACTTATATGTCAGAGCTCCCAAAAGGAACCAATTTATCAGGTTATTAAGAATTGACTCCTAAACTCAATTGGTATGGAGTCATTTCTGACTGTGAATCATTCACTTTAAATTTTGCACTTTGCATGACCCTTGGCATAAACTTGATACTGGGAGCTCTGTATTTAGAATAAAAGCTGCTAATGTCTTCTCAATAAATGCAAGGTGCATGATCAAGTGGTTACAACAACAACAACGTCGTCCTCTCCAAAGTAAGTATTATTTGATAGTGACCTTAATATGCAACGGATTTTGATGAAATATGGCGCAGCAAACGCGTCTTGTTAAGCTGCATTTGGTGGTCTCTGTATTTTCGCCCAAACTTCTGTCGTTTTCGCAAAAACTACAGAAGTTTGGGCCAAACTCCACTCCAAAGTAAGTATTATTTGATAGTTTCTTTAATATGCAACGGATTTTGATGAAATATGGCGCAGCAAACGCGTCTTCATGAGCTGCATTTGGTAGTCTAGGGTGTTTGACACCCTTTTTGCGAGGAATAAATTTTGCAAAAACGACATAAGTTTGGGCAAAAATACAGAGACCACCAAATGCAGCTTAACATGACGCGTTTGATGCGCCATATTTCATCAAAATCCGTTACGTAATAAGGACACTATAAAAGAATACGTAATTTGAATCGGTACTAGTTGTTAGTACCACGTGATCATACACCTTGTAAATGACAATAAAGCTAATGATGATAATAGAATGGAAAATGTGCTATATGTTCCAGCGAAACAACGTAAATGGAGGTTTTGTTATAATGTTGTATATTTGTCAACTGAATAAACAATTTTCGTAGCCTCTAATGCAACCATTATGACTGGGGCAATGGTGATGAAAGGATACACTTGTACACTGGCACAAATACTGCATGCAATCATTATATTACCATTTACTAACCTGCTTCTTGTTGAAGTTTTAAATAAACACGAGCATTTATAGCCGGAAGTTCAGACATTGATTAACCCAGTGCATTCGGAATACACCTTTACGCGTTTGAATTTTTTACAAAATAGTTTATTTTTATTTTTTTATTTATCCCCCCCCCCCCCAGCAACGAGTTGTAGGGGTATACTGAAGTCAGATTGTCCGTCCGTGCGTGTGTGCGTCCGTCCGTCCGTCCATCCGTCCGTCCGCCCGTCCGTCCATCCGTCCGTCACTAAACTTAACATCAGTGAAATATGTTATAACTTCTATTTCCTTCATCTAAAATGCTTAATATTTCTCACATGCATTCCTGTAAGGCTCTACTACCATGCTGTGCCAAATCCATGACCGTCCAATCCCCGCTGATCCCAAGGTCAAGGTCAAATACTTTGTCTCTTTACAAAACTTAACATCAGAGAAATATGTTATAACTTCTATTTCCTTCATCTAAAATGCTTAATATTTCTCACATGCATTCCTGTAAGGCTCTACTACCATGCTGTGCCAAATCCATGACCGTCCAATCCCCGCTGATCCCAAGGTCAAGGTCAAATACTTTGTCTCTTTACAAAACTTAACATCAGAGAAATATGTTATAACTTCTATTTCCTTCATCTAAAATGCTTAATATTTCACACATGCATTCCTGTAAGGCTCTACTACCATGCTGCACCAAATCCACGACCGTCCAGCCCCCGCTGATCCCAAGGTCAAGGTCACATACTTAGTCTCTTTACAAAACTTAACATCAAAGAAATATGTTATTATAACTTATTTCTTGCATCGAAAATTCTTAATATTTCATGCATGCATTCCTCTAAGGCTCTACTAGCATGCTTTGACAAATCCCCGCTGATCTCGAGGTCAAGGTCACATACTTAGTCTCTTTACAAAACTTAACATCAGAGAAATTGGTTATAACTTCTATTTCCTTACTCGGATCTGCTTCACATTTCACACACGCATTGCTTCAATGGACCTCTACCACCCTGTGACAAATTCACGTTCGTGCCACCCCTGCTAAGCCCAGTTTCAAGGTCACAAGCCCACTAGCTTGGAAAATGTTTACATATTTAGTGGTACCTTGGCCAACGCGGGGTGTATTCCGTAAGCCTCGCTTACTGACCAATCTAGTTTGAACCATCTCAACGAGACGGTTCAAATGGTGATCGCAACATATACTTCAGAGCATGTATAAAAAAAATATTTAGGATTTTCCACAAAAAAATGGCGTATCCTCTGCATGAAATGGATTAAAATTGTAATATTGGATTTTGCTGTTGATTTAAATCTGCATGAAGGTTAATACAATAATCAAACTTGGATGAGATGCAGTTACATCTGTGCCCTGACTGACAAAAGGGAGCTTACAGGAGTTGGGATCAGTCGCTACACATCCATATATCTCACCGTATAAAGCTTGCCATTCAGACTAACACAGGCTGTATCGGCTTCTCTGGATCTGTATCATTTGCAGACATTGGTATTGCGGTGAAAACACAGGTCAATATCCCGCAGTAGGGATGGTGAAATGTGTACACTTGGCCTAATTATTATACCCCCCGCAACGAGTTGAGGGGGGGTATACTGGAGTCAGGTTGTCCGTCCGTCCGTCCGTCCGTGCGTCCGTCCGTGCGTCCGTCCGTCCGTCCGGATAAACTTAACATCAGAGAAATATTGTTATAACTTCTATTTCCTTCATCTAAAATGCTTGATATTTCACACATGCATTCCTGTAAGGCTCTACTACCATGCTGTGCCAAATCCACGACCGTCCAACCCCCACCCCGCTGATCCAAGGTCAAGTCAATTACTTAGTCCGTAAACTTAACATCAGAAAAGAAATATTGTTATAAAAAAAAAAAAAAAAAAAAAAAATCTTCTATTTCCCTTCATCTAAAAATGCTTAATATTTTCACACATGCATTCCTGTAAAGCTCTACTACCATGCTGTGCAAATCCACGACCGTCCAACCCCCCTCCCCGCAGATCCCAAGGTCAACCGTCAAATACTTAGTCTCTTTACAAAACACTTAACATCAGATAAATATTGTTATCACTTCTATTTCCTTCATCTAAAATGCTTAATATTTCACACAATGCCTTCCTGTAAGGCTCTACTACTCCCTGCTGTGCCAAATCCACGTACCGCCGTCCCAACCCCCAACCCCCGCAGATCCCAAGGTCAAGGTCAAATACTTAGTCTCTTTACAAAACTTAACATCAGAGAAATATTGTTATAACTTCTATTTCCTTCATCTAAAATGCTTAATATTTCACACATGCCATTCCTGTAAGGCTCTACTACCTGCTGTGCAAAATCCATGACCGCGTCCCAACTGCTGATCCCAAGTCAAGGTCAAATACTCTAAACAAACTACACAGAACATACACCCCCTGATCCAATCAGGTCATAAACTCTTATTTCAACATCATGCATTCTATTTCCGTCTTCAAAATCTAATATTTCACACATGCATTCCTGTAAGGCTCTACTACCATGCTGTGCCAAATCCACGACGTCCGAACCCCCCCCCGCAGATCCCAAGGTCAAGGTCAAATACTTAGTCCTCTTTACAAAACTTAACATCAGAGAAATATTGTTATAACTTCTATTCCTTCATCTAAAATGCTTAATATTTCACACATGCATTCCTGTAAGGCTCTACTACCATGCTGTGCAAAATCCATGACAGTCCAACCCCCGCTGATCCCAATGTCAAGGTCAAATACTCTTTACAAAACTTAACATCAGAGAAATAAGTTATAACTTCTATTTCCTTCATTGAAAATTCTTATTATTTCACTTGTGCATTCCTCTAAGGTTGTACTATCATGCTGTCACAAATCTACGAGTGTCCAACCCCGCTGCTCCCAAGGTCAAGGTCACATACTTAGTCTCTTTACAAAACTTAACATCAGAGAAATATGTTATAACTTCTATTTCTTTCATGGAAAATACTTAATATTTCATATGCTGTGACAAATCCCCGCTGATCTCGAGGTCAACGTCACATACATACCGTATAACCTTGGCTTAACGCCCCCCTCCTAATAAACGCCCCCCCCCCCCCCCCCCCCCAAATAAAAAAAAAATCCTTATTTCTGTTTGAAATTGGCGGTCCTTTGGTAAAAAACATTTTTTTTTTTTTTTTGTTTTTTTTTGTTTTTTTTTTTTTTTTTTAATGGCTAATAAACGCCCCCCCCCCCCCCCAATAAAAAATAATAATAATTTTACCAATGACCGCCAATTTCAAACACAATAATCCTTAAATCCCTATTTGTGTTTGAAATTGACGGTCCTTGGTAATTTTTTTTTTTTTTCTTTTTTTTTTTTTTCTTTTTTTTTTTTTTCTTTTTTTCTTTTTTACTGGCTAATAAACGCCCCCCCCCCCCCCCCCCCCAATAAAAAATAAAAATAATAATAATTTTACCAATGACCGCCAATTTCAAACACAAATCCTTAAATCCTTATCCTTGTTTGTGTTTTAAATTGGCGGTCTTTGGTAATTTTTTTTTTTTTTTTTTTTTTTTTTTTTTTATTTTTTTTTTTTTTTTTTTTTTTTTTTTTTTTTTTACTGGCTAATAAACGCCCACCCCCCCTTTTGTAAAATGTAACGCCTCCGGGGGCGTTAATTCGAGGTTATACGGTAGTCTCTTTACAAAACTTAACATCAGAGAAATCGGTTATAACTTCTATTTGCTTGCTCGGATCTGCTTCACATTTCACACACTCATTGCTCCAATGGACCTCTACCACCCTGTGACAAATTCACGTTCATGCCGCTCGCGCTAATCCCAGAGTCAAGGTCACAAGCCCACACACTTGGAAATTTGTACATATTTTAGGGGTACCTGGGCCCACGCGGGGGGTATATTCTGTAAGCCTCGCTTACTGACCAATCTAGTTATGTTTATAAACAAGCAAAAAAAGTAAAAAAAATACACCTAGCTCTGAAAACTAAGAAACGTCACTAAAGGCCTTTTATAGCTCAATTAGATAAATGTACACATTTTACTATCTATGCTAAGGTTATTGACCTGTGGGTGAAAATACACTTGTTTACCACCTCCCCTTTCCAAACTAATTGTTGGACTTTTATACTATTCCATTAACCCTTTCAACGCCTTCCCAATGTTTGCAAACAGTGTAGATACAGATCAGGATCTGTACTTTTTGCAAGTAATTTTTATGCCCCCTGTGCGATAGCATTAGGGGCATATTGCGTTGTTCTTGCGGTTCCGTACATCCTTCCGTCCATCTGCACATCCGTCCACTTGTACGAGGGCTGATCCAGAAGTTTGTGGACACCGTCTATAATTAATGAACACAACGTTATAGATGTTTCAATATTTTCTGACGATCAAGTTATTATAAATCATTTTTAGCTCGACTTTTCGAAGAATAGTGAGAGCTTGTGTAGTCACCCCGGTGTCGGCGTCGGCGTCGGCGTCGGCGTCGGCGTCGGCGTCGGCGTCACCGTCACGCCTTGGTTAAGGTTTTTAGTCAAGCTTGTATATGGAATACTCCTTGCCCTACACCCATCATACTTGGACAACTTCATCTCCTAGTGATGTACATCAACAACCTCTGACCTATATTTGACCTTGACCTACATTTAACATTGAATTACTTTGTTAATTGCCCTTGGTTTTGGTTTTTAGTCAACCTTGGTTAAGGTTTTTAGTCAAGCTTGTAGATGGAATACTCCGGGCCCTACACCAACCATACTTGGACAACTTCATCTCCTAGTGATGTACATCAACAACCCCTGACCTATATTTGACCTTGACCTACATTTCTGAATTACTTACACACCTGAATTTACTTATTAATTCCCCTTGGTTAAGGCTTTTAGTCAACCTTGGTTAAGGTTTTTAGTCAAGCTTGTAGATGGAATACTATTGTGCATACAGACACCATACTTGGACAACTATTTCTCATAGGGATGTAAATCAATAACCCCTGACCTATATTTTACCTTGACCCACATTTAACCTTGAATTACCTAGTTATTTCCCCTTGGTTAAAGTTTGTACTCAAACTTGGTTACGGTTTATAGTCAAGCTTGTATATGGAATACTCCTGGGCCTACAGCAACCATACTTGGACAACTTCATCTCCTAGTGATGTACATCAATAACCCCTGACCTATATCTGACATTGACCTACATTTAGCCTTGAATTACTTAGTTAATTTCCCTTGGTTAAGGTTTTTAGTCAACCTTGGTTAAGGTTTTTATGCGGGCCGCGGCCACCTTGTTTGTCAAGCTATGTGTACATTGATAACCCTCGTAGTCAAGCTATGCTGTTCTCCTACAGCTCTTGTTATACTTTTAGTGACTTTATATAAAACTGCGGATTTTTTGCACGCTATTAAAGAGGGTATGGTCTGCATATGTGGAGCAGTCGCAAAATTGACGTCAAATCAAAATTATTCTTGCGACATCCATGTTATAGCGAGAACAGCTACAGCATATAGTGATTTACTTGAATACAAAAATAGCGTCATCAGTAAGTGAGAAAACGAAGATTATCTTTCAATATTGTGTAAACTTTGGGACAACGCCCGTAGAAACAAAACAAATTATGGAAATGGCACCAGGAATGAAAAAGGTGTGACAATCTCTTGTTTATAATGATATAAAAGGATTCCCGACTGTAGGACGATGCGCAGGGTGATAGACCTGTGGACTTCACGCTGTTAAATGCTAAACTAGACGAAGACCGGAGAATAAAGTTGCGTCAATTAAGTGAACAGCTAAGCTTGTAATATGGAACAGTATATCAGATTGTCACATAACACCTCAACATGAGGCATTTAATTGCTCGTTGGGTTCCAAGGATATTGTGTACAAACAAAAAGGAGTTGCTTGTTCAAGGAATAAAGAACTTTTTGCGAAGATGGAAGAAAGATGGACATTCATTTCTTGATCGCATCATTGCAATGGACGAAATTTGGCTATACGATTAGGACCCAGAATCCAAACTGTCCAGTCAGTGGAAATGTGAGCCATCACCCCCACCAAGTTGGGAGCGGAAATGTTCAAACATCGCCCATAGTCACCCGACCTTTCACCTTGTGATTTTGCGTTATTCTTGTGATTGAAGAGTGAACTAATGGGAAGACGATTCACATATATATAGTTACGGACTGAAACTACAAACATCTTAAATTAAACTCTTTCAAACCACAGTGGTATAAAGATCTCCACAAGTAGATTGAGTGACATCGGAAATTCATTGCTGTCGGTGGAGAATATTTCGGAAATCAATTATGTGAGTAACGTCAAAGTATTGTCCACATAACTCCATACATATACTCATTATATATAAAGACACATGCCTGTAACATACTTCACGAATACCTCCATGTTCGGTCTGTTAACTGACGTTGTCCACAAACTTCTTGATCAGCCCTCATATGTCCGTGTACATTTACGTCGAAAAGTGCTTTAATATTTGGATATTTCATTCACCTGAACGTATGTGATGCACTTGCACCACCAATGACATGACCTTGACCTTTGTGACCTTCAAAATGGTGCTGAAACACATTTTGTTATGTCAAAAAGTTTGTAAGACTTTCTCAAATGAGAGTTAGAGTCCAGTATGCCATGGGGGCATATCCATGTTTTACAAACATAACGTCGAGTCATATTTCCGAAAATCATTTTGTGATGATTGGAGATCAGATTGGTCGGAAAATTAACATGTCAAAATCCATTCCAGTTATTTAGGGGTGAAAGAGTTGAACACAATTGTATTGTTTCAGGGTAAGCCCCTTACAGCGCTGTGCTGGGGCCACAATGACCGGCGGCTATTTATAGCGGCGGGCCACCACCTACACGTGGCCTGGATCATCAAACCAGTGCCGTCCCTGCAGTACCTATGTCAACGCTGTGTCCAGCACGTGATGAAGGAGGATCGCAACATCTCACTGCTGCCCCTGCCCACCGCACTGTCGGCCAGTGTACAGTCATTGTTCTCTTCCACCATCAAAGTAAGTTGGTTTGTCCTCATTGTCATCAATCGTCAAAGTGAGTTTGTCACCATTGTCACCCACCTACCCTGTCAGTGTTCAGTCCTTGTTTTCATCAACCGTCAAAGTGAGTTTGTCACCATTGTCACCCACCTACCCTGTCAGTGTTCAGTACTTGTTTTCATCAATCGTCAAAGTGAGTTTGTCACCATTGTCAGTTGTCACCCACCTACCCTGTCAGTGTTCAGTCCTTATTTTCATCAATCGTCAAAGTGAGTTTGTCACCATTGTCACCCACCTACCCTGTCAGTGTTCAGTCCTTGTTTTCATCAATCGTCAAAGTGAGTTTGTCACCATTGTCACCCACCTACCCTGTCAGTGTTCAGTACTTGTTTTCATCAATCGTCAAAGTGAGTTTGTCACCATTGTCAGTTGTCACCCACCTACCCTGTCAGTGTTCAGTCCTTATTTCCATCAATCATCAAAGTGAGTTTGTCACCATTGTCACCCTCCTACCCTGTCAGTGTTCAGTCCTTGTTTTCATCAATCGTCAAAGTGAGTTTGTCACCATTGTCATCCACCTACCCTGTCAGTGTTCAGTCCTTGTTTTCATCAACCGTCAAAGTGAGTTTGTCACCATTGTCACCCACCTACCCTGTCAGTGTTCAGTTCCTGTTTTCATCAATCGTCAAAGTGAGTTTGTCGTCATTGTCACCCACCTACCCTGTCAGTGTTCAGTCCTTGTTTTCATCAGTCGTCAAAGTGAGTTTGTCCTCATTGTCACCCACATACCCTGTCAGTGTTCAATCCTTGTTTTCATCAACCGTCAAAGTGAGTTTGTCACCATTGTCACCCTCCTACCCTGTCAGTGTTCAGTCCTTGTTTTCATCAATCGTCAAAGTGAGTTTGTCACCATTGTCACCCACCTACCCTGTCAGTGTTCAGTCCTTGTTTTCATCAACCGTCAAAGTGAGTTTGTCACCATTGTCACCCACCTACCCTGTCAGTGTTCAGTCCTTGTTTTCATCAATCGTCAAAGTGAGTTTGTCACCATTGTCACCCACCTACCCTGTCGGTGTTCAGTCGTTGATTTCATCAATCGTCAAAGTGAGTTTGTCACCATTGTCACCCACCTACCCTGTCAGTGTTCAGTCCTTGTTTTCATCAATCGTCGAAGTGAGTTTGTCACCATTGTCACCCTCCTACCCTGTCAGTGTTCAGTCCTTTTTTTTCATCAATCGGTTCAAAATGATTTTGTCCACCATTTTTTGTCACCCTCAACCTACCCTGTCAAATTGTTCAGCTTTGTTCAGCCGATTCGCCTTGTTTTCATCCACCGACCAAATGAGTTTGTCCCACCATTGTCACCCCACCTACCTGTCTGTTGTTCAGTCCTTGATTTTGTTCATCAATCCGTCAAAGGTGAGTTTTTGTCACCATTGTCACCCACCTACCCTGTCAGTGTTCAGTCCTTGTTATTTTCATCAATGTCAAAGTGAGTTTGTCACCATTGTCATACCCTGTCGGTGTTCAGTCCGTTGATTTTTCATCAATCGTCAAAGTGAGTTTGTCACCATTGTCACCCTCCTACCCTGTCAGTGTTCCAGTCCTTGTTTTATCAATCGTCAAAGTGATTTGTGTCACCACCTTGTCACCCTGTCCTACCCTGTCAGTGTTCAGTCCTTTTTTTGTTTCATCAATCGTCAAGTGAGTTTGTCACCATTGTCACCCCACCTACCCTGTCAGTGGTTCAGCTCATTTGTTTTCATCACCTCAAAGTCGAGTTTGTCCTCATTGTCACCCACATACCCTGTCAGTCAGTCCTTGTCATTAAATCGTCAAAGTGAGTTTGGTCACCATTAGCACACCCACCTACCCTGTCAGTGTTCAGCCTCATTTTTTTCATCAATCGTCAAAGTGAGTTTGTCACCATTGTCACCCACCTACCCTGTCAGTGTTCAGTCCTTGTTTTCATCCACCGTCAAAGTGAGTTTGTCATGATTGTCACCCTCCTACCCTGTTAAACGTTTTTCTTGATGGTATTGTATGATAATTTTTAATTATAGTTTATACACTATATTGGAGACTGTCATGCAGTTCTCCCAGTTTTGACAGATGTGGTTTTGTGGTGGCAGGCCTGATCTACATGTAGGTCAGTGTCCCAGCTAGCGAGAGTGCATGATCATTTTAGATATGCTAATTTTTTTGACAATGGAATTATTGGTTAAATTATATAGTTCAAAGGTCGCGAGAGCAGGGAGTGACATCCGCTGTCCCGGAAATTCAGTTTTGCACAATGCGTAGTCGGCGTGGATGTTTCTGAGGATTCTTGACATAATTATATAATAGCGACTGGCTGGAATACTTCTGACTTGGATAATTACTCATTATTAGATTGATCATTATAATATAGACCGTGTGATCTAGGAATTATTATTATTGTGAATGCTCAATGGATATCGTTATAATTTAATGATCGAGAATTATATTGCTATTTTTAGTTTAAAAATATCAATTCGTTTTGGACTATTGTGCCCCCTTTTCGATAAATTAATTCATATGTACATTTATGTGCGGCATCAGTTGAAACATTTGCCAGACTTGTTGATACATCATTCACTCGCCTGAAGCGACTCGTCCCAGTACGTACGCTCGACACGACATTCTGTACGCTCGTCTCACCTCATCGGCTCGCCAGTCGGTACACTCGACTGCCCTGGACGACCCACCTCTCTATAGTCCGAGTACGCTCGACTTGCCAGTCGGTTGCGCTCGACTACCCTGCACCACTTTCCTCATTATAGTCGGTACGCTCGACTCGCCAGTCGGTACGCTCGACTAATTTCGACGACTCACCTCTTTATAGTCGGTACGCTCGACTCGCCAATCGGTACGCTCGACTCGCATTCGAGTTGTTAACTCAACTCAGATCTTTCTAGTCGTCCACTTGATGCACATCCTAGTTGTTAACTCAAGTCAGCTCTTTCTAGTCGTATGCTCGACTCACCTCTTTCTTGTCTTTCACTCAACTCGTCACCCTCTAGTCGTTATTAGCTCTACACATTCACTCCGCCATAGTCGTGCAAGAGTATAGCTACTGCATATGTCTCACCTCTTGCTCAGAGAAATCTGGTCTGGCACATGCGAGTCTGGTGAAGCACAACACCAAATAGCAGGTAGCCCCCAATGAGGAGCCAAATATGTTAGATATGGGGTCATGTAATATATATGATAGTACCGGTACTATGTTAGCTTAATAAGATATTTCATGTTTTCTATATACAGTTGCATGATGTGGGGATTGGTGGGTCAGAGGGATGGAGTGGGGTTATTGAGTATTTCAGATAACTGATAAAGGAAGGACAAGACAAGTTACAGCATAATGATGATCTTCCTGCAAGTTTAGGTAATAGTCAATCGAGTAATCTGGTAATAGTGTATAAAATGATCATTTCACAACAAAATCTTTTTTTCTTCGTAAATTTTCTTTACTGATACGTACAGTGCAACCTCTCTACAACAGCCACCCATGGGAAGACGCAAAACTGGCTGTTGTAGAGAGGTGGATGTTGTAGGGAGGTTAATGCTGAATTATATTTTGTCGTCGGATGTTTATTTATTTTTTTTGATAATTCTCACCAAAAACATGCTTTGGCAACATTTTAGAATCATTTCCAAGGGAAATGATTCTAAAATGCTGCCAAAACATGCTTTTATTTAGAAAGAAGGCAAAGCAACAGCAGACAACACTTTTCGTGCTCAGCAGTCTAAGGGTTAGATATAGAGGAAATCATCAATTTGGTATATAAAATAGCGGCTGTTACGGAGAAGGTGTTGTAGAGAGGTGGCCGTTCGGGGAGGTTCGACTGTATATATCGAAAATGCATGACCAAATTATCTCTCCTGCTGACCACAGTTTCTGATAGTATATACCTTAATATAGACTATTCAATATTGTGCAAACTATTTGGATCTTAATCTATTTAACTGGTACGATTGGCTGATACCGGTAGTAGCCGGTAGTCTATTTCACCAACATTGCAAAGTATACTTATCTAGCAAAGTATACTTTGAGGGAGAAATTTTGTATTTAGGGATAAATTTTTTCTTTTTTATTCTGGCTGTGATAATGTAATAAATTGAGTATAATAATTCTGCATACCTTTAATCATCAAATACATGCAGTCGTTAGTTCTATATGAAATAATGCATTTCAAGAATAATAAATGATTACTCCCGCAATGATTACTTTGCTAGGAAAGTATACTTTGCAATGTTGGTGAAATCGGCTAAAGGTCAGTTGTAGTGCACAAAGTGAAACATCACACACTTTCATGCTGAGGATAATTTATCCATTTTGATTGAGGAATATCATAAATAGAAGTATTTGTGGCGACCACCATTTGTAAATACAATACAACTACATCATGCTTTTTTCTTACAACTAGGACTAGGCCGACTTTAAAAATATGTTTGTTTCCCCTCCCGCTACCCAAGCCACCGAGGTGTGGGTAGGTAGGTAGGGAAAATATTTTTTTTATTTTGAATTGATGAAATTTTTAAGCATTTTTTTTTGCTATATTTCTCACCTTCGAAAATACATGCAAATAGTGTTATATATCGTTAATAATCTCAGTAATACTTTACAGGAGTAAATATGCAAACAATAAAACAATTTGTACTTCAATCAATAACTGTTGTAATGACTAGAACTGTAGTAATGACTAGAATTTCACACCGTGCAATGCTTTTCAACATAAACTGTTTGGTGACTAGATACATGTATACACTGTACATAATGGCTCCGAACAAAACATCTTAATTCGTCGCTAGATGCATGAAGAATGCTCGCCTGAGTCGCAAACAGTGTAGGCCCTGATCAGACTCAGTGGTCTGGGATCTACACCGGTCGTGTATGTCAC
The DNA here is from genome assembly GCA_029237695.1 of Conchocele bisecta. Taxonomy (NCBI): domain Eukaryota; kingdom Metazoa; phylum Mollusca; class Bivalvia; order Lucinida; family Thyasiridae; genus Conchocele; species Conchocele bisecta. Next base: position 64,001,627 of record CM055265.1, on the reverse strand, counting down.
CATTGTGTCATGGTGTTTCACATGTCTTGAAAAAACTCAAACTCAGACTCTAGCATATTGACAATCAATATGTTCGAGTCTGAGTTTGAGATTTGCAGAAAATTTAGCAATCTTGGAGCCATAGTTTGAAGTTTTATTTAATAAACAGAGAACGATTAGTCAGTGCTATATGACTCAGCAACTTGATCATCAGTCACAGAGCTACAGATGAGCTGCGTATTTTCACAATATTTTTCTACATTCTCAGAAAAACATACAAATTTGGAGTTCTTTAGAATCGTCTCGAGGAGACGATTCTAAAGAACTCCAAACTTGTATGTCCTGTGAAATATTCCAAAAATCGAATGACAAAGCAGTTTCTAGCTTGTCGTGAATGTCCATTGTAAATGGATCAGAATGCTCCGGTTTAGAGACCTTTATTTTAACATTTCCAATGGCAATAGCGTTTAAGGTTGATTCGTCGATGATTTGACAACTTAACACGTCTGTAAGGATCTCGGCCAGCGTTTTGTTGGTCGAATGTTTTGATATCCGTTTGGAGACAAGGGTCGTTATGTTGTCACTCAATGGCGATTTCGCAAAGACAGAAACGCTCACAGCGTGAACTGAGTCAAGGGAATGAGACGCCATCTTGATTGTTGTTGCTGGGCGTACTTGATTGTACGTCCCGATCCGATATATGACTTACCGGAATATCTCGGATTGCAGGAACTGTCCCGATGTTGATCGCGTAGATTACAATCAAGTCCGGCATGTGCGAGCGTCTCGGTAGTATGATTTTGATTAAAAACAACGATGAAAGCCGAACAATTGCAAACAGCAAATGCGCGCAGATTACACAGAGTAGAGCCGAAATTGCATTCGCGCCCCGAACACTTCGCCCGATCAAATTAAAAAATAATATTGGTTTCGTTTTGCTAATAAAATTATTTGGGTCGCGGGGATTTTCGCGGGTCGGTCGCGGGAGGGGAAACAAAAGATATTTTATTGTCGGCCCTAAAGTATGAATATATTTTGTTTTTGTTCGCCATATCATCAATAGAACACCAGGAGGTGATTTCACTAAACTTTCTACGATTAAAATTATGATAGTCTGTAAATGTCACATTAATAATGTGTTCTTGTAAAGAGTGATTGGATTTACATTTATTGAGCATAGGCTGCATATGCAGCCTATGCTCAATAAATGTAAATCCATCAATTGAAATTCCCAGACGATTCTAAATTTGCACTTGTGAACATTTTAGTCGTATGAAGTTTAGTGAAACGGGCCCCTGTTATGCTTCTGACAATCAATATATATCGTTATCTGGCTACAGGAGGATCTATTTGATCAAGAGCTACACTGGTCACAAATCTCAGAAGCACCTTTTCGTCAGTGACAGCCACAAATATCACTACACATGTTTTCTTGTCTAAAACAGTATAGTATACCACCCTTATCTCCAAGCCGACCTCCTGTGTATTTGGTCACCCTGCAAACTTAGTTAACTGTCTAGCTGTTCCACGTTTTTCTGCCGATGAATTTTTCGCCATTAAACACATTAAATATAAAACTATTTAAATGTAAGTAAACAAATTTCAATAACAAAAAAGTTACCTTCCCCAAAAAATATTATTTGATGAAATTCCATCAAATATTGATTTTGTTGCAAAATAACAATTTTCTTATGGGAATTTAACATGGGGCAAAAGGAGCTACTAGAGGAGCTGCAGGAGGAGTCGAAAAACAAAGATTTTTGGAAATGGACCCCAACAGCTGGCTAGATAGATTGGAAATGATGTAACAAGAAAAAAAAACATAGATTTGAAAATCGGTTCACAAATTCCAAAATTATTCCCATAGGAAATTTGTTTTTTACAATAAAATCAATATTGGTCCGAATTGCATCAAATAACAAAATTTGGGGAGGTTGACTTTTTATTATTGTTGAAAAAGTACTTGCATTTAAATATTTTTTGGATTTAATGTGTTTAATGGCCAAAAGTTTGTCGGCAGCAACATGTGGAACAGACAGTAGGGGAAGATATCGCATCGTAGACAGGTTCGAACCCTTTTCCAATAATATGTCAAGTCCAGTACATCTAGTGAATGAAGTACAGACATATCATTTTGCTGCCTGCCATTTCATCAATCAGGCTTTCGTGTCTACTAAATAACCTTTTAACCAGTGAACTATTACGTAGAACCTCCCTAAACAGGACACCCATAAAACTACTTAATTATCGTGAGTTTAGTTTAAATGTATCTATTATGTTAATGTGTGTTCCTCTTTGCAAAGCACGCACTCATTTCTTGGATTGCTTATTTGCCTTTTTTGGAGTGGAACATCTCTAAACCGGACACCATGGGGACCTCCCAGGGTGTCCAGTTTAAAGATTTTGCACTGTATTAAACAGGATGGTCATTTCTGTTTCATTTTGGCTTGTAAATATTGCAATGCCTGAGTATGATACGTTAAAATGTCTTATCCACCTGTTTTGAGCCAGGGTTGGGTGAGCACCAATCATCGCACATTGAGAATTAGACGTCACAAAGCCCCCAGGATTTGGAAATAGACGTATGTAAGGTATTAACCCTTTCAACACCACATGCCTGTATATTGGTATTGGCAAACAGTGTAGATCCAGATGAGTCGGCTCGAGACGAGCCGTCTCATCAGGATCTGCACTTTTCGCAAGTAATTATTGAGAACATTTTGTGACAATTGGATTGGTTGCTGAATTAACACATCAAAATTCATTCCAGTTACTTAGGGGTGAAAGGGTTGATGCACCAAATGAGGCCGTAAAGTGCAAAAAGTAATCTGGTAGAAATAATCCGGATAGTTTGATAGTTCGAGGCCACAGACAGTTTGCTTGCAGAATTTGATCAACTTAGCCTCCTTCCATTGAAGCTACAATTATAGTTGCCGTACACATCTCTGGGCCGTTTGTCTGATTGACTGCTTGCTATACAGGGGGCCGTTTCACCAAACTTTGTACGATTAAATTGTTCGTAAGTGCACATTTAGGATCGTCTTGAAATTTCAATTGATGGATTTACATTTATTGAGCATAGGCTGCATATATGCAACCTATGCTCAATAAATGTAAATCCAATAATCGTTTACAAGAAAACATAGTTAATGTGAAATTTACAGACTATCGTAATTTTGCACTTACGAACATTTTAGTCATATGAAGTTTAGTGAAACGGCCTTGAGATGTTGGACAGAAGTAATTTCCCACCCATTGAAATCCCATAGAATTACATGTATTGATTTGTTTGTAACTTTGCTTGTTAGCATGTTACTTCAAATATACTGTACATATTTTAATGATATAAAATGCATTGAGTAGCCAATAGATTTGCACAGAATTTGATTCATATATGCACGCATTCAATATTCAAAGTAGTTTAGAAGATGCAAACATTTAAACATGTTGGACATTTTTGGAAATACTGTTCCCATTGACGTCAATGGTTACGTCGCTCGAAAAGTGAAGTCAAATAATGACGCAATATTTACAAACACATATCTATCGAACTGCTTGTGATATAATCAGTAACCAAAACATTCATATTCTGCATAAATCTAAATTGTTTTCAAACACTTTATATTTCATTCAAATGGGTAAAGTATATACTGAGCTACGTATGTGAGAGTAAAGATGGAAATACATGTAAGTCTATGGGATTTTAACTTTTGGGAAATTACTCCTGTCTATATACCTACTGTATAACAATGTTCAACTAATTCTTATCTCTTTTTTTTATTTATTCATGGAAGTATACATTGTTGCCACTCATTTGAACCGTCTCAGCGAGATGGTTCAAATGTGTGGTAACAACATATACTTTAGAATAGAAATAAAGAAAACATTTACATTTTTCGTAAGAAAAATGGCGAATCTTCACCATTCAATTGGTTAATACATGAGTACTGCAGAATGATGGACAAACATATATGCATGGCTTTATTGGAAACCACATGATGCCACTGTGTGTTTTTATTGCACCAATGCTGTTTTTCAACACTACATAATGCTTCCCCAATATTTGCAAACAGTGTAGATCCGTCTCGTCAGGATCTGCACTGTTTGTGGATATTTTCAGATTTTTTATAAAACACCCTTTCTGATTAATGGAATAATTCAAAAGTCTACATTGATAAATCCATTCCAGTTGCTTAGGGATGAAAGGGTTAGATTACATTATGAATGATACATCGGTGTTGGAATGGTGGACATCGTGGTACCTGACCTGTGTATGTGCGTAGGCAGATCTGTGACTATAAACTGTTCATATTCATTGTCTGTACCAGGTACATTTTGTCTTGTATGGAAAAGATTTATTATATTAGTCCGTGATCTGGGAATAAAAATGGTTTATTTAATTTCCGCTCAGCTAGCTGCGCCACACTCGTATAGCCTGGTACGTGTAGTAATCGGCATTTATCTGGATGATCAGCCTATTTAATGCTAGATACTGATACACATGTATCAACGTTTGCAAATTTTTCTTTCCTATTTGCTTTTTTTCCCAATGAAAGTATATGTTGTTACCACTCATTAGAACTGTCTCGATGAGACGGTTCTAATGAGTGGTAACAACATATACTTTGGATGAGAAATAATAAAAATAAAATAAATAATTTATCTTTCACATGAAATGGATTATAGTGGATGGTTTGCTGACTAAATGCCAAACAGTGTCGACCCTGCTTTGTCCCACAGGTTCAAGTATGGTATTAACAGACGAAGGACTATAAATTCAATATACATAAAAGTACATTGTAGAAGTAATTAAACAACTTTTATTTACTCTGTTATAAGGGATAATGTTAGAAACCTTGACCTGTTACTTCAACCTATGCTTAGTCCCTGATGCATACTGATTTGGCTGAAGTTAATGAAAAAGGCATGGTTTTGTCGTGGCTCCTTGTAGTTTCATTACTTGTATTTGGCTTCATCAGTTCATATTTCCAGCAGTATATCACCGAGTGCTTTGTAGTATGGCAAACTCCATAATAAGACAAGCCATGTGTTTTTGTGCCTTAGAAGTTGTGCGATTTTTCCTGAAAAATATTTACAGAAACTGTGAAATTTTCTGTAATTGATGTCCACAGTTGACAAAATGTTTGTAGCAAATGCGGAATACTATTTTGCATTTGCTCTGAAGATTTCGTCAACTTTTGACATCATTTATGGAAAATATTGTAAACTTTGTAAATATTTTTCGCGAGATGTCACACATCTTGGGTACAAAATCACTTGGCTAGTCTCATATAATTACAGACCTTTGTATGATATATTGTTTACTGCAATATATCAGATAACCAACTATACAGTGAAAAAATCCTCCACTGACAGTTAACAAAATGCTGTTTCAGGCACTGGCAACTGATACAATTTATGATGGTCCATCCACATTCGAGAACTACTTTTGCTGGTGTTTCATTGGTTGAACAATGTCACATGACTATATCTAGGTCAAGAATAACAAGTCTGCATTCTTTTCAATGATAATCATGTTACAGTTCTGTGACATAAAGTATTAATTTTAACCCTTAGACCGCTACTCACAACAATTTTCGTCTGCTGTTGCTTTTATATCTTGCCTTATTTCTCAATAAAAACATGTTTTGACAGCACTTCAGAATCATTTCCAATGGAAATGATTCTGAAGTGCTGTTAAAGCATGTTGTAATTTATTCTAAAGTGCTGTCAAAGCATGTTTTTGATGATAAAAATTGAAAATATGAAATAAACAGCAGACGACAAAATTTAATTCAACATTGTAAGGGTTAAAAGTGTTTGTGCCAACAAATAATAAGGTGGCTGATTTAATCGAGCCGCAACAAAATCAATAGGCTTTCTCCTTAGTCTGATAGTATTGCATTCAAGAATATAGTTCAAATCTGTGTCTGTGGCACAACGGAATTTCTCCTAGTCCATTAAGATAGCGGTGTAAGGGTTAAATAGAATATCAGACCAATGTATTTTGATACCAAATTTGTCGGGCTCGGCTCGGAAACGGTACAGATTCCTACTTGTTTCCTCACCGCTGGGCCAGTGTTAGTCAAACTTCACATGGATGATCTATGGGTGGGGGCGCGTCAGATTTGTAAAATTGGAGGTTATCGCATAATCCAAGATGGCTGCCGTGGAAAAGTAGGTCAAATTCTTAAAAGAAATTTCTTTTCACGAACCTCCGGGCCAATTTCAACGAAACTTGGCAGGAATGATCGATAGTCAATGCTGTTTCAGATTTGTTAAAATGGTGGCCCCCGGGTCAAAAACGGGCGGCGCAGGTTGGGTCGAGTAGGAGTCAAATTTTACATTTGACCAAACATTGTCATATATCAACTCAAAGGTATCAACACTCTGGAGTGATTACGTCATTCAAGGTTATCTATCTGACATGCATGTTTTACTTAGAGAATCTTACATACGTGACGATTTAATATGATATTTATTAAACACGTTTACTGATTTCGTAAGAAACAAGATTATGCCGAGTTGCTTATGAAATCAGTCACCGAGTTTAACCCTTTCACCCCCAAGAAACAGGAATGGATTTTGATATGTTAATTTTGCAACCAATCCAATCTTCAGAAAACGATTTTCAGATTAGTCCATTTATGAAAAGAGGGTGTTTTTGTTCTCAAAAATATGAAAAAATGCAGATCCTGATGTGACGGCTCGTCATAAGCCAGCTCATCTGGATCTATACTTTTTGCCAATACACCACTATCAAGGTGCATGATCACGTGGTTACAACAACAACAACAATAGCGGAAGTGTTGAAAGCTCGCCCACTTCAAAGTAAGTATTATTTGATATTTTCCTTAATATGCAACAGATTTTAATGAAATATGGCGCAGCAAACGTGTCTTCATGAGTTGCTTTTGGTGGTCCAGGCAGTTCGGTATATAATTATGCCGTTTTTGTGAAGAATCGATTTCCGTGTCAGTTGACACGGAAATTGATACTTCACAAAAACGACAGAAGTTTCGGCCAAAGTACAGAAACCAACAAATGCAGCTTAACAAGGCGCGTTTGATGCGCCATATTTCATAAACTCGAGCAACTAAGCGTGGAAGACAGGGAAACCAAATAAATGGAATAATCTACTTCTCTGCAGACTTAGATGGTTCTAACTGTCATATCTGTCTGATATATGTTTGTGTGAAGTAGTATATATGGTTGTGACTGGAGAAATGTGGCTTATGGGTTTTGTGACCAGTGCAGATCCAGATCAGCCTGTGCATGTGCAAAAAAAATGTATGGCTGTGGCTGGATAATGAGACTGATGAGTTTTGGAACCAGTGTAGAATCAGATCAGCCTGTGCATATGTACAGTCTTATAAGGATCTACACTGTTCTCCATTCCATCACTGAATCACCCGTCATGCTTCTAACACACAAACTAAATTGTTATCAGGCTACAGGAGTGTGATATTTGAACACAAGCTACACTGGTCCTAATTCCCATAAGCCCCATTTCTCCAGTCAAAGCCGCATATACTATCATGCACATTTATCTGTCTGGCAGGCAGAGTGGCAGAAATGGATTGAAAGGTGCCTATTCATCTGTAATTGTGTTTGTAACCCGAGAAATTGGGCTTATCGGATTTGCAACCAGTGTAGCTCCTGATCATATAGCACACTCCTGTAGCCTCATATTGATCTGTATTGCTTATGTTAGAAGAATGGCGGATGTTTTATTGATGGAATGGCGAACAATGCAGATCCTGATCAGACTGTGCGGATGCACAGTCTGATCTGGATCTACAGTGATCGCACAACCCATTAGCCCCATTTCTCCAGTCATATACTTTATTTAACCTGATGTGACATATCTGAAATATAACATGATTACCCTTATCCGGTTATTGGCCTGCCATCTTACATCATCACAAATGCAGTATTGAATTGACAGGAAAGGGCATAACTTGATTGTGTTGGCCTTGTATGATGCTGAACAGGACTACCATAAAGATTCTAATAGACGCCCGGGCGTCTATTAGAATCACCCCGGGCGTCTATTAGAATCACCACTGGCTCCGAAGTCCAGGGTGGGCGTTTAATAGAGGCAAGTGTTATTCAAAGGGAAAATGATAAAAAAATATACGATGTTCTGCTATCTGAACAAAAACATAACTTAGGGACGTTACTCTCAAACGCCAGACTTGATTGCACTGTCTGTCAGTTTATAAACATTTGGGCCAAGACGTTTCGGCCCACTCTGGTCATTATGGTACAGTCGGTAGAAATGTTAAATTTAATGTATAATGTATATCAAGACAGCGTCAATCATTAATGCCGATCAGATTTACGCCTACGGACGTTTCGTCAGCGTTTCGGATATGTCGGGTTTGAGATGCTTTGAAAATGGCGTCTCCGTAACCGTGTAAATTCTGATCACCCTGTGTCCGTGCAAATAGCTACTGCTGATGAGGAATTTACTGTGACACCGGAAACAGTCGAATTTCGCTTCCGCTTTTGAAAGTGAAAGTAGCAATTATGTTTTTTCCCCGATTTTAAAGGAAGTTGCTTTCGAAATAATGGAAAGAAAAAAAATCTAATTGGACAATTAGCTCCGATTTTGTTTCAAGTCGATACTGGGCATTTATTAGAGGCACTAATTTCGTGAAAATCCGCCAAATAATGTGTCATTTTCAACGTAAAAAGTGGGGGGTGGGCGTCTATTAGAGCATGGGCGTCTATTAGAATCTTTACGGTATATGGGTGATTTATGTGTATGTTCATTTTTAGCTTTTCTGTCCTAGTATAGAAACTCAGAGACCTATATTAGGCCTAAAATAGGTGTATTTTCTGTTACGGCCTGGAAAAAGTTATGGTCGGTCAGTCGGTCATTTTTTTTGTACTCCAATATCTCTGTCTACATGGTGTCAATATAAAGCATTCATAATGTTGTTGTTGTTGTTGTTGTTGGAAATGGCATGTTATAAAGAAAGGACAAGTATAAAGTTATCCCCAGCAACATTTTCCGGAACCAAAATCTCAGGGCCAAAAAAAACCACTTTGGTTTTCCGAATTAAAAATTACAACATGCTTTAACAGCACTTCAGAATCATTTCCATTGGAAATGATTCTGAAGTGCTGTAAAACCATGTGTTTTATTGAGAAATAAGGCAATATATAAAAGCAACAGCAGACGACAATTGTTGTGAGTAGCTGTCTAAAGGTTAACTGTTCAAATGCGGGAAATGCAGTTGTTTTATATTTAGTCTTCTTGTTACAACAAAACCAATAATCAACAATATTTATATACACAAAACCAGAAGATAGGGCCGACTTAAAATATTCCATCCCTTGCAGGGGCGGATCCAGCATTTGGGGAATGGGGGGCGGGGTGTCTAGTTGCAAAGGTAACTCTTGCAATCTACTCCCATACCGTCCGTAGCTAGCTAGCTACAGATGGTACGGGAGTAATTGCAAGAGTTACCGTTCGCAACTAGGGGGTTGTCCAATTTTCAAGCTCTTCGAAATGCACTTTTCTGTGTTTTACGGCATTTAAATTCAGACTATGTGATCTATGTAAACTCCGTGGCTGCAACCCCCCCCCCCCTCTAGATCCGCCCCTGCCTTGACAATATTGCCTGCTGTGAGCCATTGCAAATTCACAGTACATGTATTCCATTACAGAAGAATTTCATAAAACCACAGGGAATAGTTCACATTTGCATAATAATAAAAGGAGAACAAAATCACAGAAGATAATCAATACAGAAATGTCCTCAGTCTTCATATTCATATAGCCAATTTCATTAAAATCACGACCGTCTGTTCTACGTTTTTCTGCCGATGAACTTTTGGCTGTTAAACACATTAAATCGAAAATATATCTTAAGTAATTTTCATCAATAACAAAAAAGTCACCCTCCCCAAAAACAAAAACAAAATTATTATACCCCCACAAACAAAGTTTGAGGGGGTATATAGGAGTCAGCTTGTTGGTCGGTCTGTCGGTCGGTCTGTTGGAAATTCCCTTCTGTTCTATATCTTCTACACCCATGCATGGATTATCAAATGGCTTGGCACAAATGTTTCTCATGATGAGAAGGTGTGTTGCGATCAATAACCACGCATCTACGTCCAAGGTCAAGGTCACAGTTGAAGGTCAAAGGTCAAACCTATTGAAATTCCCTTCCGCTCTATATCTTCTACACCGATGCATGGATTTATCAAATGGCTTGGCACAAATGTTTCTCATGATGAGAAGGTGTGTCGCGATCAATAACCACGCACCTATATCCAAGGTCAAGGTCACAGTTGAAGGTCAAAGGTCAAACCTATTGAAATTCCCTTCCGCTCTATATCTTCTACACCGATGCATGGATTATCAAATGCCTTGGCACAAATGTTTCTCAGGATGAGAAGGTGTGTCGCGATCAATAACCAAGCACCTACGTCCAAGGTCAAGGTCACAGTTAAAGGTCAAAGGTCAAACCTATTGCAGGCGGCAGACAGATAAACTGCATAGTTTGTGTACACAACTCCTCTGAAACCGTTCAGTGGATTGATCTGAAACTATACACACTTTTTATGCCGAACAAATATTTTGTTTACAAAAATATCATCCTTTTAACTTAGCCATTTTTCTATTTTTATTAAATTGATTCATTGCGTACTTGACAAACTCGGCACAGAGTTTTTAATCAAAATGATATTAATCCATTACTCGTGTAAGATCCTCTATAACTGATGAATGAATTTTCAAATGTTTTCAAATTATCTCATTTTCATTGACCACGTACGCAGGTAAAAGGTCAATGTCACACATCTCTAAGGCCAGCATTAAATAATGATCATGAAATTTTTATTCAAACCTATAAAACTCTTCTAATGTTAAGCTATTTGTAAGTCCAACTCTTTGTGGGGGTATTATGATCACTCCTGTGATAGTTCTAGTTTGATTAAATATCATCAAATATTGATTTTATTGCGAAAAACAGTTTTCATATGGGAATTTGACCACGACATGGGGAAAAAAGGAGGTAGGAGAGTAACGAGAAGGATGAAAAACAAATAAAATGCATAAATGATAAATATTTTTAGTCGTCGTCAAATATTGTACATTTGTTTTATATGAAAGAAATGTATTTAATTAATCAGAATAGGCGGAATTTTATAAAAAAATAAAAATATTCACACATAGTGCAGATCCTGATGGGACGGCTCTTTACGAGCCGGCTCATCTGGATCTACACTGTTTGCAAACATTGCGATAGAGGCCTGTGGGGTTGAGTGCAGATCCTGATGAAACGGCTCGTTACAAGCCAGCTCATCTGGATCTACACCGTTTGCAAACATTGCGATAGAGGCCTGTGGGGTTGAACAGGCTAAGTGGAAATGTGCAATTTTGATGAAATCTGCTATGCTTGTGACTTGGATATGATTTTATGGCAATTTGGCTGAGCTTGTTACATCTATTTGACAGTTTATATGGGTACAGATGCCTGCTAGACTTCTCGATGGACATTATTGCTTATTTTGGTCACTGGCTGAGAAAAGCTCATTTAGAATATTTTCAACGTTTGTAACGCTACTTTCGAATGTTTGTCGCATTCGTAAATCTACTTTAGAACGTATTTAGCGTTTGTAAATCTACTTTAGAACGTTTCCAGCATTCGTAAATCTACTTTTAAACAGAATCTATTCAACATTTGTAATTCTACTTCAACATTAGTAAATCTAGTAATTTCCAATAACCTCCGAAGGGAAGCACATTTAATACACATTCTTACAAAGTCACTCTTTTTATTAAGGTTTCGACCACATGGTCTTAATCCACATGGTATAAACCTATTTTATAACGTTTTAACAGAAGCGAACTGCTAACGAGGTCGGGGGTGGGGGGGGGGGGGGCATACTCAATACTCAGATAATTTTTAAATTCTAGATGCCATTTCCTGCATTCTGTTGCATTTAAGAGACATTTTATGTTTGGTCCGCCGCCCCTGCCGCCCCACTTCCGACGCCTCTGTTTAAATATTAGTAAATCATGGCCAACTTGTACATTCCCACCAGTAAACAAAAATCTATTTGCTGAGGACAGTAAGCTTCCTTCTGTGACTAAATGTGCGTATGCGCATGTTGATCTAGAGCTATTCAGTAGCCTATTTCACCAACATTGCAAAGTATACTTATCTAGCAAAGTATACTTTGAGGGAGAAATTTTCAATTGAAGGATAAATTTATTAATTTTTATTATACATTGCGTACTGAATTTATTACATTATCACAGCCAATTTGACTGTGATAATGTAATAAATTCAGTGTAATAATTCTGCATACTTTTAATCATCAAATATATGCAGTGGTTAGTTCTATATGATTTAATGCATTTTGGGAAAATCAATGATTACTCCCTCAAAGTATACTTTGCTAGATAAGTATACTTTGTAATTTTGATGAAATAGGCTACTCGTATAAAACGTTTTATCCCGTCAACACAGTGCGTATGTGCCGTGAAACACGGTGCCATGAAACATTTTTGATATCCTGTCAATACGACCTAATCACGGCGTACGAATATGTGCGGTGGCTGGGGTTATATTTTTGCATTTTACAGCCATTTGTAGGTGTTGACGGGATAAACAGAATACATTTGTAGTAGGTTAGTGCCGTGAGTGGGAAAAAATATCTGGCGCGGCACGGAAACGGGATGTGCTCGGCAGAACCTCGCCCATCCCGTTTCCTGAGCCTTGGCAGATATTTTCACCCATTCACGGCACTAACCTACTATTATATATGTATTGTTCCTTTTCTTACAGTCGTTTCTGTCAAAATGTTCCGGGTTTATACGTGTACAAAGTGTTGTGCGTTGCGTATCCGTGGAGTTTCCGTTAGTTGCGTTTCAAACCGTGTGTCGTCTACGTGTAATACGTTTTCGGCCATGCGTTGCATTTCCCCACTCTTGCGCATGCACGAAAGTCGAACAAACCGTGTTCAACGCATTGAGTTTCAAAAGCGTGTAATCCGTGTACAACGGTTGTAAACGTATACAACGGTTGTAAAAAACGCATTGAGTTTCAAAAGCGTGTAATCCCGTGTATAACGGTTGTAAACGTATACAACGGTTGTAAACGTGTAAACGTATACAACGCTAAGGTAAACCGTTTAAACGATTTAACGCTTTCTTTGACGAACGGTTACACGCTTCTACATGTACACAGCACCGTACAGATGAAACCGTGTTATACGTATAACACGTTTCCACGGGTTTTAACGCATTACACGTTTTGGTATGCCAACCGTGTATCGCGTAGAATGCGCATGCTCAGATCGTTCTTCGTGTGTGTATATATACTTCTAGACTCACTGCAGGGCTTCTAAAATTTTCAATTTTCCGGTTCTGGACCGATTTTTGAACTCTCAGACCGATTGAGATTTGAAAACTAGTCTTAAATATCGGTCCGAGAAAAATTGCCAGTCGGCTGCTATTTCGCTATAAACCTTGTAAATTTACCGGTTTTGACCACCAAGTAATTTATGACACATATCCGCGGGCCATATCCGTGTTAAACCAGTGTGCAGCTCGCTGTGTATTCAGTTTCTCCAAATATCGATTTTGCTTAACACACACGTGGGACAGGTGTATAGCGGATTAGTGACTGAAATAGACTGGCTTCAGCGTAAAGATACGAGAGTTCCTAGACTCGCCATTTCTGATGATGTTAAAATAAAATAAAGAAACCATGCCCTGTGTTTATCTGTGTTCGTAATATTTAAACCCAAGTAACTGACACGGACTATCGGCCCAGGCTATTCCATATTAAGTTAGGAACTGTTACATTACGCTGTATTAGGGATCATATTTGTGTATATAAAATGTATATAGGAATGCCGCAGATCCTGATGAGCCGGCTCACGTGATCTACAATTCGCAAACATTTTGATAAACGACAAGGTACATCTGTCGTGTTAAAAGCGTGACTCATTAGGCATCAGGGATTAGGGATCAATTGAAGTGCTAAATCACACCGCCGATGTACTTTGAACTCGATCTGAGGGTATGTATTCGCGATATTTTAAAAGGGACGAAATAAGGACGCCTCGAAGCGATCGGGGCCGAACAGGTTGTACACGTTTCAACGCTTTCATATAGCTACACGCTTCCAGGTAAAGAGTTGTACACGTTTCAACTCTTTCACCTCGCTACATATGTATACGCCAAAGCGTGTTATACGCCTTGAAGCTAAACGTATTACACGCTTTAAAAGTAAACGGTTTGACAATGTGTATTACACGTGTACGAACCGTATTATACGTTTAAACAACGTATACAACGCTTTTAAACTAAACGGTTTGACAATGTGTATTACACGTGTACGAAACCGTATTATACGTTTAAACAACGTATACAACGCTACAGCAAACCGTTGCGTTCGCGTTGAGTTTGCAAGTGTTGTCTACGGTGGAACAAAAACGGAGACTGCACTGTACCATAACAGAAAGAAGCTCATCAAAAAATGGTCACCTTTGTGACATCATCTGTTGAATTGGGACTTATGGGCTTTTCAACCAATGTCGCAGATCTTTTTGTGTGAGGAAATATTATTCTCAGTTATGGCATTTACGTCCATTCTAGTTTCTGATCAAATAACACATTCATGTAGCCTGATATGATACTGATAACTGTGCGTCTTCACAATCTGTAGCCTATTTCATAAAAAAAAAAAAATATGCTTTGATTTAAAGGTACATGCCTACTGAGTAGGCATGTACCTTTAAATCAAAGCATTTTTTTCTACTGACAGTAGGCACATTAAACTGTTCTTTATATCAGAGACATCATCTGAGGCATTTTCTAGCAAAGTAAACATTCATTCACCATTAGCACACACATTGATTGGCATTATTATACATTGTATATTTTCACACTGATATCAGTGGCTATAACTGTGTTTCCTTAAAATGTTAACGGACAATACTATTTATTCTCTGTATTTATTTTTTGATGTGCAATGATCATACTTTATAATCTGTTGAAAATATTATATTTTCAGGTGACACATTAAATTAGTATAAATAATTAAAAACATCATGCCTCATTTGCATATGAAAATAGCCTGATACCACCGCTCGTCACTATCAGTAAAATACATATTACTAACCGATAAAATCTGTATAGCGGGCACTCGTAATTTTTAGAACTGGTGGAATAGTGACACAATTATACACTTATTTAATTCCTATGAAGAACATCGGATCTGCTTCACATTTCACACACGCATTGCTCCACATTCGTCCCGCCCCCGCCAAGCACAGGGTCAAGGTCACAGACTTGGTGCGTTTTAAACCTTAACGCTCGTGTAAATGGCTTGTAATTTCTGTTTCCTTGCTCGGATCTGCTTCACATTTCACACACGCATTGCTCCAATGCTCCTCTACCGCCCTGTGACAAATCCACATTCATCCCGCCCCCGCTAAGCCCAGGGTCAAGCTCACAGACTTGGTGCGTTCCAAACCTTAACGCTCGGGTAAATGGCTTATAATCTAATATGCCTCGTTTTCTTTGGCTGCCAGCGGGGGCATTCGTGTGCCGATAGGCCACATTTCTAGTTAATTTTGATTATACTGTTTGTTTGTTTATTGGTGTTTAACAGCCTATCAACAGCTAAGGTCATGTAAGGCCGGGCAAATGGGTTCGATCCCATTTTAACCTGCTGCATTGGGGGGGAAATCCCTAAATCAGAACTGAATATTTACATCGAGAACAAATATATTCAGCCCTGAAATGAGAATAACCTGACCTGGTGCCAGGTCCATACCACACCAAAGTCACTTTATTATACTGAATTTATTACATTATCACAGCCATTTTGGCTGTGATAATGTAATAAATTCTGTATAATAATTCTGCATACTTTTAATCATCAAATATATGCAGTCGTTAGTTCTAAATGAAATAGTGCATTTCGGGGAAAATAAATGATTACTCCCTCAAAATATACTTTGCTAGATAAGTATACTTTGCTAGATAAGTATACTTTGCTAGATAAGTATACTTTGCTAGATAAGTATACTTTGCTAGATAAGTATACTTTGCAATTTTGATGAAATCGGTTACAGGCTCTATACACTTGTTGCAAAAACCTATACGCCCCATTTCTCCGGTCACAACAACAAATATTATTAACTGTCATAGCCAGTCATGTGATGTATCAAATCTAGGATGTTGATGAAATTATCCCTTTGTTAACCCATTACAGACGAGATACACTTTTAGTAGTATGAACCTTTTGAGAGAAAAATATCCCTATTTTCTTTATATCCTTTCGAAAGTATATGTTGTTACCACTCATTTGAACCGTCTCAACGAGACGGTTCAAATGAGTGGTAACAACATATACCTTTATCGATGAATGAACAAAATAATGAGATTTTTTCAACAAAAATCATAGTATCCTTAGGCTTAAATGGGTTAATATTTTCAAGTCAAATCAACCAATGCATATCAAAATGTCCGAATTTTCAAATTTTCAAACATATCAATTACTGGGCCTGTTTGATACATATTTTGGGACGAACCAGTATGTGCGAAAAAGAAAATTTGGTTTATATCTCGGTAAAGATCAGGTAACCCATTTAACCCTTTGAATGCGAGAACAGAAAATTATCATTATCGTCTGCTGCTGTTTCTTATTTTGTCTTTTCTCTCAATAAAAACATGGTTTGACAGCACTTTAGAATTGTTTCCATTGGAAACCATTTTGTTTATGAGAAAAATTGAAAATGAAACTGAAACAGCAGACAACACAATTTAATTCAACATTGTACTGATTAACCCTTACACACAACAATTGTCGTCTGCTGTTGCTTTTATATCTTGCCTTATTTCTCAATAAAAACATGTTTTGACAGCACTTCAGAATCATTTCCAATGGAAATGATTCTAAAGTGCTGTCAAAGCATGTTGTAAATTATTCTAAAGTGCTGTCAAAATAGAAAATAAACAGCAGACGACAACAAAATTAAGATAGCGGTCTAAGGGTTAAGCCTCTTGTTTATGCATACGAGTCTATGTGCTAGACAGGAACAAATTGATAAGAGTTCTGGAGTTATTCAATCAGTTCTATTCACATGCACCTATGAGATAATGTCCCAAATCTGTGTTGCATCTGTAGTAGGAGGGGAATGTGTTATACTCCCTAGTTCGTTCTGTATGGAAGACATCATTCGTACTCCGACTTCGCCTATTGGCTCAAAGGGTAACCTATCCTGGTTCATTGGCACCACTGTAGTAGGAGGGGAATGTGTTATAAAGTGAAAAATATCTTTTCGGCGGCTGGGGTGCACCTAGGTCGCCTGCATGAGAGACAAACACTCTGCCACGTCGCTATAAAAGCCGGCTTGTACCCAAGGCAGTACAAATATTCCATTATCCTACTATGGCCGTACTACTACATTCCTCCTTCCTACAAATAGACATTTGTTTCTCAAATGTCTCCCTCCAGGTTCTTTTATAGACTCCCTAGTTCGTTCTGTATGTAAGACATCATACATAATCCGACTGCGCATATTGGCTCGAAGGGTAATCTATCCTGGTAGACACAAAATATACTTTCTATGAATTAAATAAGTGTATAATTGTGTCACCATTCCACCAGTTCTAAAAATTACAAGTGCTTGCTATACAGATATAATCGTACTTTATAATCTGTCGAAAATATTATTTTTTCAGGAGACGCATTTAATTAGTATGAATAATTAAAAAATAGCATGCATCATTTGCATATGAAAATAGCCTGATACCACCGAGTGTCACTATCAGTAAAATGATGCATGCTATTTTTTGTCGAGCCCGCTTGCGGAAAGCGAGACATAGAGATCACAATGATGTCCGGGTGTCCGTCCGTCCGTCCGTCCGAAATCTGCGTTAAAGTTTTTAAATACCTTATATCTCTGCAGTCCTGAGTCACATTGACTTGAAACCTCATATGCTTATTAGTCATGATCCATATATGCATGCTGTATCCCACTCATATGGCCCCTGTGCCCAAGGTCAAGGTCAAATGACTTAGAAGTTTGTGTTCCGAAATCTTAAATACCTTATATCTCTGCAGTCCTAAGTCACATTGACTTGAAACTTCATATACTTATTAGTCATCATCCATATATTCATGCTGTATCCCACTCATGCGGCCCCTGTGCCCAAGGTCAAGGTGAAATGACTTAGAAGTTGCGTTCCGAAATCTGCGTTAATGTTTTTAAATACCTTATATCTCTGCAATCCTAAGTCACATTGACTTGAAACTTCATATACTTATTAGTCATCATCCATATATTCATTCTGTGTCCCACTCATGCGGCCCCTATGTCAAGGTCAAATGACTTAGAAGTTTGTTTTAAAGTTTCTGTCAAAATTTGCGTTAAAGTTTTCACATACCTACTATCTCTGTAACCGTAAGTCAGATTTGCTTGAAACTTTGTATGCTTATTGGGCAAATAAATACACTCTGAAACCATCAAATGCCTCGGCGGGCTCGACATGCGGGCTGCGGCCATCCTCGTTAATTATTCATACTAATTAAATGCGTCTCCTGAAAAAATAATATTTTCGACAGATTATAAAGTATGATCATTGCACATCAAAAAATAAATATTAATAGATAATAAATAGTAATGTCAGTTAACATTTTAAGGAAACACTGTTATCGCCCCTGATATCAGTGTGAACATTTATGTCTGATATAAAATGTATAATAATGCCAATCAATACGTGGGGTAATGATGAATGAATGTTTATTTGGCCAGAAAATATCTCGGATGTTGTCCCTGATATACAGAACATTTTGTACCTACTGAGTGGGCCTTTAAGAGAGTTTGAGGTAACGAGTGTAGGTTATCTGGCATTCCAAATGTATTGTGTAACTGCATTTAGATTCGTCTAAAAATAAGAAGAAAAAAAAAAAATTGTACTCTGGTCGTGTGGATTGAGTGCCAAGTCTCTCTCTCTTAAGCCAGCATTACCGGAATCAATCAAGTTGATGAAGTGAATCGGTTTGAAATTTGTGTGCATTCAAGATGCCATTAGATCTGAAACACTGCATTGAATCCGATACAGGCTGTAAACAGTTGGCAGACAGAGATCACTTGTGAATTCCAGCTTAATTATTACTAAATGACACTATGAATCTATAGGCTGAATTCTGAGTAAGTCACTTTAACCATTTCAACCCAGACCATAAAGCCTAGGTCTACAAACACTGTAGATCCTGATGAGCCATCTCATCAGGATCTGCAGTGTTTGTCATTATTTTTAAGATTTTGAGGATGGATTGTGGCCTATTAGTCCATTTGCCGTCCTTATGAATTACATGTCGGACCTATGAATTGTCTATAGTACAAGGTTTTTTGGTGTATTTACATTCCTATGGGTTCCTTGGAGCAAATCAGCTTGGTTGTCCTCTTGACAACCTTGGGCAACTTTTTTAATATGCAAATTAGTTGCCGCCATTAGCGGAAAAAATATTTCCTTTTATAGCTCTACAACTATACACTACAACTTCACACAAATGGTGCCTATACCTATGTTTTCATGGTCAAGGATGACACTGGTGGCATTTATACAGTGATTACATGTATATATTGTCTCATTATGCAAATTGGTTGCCGCCATTACTGAAAATCATATTTTCTTTTATAGCTCTGCAACCGTTTATGATAAATTCACGAAAATGGGTTTCAGACCCATGTTTTTCTGGTCTAGGATTTCAATACATGTATTTATAAAGTGACTAAATGCAAATATTTCAAATATTTTATTTATTTTTGGCAGTTTGGATCCTTTCTCTGCGAGGATTATTAAAGTGGCTCCCAATACATAAATACAATACAATAAACTTTCACAGCTCTGTAGCGGGTGGTTTGTTGGATGCATGCCAAGGGTAATTTAACGATGTGGTTCATCCTTTCCGGAATATCAGGCTACCTGATTATGTATGTGAGAGTTTGTTATACTCATTATAAGAGTACATTAGTATGATTATGGCTAATCCTATTACTTTTAGGGTATGGGGCTAAGTGCTTCTGGTGTGGTGAAGACCTGGCACCAAATCAGGTTATTCTAATTGCAGACCCGAATATATGTGTTTCTTGATGTAAATATTCAGTTCTGATTTTGAGATGTTCCCCCTTTCTTACAGGTGAAATACGGGATTCGACCCCGTTGACCCGTCTGTTTATGACCTCGCTGTTGAACAGATATATGAGGAGAATATAGACTCTGTTGTTCGGCAGATCAGGAGTGAGGCTCGATCCATACAGTACAGTAATGCGAATTATGATCTGAGATAATTCACATACAATAACACACTGAAACAGACCAGCACAACACTGCTGAACATAGTCTCAGAATTAGTTTCCTGTGGCACTGTGGCACTGTGGCACAGAAGTCTCTCAGCCTAGCCCAAGCTGTACAAGGTCACATCACCGGCACTAGGAACCAGACAATGCTGGACATGGCAGTGAAGCTTCATCACAGACATGGCACTTCCGAGTTGATCAAACTTCTACAGGATCACAGATTCCTAGTATCATATGATGAGGTGATAAGGTTTCGCAAATCAGCTGCCAAATTTGTGGGCGACAGCGGTGGTGATCTACATCAGGCAATGGGTTTGATGAGAAGTGTGTGGCCAATCTTCGGGTGGTTTGACAATATTTATCTTCTAGTTTAAACTCCCAATGGACGTAGAGAGACACATGTCATGGCTCAGGAATTCCAACAGCATCCGGCTGGCATCGTAGTGCTAGCGATCGACCTGGAGATATGAATCTTGTGATCCCACGACTGCGGAAGACCATTGCACAATCGCTTATGACCAATACAGCCAGTATGTGCCACTACAGCACTATACTGGTCCAAAGAAGGTTACCCTTCTGCAATTTATATTTCTTTAGGAATCACGTACACGAATGCATGTGCCAGGGTTGAGAGTCTTGTTGCTGCAGAGCTCAAGGACGCCCAGTGGCCAAATTCACTGTCATCAGACCATAGCATGGATTGTTACAGCTTAAACAACCAATTGGCCAGGGACCAAGTGACACCCGCAACAAAGCCAGCGACTGTGTACCTGATGGGCCTACTCATACATGCACCACCAGCTCACCCTGATACCGTCATCACATCACTGCTAAACATGAAGAAAGCCATATGTGACCTAGGCATGACGTATGCAAATCTTTTCATTGATATGCAATTGTACATGGTTGCCCGACAGATCAAATGGTGGGAGCCGACTAGGTTTGACGATGTGAATCTTCGTCCAGGGGCAATGCACATTATTATGTATGTTTTGTGTTGCATTGGGACACTGGTGAAGGGGTCTGGTTTGGATGTTCTAGTTAGTGCAGCATTCGGTGGTCTGCCAGTGATTATAAATGGGAATGTATGGGTGCGTGCCAATAGGGCATTCCACATAGTGACGGCTGCCCTGCTGTAACAGAGTCTCCAAAACGGTGAAAAAACTTTAATGAGTATGTAGAAGGAGTACGACATCATCAAACAGGTAGGCACTGGGTGGATACTCTTGTGAAACCTACGCTATTGGTTCACCAGTTTCTTCGCGCAGAGAGGGCTGAATAATGACACTTCCAGCAGGTTTGTTTGGAACGGATATTGCCGTACTTCTGCAGTGCATGCCATGTTCACTACGCTCGGTATATCAGTTGCCTCCTCTAGAGATGCGCAATTGTTGCCAGCAGATGCGCATCGAGATATCATCGCTGGAGCGCATGTATTGGAATTCAGTATCCAGTGACCAGTTTGGAGAACAAGCTGCTATCGGGACGGGAAAGGGTGGTCTGAAGGGCCTGACGCTGTCACCTGGGGTGTTCACTGAATGGATTGATTAATTCCAGATCTCAGCGTATCTTTCTGATGCTATGGAATAGTCGTACACTGCTCATCATCACCAAGCAAGCATAAAGAGGAAGGTGATAAGAGACGAAAGCTGAACAGTGACGATCGGCAGCGGATTGCCACAGAGCTAACAAGGCAGTCCCAGCAATGTCAATGGTCAGGTAGCTCACAAAGATGTAAATGTGGAAGATGCACTATATATAGTCATTGGAGCGAAAATGGGCACATCCTTCCGCAACTCTCTGCCGTTTCACTTCCATGCCAAAATATTCAGTCAAGTCGATGGAGCAACTTAAGAGAGGCGTGAAGGTTGGTGGAAAAACTGTATTCGACCTAGAGGCCATCTTCATCCATCTTTTGTTGGTTGGGCAACAACGACAGTTGCAACTGGAACCCATTTTCCAGTACGAGTTGTATGCTGTTCCACCTATCATCGACGAGTATGGCTGCTTGAGGAAAGGACACAAATATTCACTCGCCAATCATCTCAGTATGCCACAACTTTGAGGTCCAGATCTGGACATCGTCATCGTGAATGCACAACAACTTTTCTTTCACATCGTCTGGCCACACGGATGAGTGGTATCCGTCATCGTTGTGAGCATTAAGCGCCGCCTCTCGATTTACCCTACTTCCACCGAGAAGATATTGGTATTTGACAAGTACAACGATAGCTCAGCCAAAGATCACGAGCGGATGCGACGTGCAGGTGATGGTTCTACTGACTATAATCTGACCATCAACAGGCCTTTACCCAATCGTGATGCCATTCTGAAGAATAAGCACAAGAAGCGTGAACTCACCCGCGTGATATCCATACTCAATCTGAGTGATCACATATCAATAGATTATCGGGATGACAGCAGCTTTGCACACGATGAGGCAAGCTTCCGAAATGGACATGGCTGTGGTCCGGTTCCTCAGCGATAATACATATGGGCCGCGCTCTGTGAAAACCGGCCTTAATGACAACATTTTCAATTTGCACTTTTTTACATTTTTGGACGCGGACATCTTTCACAAACAATATGCTGAAAAGAAAATGCAAATATGTTTCATAGTTTTTGTTTTATCTCACTTTTTGTAGCACCATGTCAATCACGCAAGGAAAAAAAAAGTAACGTCATCGAGAAAATGACGTTATTGAAACGCTGACGTTTGTACAATGCAACACAACATCCTACAGTAGAAATGCGTGTTCATAGACTCATTGACTGTGCTTCCTGTAAACTGTATTTGCTGATAAGTTTCACTAAATGTATCTACAACTGTTACTATGAATAATATCAAACATTGAACAGAATAAAACTATGATATGTACATGTAGTGAACAAAACAAACGCACCACCATCAATGCTAAATCTATAATTAGCCGACATGTGACCTCGTAATTTGCTACTATCGCCAACTATCACAGATTATGCATATGCATGTACTATCAGAAAGATACATTGTAATTATTTGAGAATTTAGTTCAGAATCTAATTGACGTTATTTACGTAACAGTTAATTGTTACGTCACTTATTGATGTAGACATTACGTCACTCATCAAGGACCAAACACAAACAACTAAACGACATTCCTGGTGTTTGAAATTGAAAAAATCTGTGACTAATTCTGTAGAAATTAATGGCCTGAATTTGGTTAGAATTTGGATAGGCCTATATGGCTGCACATATCAATGACGTCAGCGCCAGATGGTGTATAGAGGGTAGTCAGACACCCCCGAGGAGTTTTAAACAAATTAAAAATCGACTGTCCATACCCGAATCTCGGAATTAAATTTACCTCGTACTAGCAGGTAGGAGGTCTATGGAAAAATCCTGCGCTGACCCCCACTCTCCCTCGGCTGCTCACCGCCGGCCACTGCCCCCCCCCCACACCGAGAGGGCAGATATTGTTATATTAGGCGTGTCAGCTTAAAACAGTTATTGTGTGGGCTACCCGTCTCGATCATGTCTATGAATTGTCTGCCGGTACTGATTTGTTATATAAGTTTCTTCAAATTTTAAAAATGTACGCATTTATCAACCGTACTTTGTAGATTCCTTCATATGTGTGTATTTGCGTGACTGATGCCCGCGTGACAGCATGCGTATTTATCTAGTAAGTGGAATGTATATAGTTGTTAAAATCAAAAGTGGCCAACAAAACATTCAGGGCAAAATTATCCATTACTGTGTATTTTTAAATGTGTGTCGGTTTGAATTTTTGATAATGGGTTTACCATTTGAAAACAAATATATACATGTACATAAACCTGTCAATGTCGGGAAAATGTGTCGATGTGACATACATGATTGTATAATTGTTATAAAATGTTCTGATAAAAATACCGGCAGTAAGCATAATAGTACTGGTGCATGTATATGTATACACTGTATCCTCTCGTCGGGAATAATTAATTTGTAAACAAAATTTTCAATTTAATTGTGTTGCGTTTCAGAAAAAGTACATTCAACGCCTTAAGCTTTGTAAAAAAAAAAAATAATTAACCAACCAAGCCATGCTAAAAAGCACCGTGGCGTATGTATATGTATTTTGAAGTCATGTCTGCACACTATATAATCAAGTCAGTTATTTACACACTAAATTTGTACCGACCACAAAATTGCGACATTTGTTTGAAGCGTCTCGTTTGAATTTAGACGCGTTGAATCTGAAAATATAGAAGTTGTGTATTCCAGGGCGGATTCACGTAGGGGAAAACCCGAGGTGCACGTCCCCTAAAATAAGTTTGGCGAGTAAAGATATGTTTGCTCTAAAATGCGTTATAACGCAGCAAAATGGGGAGTGGACATCAACAAATATTCAGGAGGGCATACCGCCGGACCCACCTAGCAGTCTCCCGAGCTCCGCTTGGTCGACGAACAAACGGTGCTAGTTCGAAAATATAGTAAACTGTTTCAATTAAGAAGTCCCGCCCCCCCCCCCCCCCCCCCACCCCCCCCCCCTTAACCTGAAATCCTGGATCCGCTCCTGGTATTTGCTTTATATTATTTACACGCCTCCTACTAGAACGTCCCTTTGATAAAAAAAAACAATAAAGCACGCAGACATCCAGTGTTTTGTAGTAAGTAAATTAACAACGATCTAAAGTAGGACTTCTCAAATTTGTAAATGTTGGAGACCTGTGCATCTGCGCAGTCTGATCAGGGTCTGCACTGATTGCAAAAATACTAGTAAAATATATGCCATACATTCATATAACCATATTTACAAGTGGTCAATTAAAATAATATTTAACAGTCATCAAACGGCAATCGTACGGCTGATGTAATGTGATATTTTTGAAAGTCGCTAAAAATTACGTGACATTAGAAGGTACATGCAAGTGGTTGCAGATACAGATACAAATCAGTAGGCTACGTCCCTGGGGCCCGTTTCACTAAACTTCGTAAGACTAAAATGTTCGTAAGTACAAAATTAAGGGCAGCCTATGCTCAATAAATGTAAATCAATCAATTGAAATTTCCAGACGATCCTAGATTTGCACTTACGAACATTTTAGTCGTACAAAGTTTTGTGAAACAGGCCCCCGGTGGCTTT
Organism: Conchocele bisecta; assembly: GCA_029237695.1. NCBI lineage: Eukaryota > Metazoa > Mollusca > Bivalvia > Lucinida > Thyasiridae > Conchocele > Conchocele bisecta. The sequence continues at coordinate 63,976,194 of CM055265.1, read as the reverse complement.
GATTATGTTCGCACTAAATATGCCTGTGACACAATACCAACACACGAAATACTAAATAATAAAACATGTTTGGCCCAGTGTCAACATGATGCGATATGTCAGGAGCCGCGTAATTATTTTTCTGACAATTTACCAATTTGATTTTCGAAACATTCGACGGTGAACTAGTAAATCAAATGAATTAAGACCAAGGTCCAGTTCTGTCCGTGGCAAATTTTATCCAGAATACGTGTCACAGTTAATGAGTCAACTGTTTATATTTTCTTTAATAAATGTAACGGTTGCGCGCACACTTTCACGTAGAGCGTCCCCATCAGTAAACACGTTTAAACCTAAGTTGATATCTTATATTGCGCATGTTCATTTCCCCGTGAGTTTTAAAGTTGCGACAAACAGTGCAGAAAGTATTGCCATTACGAATTAAATCGTTTTCCATAGAACGACATCTGTAAACCAATACCTTTTCATAAATATGACCATGCAATATGTAGATCTACGTAGACACATAATTAAGTCATGAATACATGAATGCAGTGTTACCCGAGTGTGTCTACATATTTCGAAAATCGGTTGTCAATTTCAAATTATGAAGGTTAGCGTTACTCATCAAAATGCGTAATGCAGTGTAATCTATAAATAAATCCCAAAATCGGAACTGGCTGTGTACCGCGTGTACGGTTCCGTCTTAGACGGCCGAAAATACCGACCCCGCTCTAATCTGAACGGGACGTTATAGTATAATTAGTAAAGAGCGCACACACGCGCCCCGGGGTCGATCTCAATGTTGTAAGTACAAGTACAGCTGATGGTGGTCGCCAGACAGGATAAGTTTGTTTTCTGTGAGTATTCCGGTTTCAACACAAATTAAGAAACATGCAGACGCCTCCATCTACGCCGACTACAATTGTTCTCGCGTTTGTTTGTAATTGTTATATACATATATAAATAAAGTTTAAAAGAAATATTAGCATTATGATTACATAATACTGATATTGTTATGCGTTATCTAAAAATACCGGTCGTATGGTTATTTAGTTTCAAATGTCATTTCACAAGTCGTCCATATAATATATTATAAAAATCATAAATTCAATATGCCCATTTGTATAAAAATAATCGACAAAATTACTACGTATTTCCTTGAAGGAAACCGAAGAAAAAAAAGACAACTATCTGAACCACTATGGAAACAACTGTACAATTCTGCCACGCATATCCAACATTAAAGTTGTGAGCCGTAAAGCATACGGCTATAAATAGGACAACTTATTGCAATGGCGCAACAATTCCAAGTGTCAAAATCCGACGTGACGTTGGTAAATTTATGCGTAACTTTGCGACGTCATTTTCAGCCTTTCATGACATTGTCATTAAGGCTGGTTTTCACAGAGCGCGGCCCATATGTAATTATGCTACTGGTTTGCTGTGTCTGGAAGCTGCAACTACTTCCTAGCTGTAGTGTCCAGATAGAACGCTGGAATGGGGTGGTGATCGACATCAATGCGACATGTATACATATGGCATCTAAGTGTCTGCAGCTACTGGGCATGCATACGTTTAGCGGCTGTGACACTGTATCATACCCATTCAGCAAGACGATGGTCATTGCCTTGAATTCTCTGAAGGCTGGCGAATTTCCATGATTGTTTGATGTACTGGGTAAAGCAAACGCCACTAATGTCGCTCTCCTAGAAACAGGTAAGCGGTTCTTCGCAGCTATGAATGGTTAGCAAGCAGGAATCTCAATGGGTGCGGCACGCTACCATATATATGCCAAGAAGAAAGTGAAGCCATTTATTGCGTGTGTACAGCTGGCGATTGGTGATGCAATATGTGCACTACAAAAGAAGAGGGGGGGGGGGGCAATAATATAACTTCAGTACATTGTAATTATGGCATGTGTACAGCGGTGGCTAAGGAGTCTTGAATAAGGCACTACGGTGAGTATGAGAACGCACGACACTAATAATACTATGCTAATATTAGCATCTCATTTACATAAAGGCAACACGCATACATGCCATCACTTTATAAATGCATTTATTGTAATCCTCGACCATGAAAACATGTATTGAAACTATTTCTGAGAAATTATCCCACTTAGTAGCACGGCTATCTATCTAAAAAAGCAGGTTTTTCGGTAATGGCGACAATTAATTTCCATAAAGAGAAAGCGTATGCATGTAACAACTTTATAAATGCCAAAATCGTAATCCTTGACCATGAAAATATAGGTAGACACCATTTTTGTGAATTTATAGTGCATAGTTATTGACCTATGACAGGAAATGGGTTTTCCGGTAATGGCGGCAACTAATTTGCATATTTAAAAAGTTGCCCAAGGTCGTCAAGAGGACAACCAAGCTGAATTGTTTCAAGACACCCGTGTGAATGCAAAGCCACCAAAAAACCTTGTACTATAGACAATTCATAGGTCTGGTAGAGTGGCAAATGGACTATATAGGTTAGAACACCTGAATTCCAATCTGGAGGTTGTGGGATCAAACCTCACCTTAGGCATCAAAAATACTTTCAGAGTATTTCCATGGATCCCACTGGTCTGTCGGATGAGACATTAAACTGTGTGACATTAAACTATATTGTTGTGTTGTTGGTTGAATCTGAGCAGAGCTCAGGCCCAACCTATCATACAACTTGATATCATGATTCGAAGTTCAAAGACAGAGACATTTAATAATCATAGCCCCTGACTACCTTTCACCAACATAATCAGTGCCAGTTGTTTGTGAATCATCTCTGAGGTGCAGAGAAATTTGAATCGGACGGAATCAAATGTTGTTTAACCCTTAGACCGCTATCTTATTTTCTTTGTCATCTGCTGTTTAGTTTCTATTTTCCATTTTTATCATCAAAAACATGCTTTGACAGCAATTTAGAATAATTTACAACATGCTTTGACAGCACTTCAGAATCATTTCCATTGGAAATGATTCTAAAGTGCTGTCAAAACATGTTTTTATTGAGAAATAAGGCACGATATATAAGCAACAGCAGACGACAATTGTTGTGAGTAGCAGTCTAAGGGCTAAACTTGGTCTGATTCAAATTTCTCTGCAGAATGTTCTGACTAACTACACAAGTAATGCTGCTAAATTTGGTTTTGGTGAACTCGTAGTGTTTACGGCTAAAACATGGTCATCATTAAAAGGAAGAAACCAAATTCGTATTGATGAAAAATAAGATTTACCTGAGACCTCAGAATGCCGCCATTATTACTCCAGACAAAACAATTGACCACGTGATCCCATACCCTGGGTCTCAGTACAATACCCAATTAAAATTGCCAAAACCCAATTGAAATCAGAAGTAGCGAGTATCAAAAAGCAATTACAATTGTGTGGTACCTTTATCATGCTGCAGAAAACAATAAACAGACCACAAATATAGCATATTTTTCTTATTTTCCATCAAAACACATTTTGGTATTTCATTAGAATTGTCTCCAAGGAGACAATTCTAATGAAACGCCAAGATATGTTTTCATTTCGAAACAAACTATCCAATAATTGCTGTCTGTTGATGTGTGAACAGTAGTGTGATTTTATTTTACCCAATTAAAATTTTGAAATACCCAATTGCTTCAGAAATGATGGAGTGACAATACTCAATTACTAATTGACAATACTCAATTACTAATTCCTTATCTGGAGCCCTGGCTGGGAGGCATATAGTGTTTGGACTGCAGTATGTCTGTGGGTCTGGTGTAGAAGGTTGCCAGGGTTTCTTTAACTCTTTGCATGCTGGGAAACTTGTGGGCTATAAATAGTTCAAAACTAGCAGACAAGAATTCATCATATTTTCTTGTATTTCTCACCGTAAATATCATGAATATGTCTTGGAATTTCATTAGAATTGAGTCCTGAGGACTCAATTCTAATTAAATTTCAAGACATATTTACAGAGAGAAATAAAACATGTACTCCTAATTCGTTTGGCGGATATTTTCGCCGCTAGCATGCAAAGAGTTAATCTACCACCGGGGACATTTGTGTGCCGACTTGTTTAGACTTGCGTCTTATCATTCTGTAGATTCCATTTTGTCATACATGCCATAATGACACATTAGTGGCGTGCTGAGGTTATATGTCTGGAATTGTGGGTCTATATGTGACCTCGCCACAACAAAAATCAGCTTATTGAGTTTTCAGTAGCCTATTTCACCAACATTGCAAAGTATACTTTTCTACTTTTCAATTTTAGGATAAATTTATTAATTTTTAGCCAGGTTTTTTCTATGAAAAAAAACCCAGGCTATTCGATTGGCGAAAGCCGGGCTGGTGGGCGGGCGGGTGTGCGGGCAGGCGGGCGGCGTCCACAATAAATGTTAAGTTTTCGTGTTTTCGTCCATTTCTTTGTTACTGTACCACATAGGACCAACAAACTTTCACAGCTTCATAACCAAGGGGTGCCCACCACATATCAACATGTTACCTTTTTATGAACTTAACCCATTTTTTCCGCGCAGTCGACTTAGCCAAATTGGCTGTGATAATGTAATATATTCAGTATAATAATTCTGCATAGTTTTAATCATCAAATATATGCAGTCGTTAGTTCTATATGAAATAATGCATTTCAGGAAAAATAAATGATTACTCCCTCAAAGTATACTTTGCTAGAAAAGTATACTTTGCAATGTTGGTGAAATCGGCTACTGACCAGTGTAACCCAAGATCTGGTCCACACAGTCTGGTCAAGGTCTACAGTGGTCACAATTGTATTGGGGAACCATTCATGATGCCTTAAATGAAAGTTTTAACCTAGAATGCGGGTGAACAAAAATTGTTGTCTGCTGTTGTTTCATATTTTGTCTCCTTCTCAATAATAAAAAAGGTTTGACAGAACTTTCGAATAAAAGTTCTGCTACATCATGTTAATGGAAAATATGAAACAAACAGCAGACGACAAAATTTAATTCAGCATTGTAAGGGTTAAATCCGCTGGTGGAATAAGTCGCTAGATGATCGGGAGCTAAACTGGTAAAAAAAGAAATAAGCCCATGTGTGCCGTGGCTGGTCACATATTGTGCCAGACATTATTCAGTCTGACACAATATTCCCTTACAATGCTGAATTAAATTTTGATGTCTACTGTTTATTTTGCATTTTCCACTTTTCACGATTTGACAGCTCATAAGAATCAATTCTCATGGAAATGATTCTGAAATACTGTCAAACCATGTTTTTATTGACAAAGAAGACAAAATATAATACAGCATCAGACGACAAGTCTTAACATCAACTTTTGTTGAGAAATAAAAAAACAGAAATGAAAAACATTTCAAAATGTTCATACCCCTAAAAGCATATTCCGAATTTCTGTGTCAATGGGGTCTGTCTAAATTTAGGCACCGTCTTATCTTCTTCACCGTATATACCTGGGCTTTAAATGCACTAAGAAAGTTTCTCTCCCATGATAACTTAACGATCTTCAGCTGTGCCAGACACCAGAGTTACTGGTTATAGCCACTTTTCCTGTCCCGAGATGATGGGTATTATCCATGGTGATCTATAAAACAACACATTGCTACAGTTTCCAGGATTAATATCTGGCTAAATGGTTAACAATGTGCCAGCCAGCCATGCCGCTACTCTGTGATAGAACTCCCAGGACGTGTCTTGTGCTATCAGTGTCAGCCGCAATAGCTCAGTGGTAGAGCATCGGACTACGGATCGAAAGGTCCTGAGTTCCAATCCCAACACTGGCCGATTCGGCATGTCCTTGGGCAAGACACCTTCGTGATAGCCTAGTCCTATCGGACGGGGACTTAAATAGTCGGTCCCGACATGCAAGGTCATCGAGCCAGTGCCGTCGTTAAATCAAAGCATTTACATTTCTTGTGCTATCATAATTCTAGACGAGTTCTGTTTCTGTTTCTGACAGCAACAATGGATCGACCATGCAGTCTCTGAACCAATTTCAGTAATTGAAATGTGATAATTATGCCCCCCGCAACAAGTTGTGGGGGGGTATACTGGAGTCAGGTTGTCCGTCCATCCGTCCGTCCGGGCACACATTAGGGTACTTATGTGGCTAGCCCCACAGGGTTATGGACTTGTTAAAGGATAGGGTTGGTTACAATTAGCCACCTAAAAAATCGTTTTATGTGGCTAAAAATCGTTTTATGTGGCTAATATTTAACATGTGATAAGCCACATAAGTACCCTAATGTAAGAACGTCCGTCCGTCCGTCCGTCCGTCCGTCGTCCGTCACTAAACTTAACATCAGAGAAACACTGTTATAACTTCTATTTCCTTCATCTAAAATGCTTAATATTTCACACATGCATTCCTGTAAAGGTCTACTACCATGCTGTGCCAAATCCATGACCGTCCAACCCCTGCTGATCCCAAGGTCAAATATTTGGTCTCTTTACAAAACTTAACATCAGAGAAATTAGTTATACCGGTAACTTCTACTTCCTTCATTGAAATTTCTTAATATTTCACTCGTGCATTCCTCTAAGGTTGTACTATCATTTTGTGACAAATCTACGACCGTCCATCCCCCGCTGATCCCAAGGTCAAGGTCACATACTTAGTCTCTTTACAAAATTGAACATGAGAGAAATGTTATAACTTCTATTTCTTTCATATAAAATTCTTAATATTTCATGCATGCATTCCTGTAAGGTCTACTATCATGCTGTGACAAATCCCTGCTGATCTCGAGGTCAAGGTCACATACTTAGTCTCATTACAAAACTTAACATCAGATAAATCGGTTATAACTTCTATATTTCCTTACTCGGATCTGCTTCACATTTCACACACGCATTGCTCCAATGGACCACTATCAGCCTGTGACAAATTCACGTTCGTGCCACCCCCACTAAGTTCGGAGTCGAGGTCACAAGCCTACACAATTTCTACATATTTTGGGGTACCTGGGCCCATGCGGGGGGTATTCTGTAAGCCTTGCTTACTGACCAATCTAGTTTTGTTAAAAATCATAAACTATCTACAAATAATGCAGATCCATCTGGTTCTACAATGTTTGTAAACATTATAGTATCAAGGTCTGTAGTTTTAACACCGCTACTGTTGAATTCCGATAACGTGGCAAGGGCAAAGGTCACAGGAGATTCCATATTAAGTATATTAAGTAGGTGTGTTATAAATGCAAAACTTATATTAGCATGACGATGTAGCATGCATGTCACCAATGTTGGCCCGAAATGTATTCAAGTAACGTTCAGGCATATTTTTAATCAAGTTGTCACTTTTGTTGTTACGTATTTGCTGAAAAAGAAAATAGTAAGCACAGGCACTCGAATCGTATATGTATGACACCAACATACATCAAATGCTCATTGGAAATGCATGCATGAGCGAGTATGTTAATCGGTAATGATGCACCTGTGTTTCATTATCTAATTTTAGAACATACAAGCAGTGTAAAACTATATCAATATCTAAACCTATATCAACCTGTGACCAATACATACAGTTCATATCTGATGCATATAGCGTAGTGGTAACAGTTATTGTTTTGTTTAATTAATCAACGTTGTGTGTTCGAAACCATCACTGTGCTATCTTTTTTTTATTGAATTGTTTCCCTCACTTTATACTCCCAGATAGATATCTGCCGTCGTTTATACGTCTATTTTATTAACATTATTTAATGTAACTTACAGAAACATATTTTTTGTATTGGTTCAAAAAACTGATAAGACGTATATTGCATAATGTCATCTGAATCGTCTTAGTTACATCCATATGTCTGTCTGGACAAAATGTATAAGCGCACAACCAATGTTTTCCCCGCGGCGGGGCGGCGGACATACAATGAGTGGGGTTTATGTACCGTCAAACATTTCCAGGGGCCGGGAATTAGGAGGCCGAGAACCCCAAGGATGTGTATATTTGACGTCCCCAAGAGTCCCCCAACCCCGTACTGATCGTCTATGAAATACCTACTGGGGACAATTTTAGAATGTGTACATCATTTGTTTCACGTTGTTTGATAGCATAGTGAAATATTTATTCAGTAAATGAATTGTGAACACCGTATGCCCTGATCTGACCGAATGATGTGCATCCTGATCTGTGATGCTGTAAACCCAGTGCACACGTCACAAGTACACTTTTGTCAAACTCTATCTAAGACAGTTTCGTAAAAGTGAGAAAACGTTGAATATGTTAAATGAATAAAAAAAAAAAAATTGTCCGAGGCTCGAACTCACACAAAAGGAACGCAGGTCGAATGCATTTACCGAGTGCTCTACCACCTGAGCTGTGCGGACAATAATGCTAATACTTGCGGACAACTGGGCAATCAAAATGAATCAACTATCGAAACGTTTTACGTTTACAAATATGGCATTTATTGTGGTTTTCAATCGCCTGTTTCACCAGTCAAACAGTTGGTAATTTAATTTATCTCCTAAGGTATGCATTTTCCAGCTCTAAAATGCTCTAGATAAGGCATCGATTCGGCCACCTAAAATGGCTGCAAACGGCTACATCCCTAGAAAGATATAATAGACATGGTCCACTGACCCCGTGACGTCACGTGCCCTTGCCAATTTATCGGAAATCAACAGTATCTTAATTTTTTTTCGTCTGCTGTTTATTTTCTCGTATATTTTTATCATCAAAAACATGCTTTGACAGCACTTTAGAATGATTTACAACATGCTTTAACAGCACTTAAGGGTTAAAATGACGAAACTGATTACAACTGCTTACCTAAAGGTGAGAAATGCCCTCACGACGTCAAATCCTATTGTCTTTAACCGTTATAATGTGGGAAATTCTTGTCTGTGCTTTCAAACCATTTTTTTTATAATAAAAAATGAAAATGAACAGCAGACAACAAGTTTTAACTGTGCATTGTAAGGGCTAAGTGTAACATATAAACTTTTGTTTAGCTCACAAGTGAATTATTTTTGTACTTTCAGAGTTACATTCCCGACCCTTTCAAGCTGCGAGAATTTGTGAGCACCCCTCCTCCTGGATCGGAGCGTCTGTTCTGTACAATGGTTCGGCATGGAGAAGATACGTCCGGCGGCCATTACACCCTGTACCTCGAGTATCTCGGCGGCCTGATACCGCTGCTTAAAGGGAAGAGGGCGAGCAAACTCCGGCCAGACTTTGTGATATTTGATCCGAAAATCAAAGCAAAGTCTGTCAGGAATGACGGTAAGTTTAATTAATAGTCCGTCCAGTAGTTTGTGGTGTAGATGAGAAGGATGTCGAGGAGCGATTGTTTAAAGGTCAGTGGTTTATTGACAGGGCCGCCCACTCGTTTGATCCTAGCTGCTGATTTGGCTCAATAACATAGACATTTGGCAATCAATGCAAATAAATCAGCTTCAATTAATCTCCTTCACCCGCTATTTTCTGATGGGGAAAATTATGAGTGTTTTCAGCTTATTTCTTCATCAATGAATACACTGTGACGTCTGTTTTAACTTCTTTTAACATTTTCACACTAACTAACTGGAATGGATTTTCATATGTTAACTTTCCGATTTCCAATTCAAACATCACAAAATGATTTTCAGACGAGCGAGTTCATTGGTGAAAAAGAGGGTTACATGAAAGTTACCTGCAAAAAGTGCAGATCCTGATGAGACGGCTCGTCACGAGCCGGCTCATCTGGCTCTACACTGTTTGCAAACAACACTATAGAAGTCTGTAGTGTTGAAATGTTAAGTTTATAGATGTTTTGTTGCGCAGGTAGAATGATCAAGATCTACACTGGTCGCTAATGTCCCAAGGTCCTTCAGGCTGACAATGCAAATGATTTGGTATGACTATCAAACTAGAATGGTAGATCTACAAGTTAATAGATGAAACATGGCCTTCTATAACCCATCTTTTAAAATGAGGTGGCCACAGCCAGCATGTCAAACCAACAAATAAGCTGTCACAGGGCCAGAATGTGTGCATCCTACTCGAACCCCGGACCTCTGGTTTATTGTATCATTGCTCTACCAAATCTACCGTGCACAGATACAAATTTGCATAGTGAGTTATGTACCGTGAAAACTTGAATACAGATTTTGAACGGACGTATAAGCACCCAGACATCATATTGATCATGGTGTCAAACTCTGAATAACTGGACAAAAATGTGGCTGTGACTGGAGAATTGGGGCTTATGTGATTTGTGACCAGTGTAGATCCAGATCAAATAACACACTCCTGTATGCTGATAATGAACTACATTGCTTGTTCGAGGCATGACGGGTGTTTCTTTGATGGAATGGCGAATAGTGCAGATCCAGATCAGACTGTGTGGATGCATGGCGGATCTGGATCTACACTGGTCACAAAACCCATAAGACCCCATTATTTCTCCAGTCACAGCCACAAATACCATTAATCTAAGAATTCAGTTGCACAATACTTCTGCATAGATTTATTCATTGAACTGTTCACCAATTTCATCATAATAAATTAGCTTTCCACATTATGGTAATCTGATATGCCTTTATCAAGGAATCAATTGATCAGCTAAGTGCACTTCCATTTATTGTCGCGCCTGCTTTAGCAGAGGCGCGACTATAGTCGGCGCTTTTTCCGTCATCATCGTCCGCGTCGTCCGCGTCGTCCGCGTCGTCCGCATCGTCCGCGTCGTCCGCGTTGTCCGCGTCGTCCGGTTTTTTTTTGTAAGGCAAATGCGTTAAAGTTATTGTTTTTTCACAATATCTCTTTAACCCCTTGCCAGACATTGATAATATTTCACATCAATGTTTGTCTAGGGATGATGCTTCATTACGTACACCCCCACATCCAAATTTTGAAGGTCAAGGTCATTTATTTCCTTGTAATGTTCACCGGTTTTGTAACAGAAATGCGTTAAAGTTATTGTTTTTTCACAATGTCTCTTTAACCCCTTGCCAGACTTTGATAATATTTCACATCAATGTTTGTCTAGGGATGATGCTTCATTACGCACACCCCCACATCCAAATTTTGAAGGTTAAGGTCATTGATTTACTTGTAATGTTTACCGGATTTGTAACAGAAATGCGTTAAAGTTATTGTTTTTTCACAATATCTCTTTAACCCCTTTCTGTCTACAGATGATGCTTCATTATGCACACCCCCACATCCAAATTCTGAAGGTCAAGGTAATTTATTTACTTGTAATGTTCACAGTCAAATGCCTCGGCAGGCGCGACACCGCTTCCGTGGCGGAATTCTTGTTCCTTGATAAAGGCCTTGGAAAAGGGTTTGTGGTTTATCGAACGTCATTCAACATACATATATTAAATTGTTACTCATGTAATATCCCCTATTTACAGTGAAACCTCGCTAAACTGGACACAGAGAAAAGTTAGTTCTGCTGAATTGATAGGTTTCATTGCCATTTATCTCTGATGATAATGTCTGTTCATGATCGCAAGGCACACACACGTGTCTTGAAGTAGTCATATGCCTGATTTACAGCGGAACGTCTCTAAACTTGACACCCTGGGGACCTCCCAGGGTGTCCAGTTTAGAGACGTTCCACTGCGGACCTCCCAGGGTGTCCAGTTTAGAGACGTTCTACTGCATTTTTTTTATTCATTGGAATCACCAGCATAGCTAGTTGTGATCTGATTAGGGTCTGAACAGTAGCCGATTTCACCAACATTGCAAAGTATACTTTGAGGGAGTAATCATTTATTTTTCCTGAAATGCATTATTTCATATAGAACTAACCACTGCATATATTTGATGATTAAAAGTATGCAGAATTAGTATACTGAATTTATTACATTATCACAGCCAAAATGGCTGTGATAATGTAATAAATTCAGTATAATAAAAATTAATAAATTTATCCTAAAATTGAAAATTTCTCCCTCAAAGTATACTTTTCTAGAAAAGTATATATGCAATGTTGGTGAAATAGGCTACTGGTCTCTAAACCTTTTGGCCCATTCTTCCGATAATCGGTGACATATTACATCATTTTGCAGATGAGTTTGCATTTATGTGTCTGGCAATGAGTCACAAGAGGCTGAATGCTTGATAAATCATTCATCTTTATGTCTCCACTCAATATATTGGCTGGGCTGTGACAAAACTGGGCTTATGTCTCTCGCAACCAGTGCAGACTTGGACCATTTCAGGGTTTCTCTCATGCGAATGAGCCATGTCCTTAACACCACAGACCTGTATAGTGGTAATGGCAAAAAGTGTAGATCCAGATGAGACGGCTCGTGACGAGCCGTCTCATCAGGATCTGCACTTTTTGCAAGTAATTTTCATATTTTTAAGAACAAAAACACCCCCTTTTCATAAATGGACTAGTCTGAAAATCATTTTGTAACTATTGAATTGGTTGAAAAATTAACATATCAAAATCCATTCCAGTTACTTAGGGGTGAAAGTGTTAACGACATACCTTCTTGTTTGAATATTTGAGGCAACATGCTACCAGTATTTTTATCCAAGCATATTTGCTTGGATATAGTCCTTATACGGTTTTTGAGACCTCACATGATTTATGCAAATGAGTAATTGTCGACCAACGAACGTACTTCATGCTTCATGATTCTAGCTACGCCACGTGAGAGAGTTCCAAAGCGAGCGGTGCATTATGAACGTGTCACTCACATTTTTGGCCAGCTACATTTTTTTTTCAGCTACAGTTATATTTTTAAAAACAGTTTGTGATTTTATAAAATATTAACTGTCGTGTTTCATAATAAATAGTTTGTTAGGAAGGTTATATTTTTAGCGCAATGATCGACCGCTCCACATGTAATTTATACGTAGTTATACGCCATGAAAAATAGTTCTGATAGTGAGCTAACATTATATTGTGTAGTGTAATACATGTGTTGTTAATTTTTCTGTACGACATTTATATTACAAAATGTTTATCTGATGTAATATAATATAAACTGACATGTATTAATTTGAGTATATTATTTTTCACGCGCACTGATACAATTAACCTCGTGTCTCATGAAAAGTAGTTTCCGCCATTTTATGCCGACAAATTACAGAATCGTTTACATAGTCATAGGTCAATGGCTCGATAAAATCCAACATTGGACAGCGAAATGATGATGATTTAAAACAGAAACATTGTTTTTTGACAGTTACATACCGCATGCTTTAAATAATCATCTTGAGCCATCGATATTATTAATCAGTGTCCATTTTACTTAAAACATCAACTAATCTATAATGACGTTACACAGAAAATGCAGTACGATACACTTCACAAAGGAAACATAATCCGAGCGCCTGTGATGGCTTCAGTTTATGCAAATTGACAAGGTCATTTCGCGCACCTGAATCGATACAATAATCAGGGGTTGAAATTTCACTCGCCCAGCTCGCCATGGCGAGTGCTTTTTGTGGCGGTCGAGTACTTTCTACAGGCACTCTCCCAGTCTGGCGAGTGAAAGATTAGGTCAGGATTTTTTTGTTTGGAAGAAATTGCCAATTAATTCCATCGATAACGGCCAACAAATGGTATTAATTCAGCGACCATTTGTTGTTTACAGTTTACGTCAATTTGCGGGAAGTAAGATTCAAGCAGTGTCTATGTACACGGTTACGGGTAGAATCTCTAGCTATTTTGAACACGGTCCATATCGGGCAAGTTTAATTCACAGATTATTTGTCGGCTTTACGCGGCCGGGCTAACAAATAATAGGACTGCGAGTATAGACTAGTGTATACGCGGCCACATATATCGTCTCGTATACAGTTGGGTTAACGCGCATTTCAGACGCCGAACATAACGGCTTGGGACGAAACGGTCGGCGCCGGGTCCGAAATTTAGTAATTAAGGCAGCACGCAGCGCATGCAAACATAGCCACTATAAATTAAACTAAATATATGTCACTCGACGCTTATAGAAAATAAGAAGTGTGCAAGCCTCTGAGCAAATTCGCTGCTATTTGTTTGTTTATGTTCATTTAATACTTAAAATATAAATAACAATAATAGTGAATATGTCTCATACGTTTTGGTAATGATCATATGTAAAAGCTTTTTTTTTATAAATAAGATGCAACATTACAAAAACTGGAAATAGCAATTTATTTTTTAAAAAAACTGGGCGAGTAACTTTTTGACCTGGGCAAGTACTTTTTTATTATTTTCTACCTACCTTGGTTCAACCTTGGTTGAAGGCCGTTTCTTGTAAGCTAGACTTGTACTGGCCTATTTTAGCGACGTCAAATTGGATAATTGTCTTTGAAACTGGGGGGAGAGCGCAACTAAATCATGGTTAAAATGTCTCTACAATATTTTCACGTGTTGAATTTGCTGGGTCTCTTCTTCCAGGCGGAGTTGAGTGAACTTTTGAAACTATTTAGTGTGTTCGAATTTACACAATCACTAGGGAGTGCATTCCAGTCTGTGACAACTCTTTGAGAGAATACTTTTTGTCGCAACTGCGAAGGATTTCAGGACTTTCAGTCCTTTGATTTCATATAGTTGCCACCCTGTCTGTTCATCTGTGTGCCTGTCTGACCATATTTCTGTCTGTTCAAGACTTGTGTTCAAGTTTTCAGGCACTTACTATCTATGCAACATTTTATGCTGGCTCGGAGTGCAGCACCAGTGGTTCGAATGTTTCCAGTGAAGTGACATCATTTGAATATCTGAGACATAATGTGAGACACAATGGCTCTAATATAGGATGTTTCACACCGTCGTATCTGACAACCAAATCTAGTTCTATGTGGCGTTTGCAGCACTTTATATACAGTGAAACCTCTCTAATCCGGACACCCTGGGAGGTCCCCAGGGTGTCCGGCTTAGAGAGGTTTCACTGTCAATCAGGTATTTGATCATTCTGAGCCATAGCTGTGTGCAATGTGATCACGAACATTTTCATCCAAGATAAATGACCAAGAAACTCATCAAAAATCAGATCACATGTGTGTACTTGGTGTCTGGTTTATAGAGGTTCCACTGTAGTTATGGCATTTGTTTGTATTGATGGGTTTGAAGATTCCCGTGCAGAAATTAAGAATGAATGCCCAATTCTGTTTGAATGTTGCGCCAAATGAATTTAATAAGTCACTTATGTTGTCGATTTGTCAATGACTATCACTCATCTTGGTTCAGTTGGATATTGATGAAGTTCAATTGGATTCTGTGAACAAATTTGGGATTAAAGCCGTTGTTTGACACTGCTCACAGCCATGTTCAAATGTACAGCATGTGCTGTTTGGCCATGGCTGTAGACAATGTTCATTCCTGGGCCAAGTCAACACCTACGTAATGCATGTGTCTCATGACGTTACTAGAACACGCCATTACGTCATCACAACAGTTCACAACTGTCACACTGAAATTTTGAAATTGATGCGGCTGCACCACGCGACGTGTACTGCGGCCCCGGAATATGTATGTGTAAAATCAGCTGTTTGAATGGAGCAGATTATCAAAGTACCGAAAGTACTGCATATATGCTCAAATTGCATGCTATCACGGCAGACGTTTACCCACAGCTAAACATGGTCAAACTTTATATTAATCAAACTCAACATTGTATTTTATGACATTGCAAGGAACTTGTGTTAAATTATATTACATGCTACCCAGTGATACCTTGATTCTGGAGGGATTTATATCTTGATTCTGGAGGGATTTATACCTTGATTCTGGAGGGATTTATACCTCATTTGGATTTATACCTTGATTCTGGAGGGATTTATACCTTAATTCTGGAGGATTCTGGAGGGATTTATACCTCGATTGGATTTATACCTTGATTCTGGAGGGATTTATACCTTGATTCTGGAGGGATTTATACCTTGATTCTGGAGGGATTTATTTCCTTCAAGGACATATTTCCTCCTAGATGTTAGCGAGACGTAATTGATGTCACGTGTTGATGTCATTTCCAGTGAAGAAAGAATTCATACGCTAACGTCAACATTGCCAGTTTTGGAAACGTTATTAACTGGTCTAGGGCATGTAATATGCAATTTACTCCACTACCATTTTGAAATAGCGGATTTATTTTCCTTTACATCTGTAAATCTGACAAATCTTTGTCGGATTTCCAGATGTCCCGGAAAATAAATCTGGTATTTCAAAATGGCAGTTGAATAAACTTTATATATGTACTATATACATGTATACTATAATAGACTTCATAAACAGGGAAGATAATTTGGTAATGCTGTCCATCCATGTGTGTCTGTCTATATATCTCTCAACAACACTAGTGGGTGGCAGGTGGGAGCATGCGATGGGTATTAGCTATTTTAAAGATTGGAATTCATCTTTACCAGAATCCCGACCGGAAACCTGGTTAAATAGCTCTCATATACGTCTTTGGCTTTCTTGTATGTGAGAGTTGAATCAGGTTTTACCCCTTATATGAATAATATGATTAATCGTAATCCTATTACTTTTAGGGGAAGGGGCCAAGTGGCTTTGGTGTGGTATGGACCTGGCACCAGGTCCGGTTATTCTATTTTCAGGGCTTTAGATATATTTTTTTTATGTAAATATTCCGTTCTGATTTTGGGATTTTCCCTCCAATGCAGCAGGTTGAATATGTGATCGAACCCGTTGGCCCGGCCTTACATGACTTTAGCTGTTGATAAGCTGTTAAATACCAACAAAAAAACAAATTCTCAACAGCACTCATTTCAGGATACATCTGTCGGTCTTACTGATTTCTTATATGTACAGCGGAACCTCTCAAAACTGGATAAATCCCAGTATGTCTGATTTAGAGAAGTTCCACTGGCAACCTGCCAGGTAGCCCACATTTTCTAACTATCACACAGGGTTACTTACCGTAATAACCCTAAATATTCAGACACAATTTATATGTGGAAACATAAAAATATACGGTTTCCTCACAACAGTGAGCGTGCCAATATTTATGGTTAGTATGGCAGTACTGGTTTAATCAGTAACAATGTATTTGGATGCAATTTGTTTTGGGAAACCTTAACAGGGGTTTCCGAAAGCAAATTGTGTCCGAATATTTAGGGTTATTACGGTACTCAGAAAATTTGGGCTTCCTCCCAGGGTACTTTAGAGACGTTCCACTGTACCATATATCTGTGTGCCGACAGATATGAGCGTGTCTGTGCCGGACGACTACGACCTATCAAGCTCCAGCAGTCTGTCAGACAGCGACGTTGAGACTGACGGCTGCAGCGGCTCACCGAGATTGCAGAGGAAACGACGACAGAAGGCCAGCTTCCGGGCAGGCCGCATTGAACGCAGCACCACGTATAGGACACTGAATGATCTGTTTTTCAATGATAACCTTCCAGAGGTACAGTTGCTATAGCTGGTTGTTGTGGGTATTTTATTGGCAGACCTAACAAAAAGATACAAGGCTAGATTAGCATTGTAATCTTTTGCTGTATGACGATATTTTTCTTTTTTGCTGATGAAAAAAAATTCTCATTTCTACTCGAAGATATATGTTATCAGCTGTGTTTTGTTATGGACACATTAGAAACAATAGTGCCTGTTGAGGATAAAAACAACGTCGTATTGTTTGGCATTGTCAATCCATCTGTTTGTCTGCCCATCCACATTGGCTTTGCAGCTACGCTAATGCCGACATTCACATAAGGCCATGCCAATTTTTTTTCTCAGTTAAGCATCCACTCAGATGGCCAAAACATATACATGTATAGGTATTCGGTAAAAACAACAAGGCCTTGAGAAAATTGTAAATTTATGTTAAAAACTTCCTCAACCCTTTGCAGTGTGCAGTGTGCAGTGTGCAAAGGGTTGAGGACGTTTTTAACATAAATTTAAAGTGCCGCCAAATAAAAAGCAAATGCTCTCATTAAACTTTATTCCAGTAAATTCATGAACAGATTTAAAACTTGGACAAGCCCCAATCAGTTTTCATATTTCTTCACCAGTTGACAGTATAAAATAGCATACACAGACTGTTTGTTTTTTCACATGATCACCCTCAAAACCTACCTCAGTAGTACATGTATATATCAGAAACCGAAGTATACCGTTTGACCCCCAGTTACTTTGACCTACTCATTCAGTTTTGATAACTGTTAATAGGTGACTTAAAGGTGAGTAAGGTATTTTAGTTATATGTAATATATTATAGTCCATGTAATTTCATACGTACATGTGTGTGGGTGGAAGGTGGGTGCAAGCGATGGGTAATTTAACGATCGGGGTTCATCCTTACCGAAATTCTGACTGGAGACCTGGTTTGGCCCTCACATACGTCTTTGGCATTTTGTATGTGACAGTTGAATCATACCCCTTATGTGAGTATTATGATTATTCGTAATCCTATTTTAGGGGAAGGGGCCAAGTGACTTTGGTGTGGTATGGACCTGCCACCAGGTCAGGTTATTCTAATTTCTGGGCTGAATATATTGTTTCTCGATGTAAATATTCAGTTCTGATTTTGGAATTTTCCCCCCAATGCAGCAGGTTAAAATGGGATCGAACCCATTTGCCCGGCCTTACATGACCATAGCTGTTGATAGGCCATTAAACACCAATAAACAAACAAACAAACAAACGTACATGTGTACATACGTGCGTTTGTGTGTGCATTAGTAACACCTTTCATGTGTTAATAGTTTCACAGATTTTGTCCACAGTGTATGTCTAAGGATGTTTCGCATACACCCCACCCCACGTAAGAACATCCAATATTAACCCTTAGACCGCTATCTTATTTTTTTTGTCGTCTGCTGTTTATTTTCTATTTTCCATTTTTATCATCAAAAACATGCTTTGACAGCACTTCAGAATAATTTATAACTTGCTTTGACAGCACTTTAGAATCATTTCCATTGGAAATGATTCTGAAGTGCTGTCAAAACATGTTTTTATTGAGAAATAAGGCAAGATATAAAAGCAACAGCAGACGACAATTGTTGTGAGTAGCGGTCTAAGGGTTAAGGTCACTGAGGACTTGCATTCGTTCATTTTAGGTGTCAAGGATGCCAGCGACAGGATTAGCTTAGTGATAACAATACCCTTGTTTTGTTGTGAATTGGTAATTTTGTAGTATCCTGAATTTAGCCTGGACCTGTCAAACTTGCTTATTTCTAGCATGAGATTCATATGCTGGACCAATGATCTAAAGAGTATCAAAAATTGTACTCGAAATAAGTCTGTTTCATTGGCCGAGACCCACCCAGCCAATCAAACTTTCTGATTTTGAAGCACATGCTCAGAATTACTGTATTGGCACAGGTTATTAAGAGATTCTCGTCAAAATTTTGGCAAAAATGGAGCGGCTGCTTTGAGTCTTTTATTTTCTATTATTTATTAAAATGTTTTAAAATTGTTTTAAAAATATATTTTGAAAATGTAAAAAACAAATAAAAAAAAAAGAATCCATCAATTTATTTTAGAGGCGTTTGAGGATGTCATCCCAAATGCCCCTAAAATAAATTGCCATATTTCTAATACGATAATACAGTAGAACCTCTCTAAACCGGACACCCATACAATATATGTCTGCTTAATTTTATGTGTTTATTGTCATCTCTCACCGTTGATAACCGCAAACCACATTATACCTGTTGTGCGGTGCCCACATGCCTGATTTACAGTGGAGCCTCTCTAAACCAGACCTGAGGACCTCCCAGGGTACCTCCCAGGGTGTCTGGTTTAGAGAGGTTCCACTGTAATTAATTTATACTATCCCAATACATGAATTATGTTTTCCCGTTCCAGAACAGCAAGCTTGTGGAGGTGACATCGAACATATGGGGTACGAAGTTCCGGATCACCGGCACAGCGGCTCACCTTCCCGACGACATGGGCAACGTTCTGTACAAGACGAGCCTACTCCACCTCCAGCCACGACAGATGACTGTGACTATCACGGAGATACCCCGCGATGAGTCGTTATTGTCGCAGGATCGCAACTTCTCCCCGGCTGGTCTCGGCGACGAGGAGCCCGATCAGATGTGTAAGTGGCGATGTAGAGGATGTCTGGCTAGTGTGTTTATATCAGATGTGTAAGGTCTAAGTGATGATGTAGATGATATCTGGCTAATGTATTTTATCTTAGATGTGTAGGGTGTAAGTGGGGATGTTGATGATGTATGGCTAATGTATTTTATATCAGATGTGTAAGGCGGCGGCTAAGTGGTGATGGTGATGATGTCTGGCTAGTTTGTTTTATATCAGATGTGTAAGGTGTAAGTGGTGATGCAGATGATGTCTGGCTAATGTGTTTTATATCAGATATGTAAGGTGAAAGTGGTGATAATAGGTGATGTCTGGCTAGTGTTTTTTTTATATCAGATACGTAAGGTGTAAGTGGTGATATAGAGGATGTCTGGCTAGTGTGTTTTGTAGGCAAGGCTCGGAAACACATAACAATTCCTCAGCCGTCATTTTCCAAATGCAAGTTATTTTTCAGTTATCATAAAAAAAACAATTATTGAATCATATGTACAGTGGTGTTCAGAAATAAGATGCAAATCTATAACTAAATAAACTAGGTTTTATCAATCTGGTTCATCACTTTCTGTGCATATCTGAGACCCAGTGTCCTTTAAGGATTTATATATTAACCCTTACACCGCTATCTTAATTTGTTGTCGTCTGCTGTTTATTTTCTATTTTCCATTTTTATCATCAAAAACATGCTTTGACAGCACACTAGAACAATTTACAACATGGTTTGACAGCACTTTAGAATCATTTCCATTGGAAATGATTCTAAAGTGCTGTCAAACCATGTTTTTATTGAGAAATAAGGCAAGATATAAAAGCAACAGCAGACGACGATTGTTGTGTGTAGCGGTCTAAGGGTTAACAGTGAATCTTACTGGGATTCACTCAACGTCTCTATATGACCCTACTGTTTGTGGTGAAGTTAAACCCATTCACCTTCACTTTAACGGGATTCACATTTGGGTGAAGTGATTCGGTAAGGGTATCTGGCAACAGGTGAGGATACTGTGTTTCAGTGCTTAAATTATTACTGTAATTATAGTGTCCCAGACACATGCACATCCATCTATATGTGGCCTTGACTGGAGAAATTTATGTTGATCCAGTTCAGCATGTGCTTCCACAGTCTGTGCAGGATCTGCACTGTTCGCCATTCCATCAATGAAACACCCTTAATGCTTCTAACAATCAAAATAGATCATTATCAGGCTACAGGAGTGTGCTATTTGATCAGGAGCTACACTGGTCACACATCACATTAGCCTCATTTCTCCAGTCACAGCCACATATTATGACCTTGCTGTTGAATGTCGGAAGTAATCTCCAATCAATCAATCAATAAATCAGTCAATAATCAATCAAATTAATCAAATCAATCTACTGTATATTGATTGCGTCATGAGTTGACATGTTCCTCTCTATTTGTAGCCGTTATGGATGGCCTGTTATCTGGTGTGCACAATGAGCGGTATACACAGAACACCTTACCTGCAGCCACAGACAACCAACAAGACCTGAATCAGGACTCGGACATCATCAGTGTGGATGTGTTGACCAATCATTGTGAGCTATCTAGTCATGTGGACGAAACAGCTGAACGTAATTCCATAAACAGCTCAGTGGGTTGCTATAGCGACCGTCAGAACAAACCTGT
Organism: Conchocele bisecta; assembly: GCA_029237695.1. Taxonomy (NCBI): domain Eukaryota; kingdom Metazoa; phylum Mollusca; class Bivalvia; order Lucinida; family Thyasiridae; genus Conchocele; species Conchocele bisecta. Next base: position 63,954,664 of record CM055265.1, on the reverse strand, counting down.
TGGTATGAAAACAAAATTATCTCCTGCTTCCGAGACCCATCCTCAAAACAGTCATGCCTTTAACACTGTTGAATCGACGGTTATTCGAGACACCTATATCCGGGAGGACGGGAGGCCAAAAGTTCCAATTCAACAGCCCTCGTATTGTGCTAATCAAAATGTTTCCGCAGAGTCGGGAGTGCTAAGTTTGACAGTGAATGCTAATGAAAGCATCAATGGTGCTAAATTGACATATGAATCATATGTAAATACTACCAGTGCTAAGTCAGCTTCTAGTCAGCCATTGAATCGTTCAGAAAGTTTAAGTAGCCACTTTACTAGTCACTCAGGTAGCATTGCAGAACAAGCTGTGCCACAATTGAACTCGCCCGAGGTTGGTAACTACTTCTTTATGAATGGTAATACAGAGCCAAGCTGTGATATTGGTGTGGAATCCAAGGAAACTGTCCATAAACACGCACCCAGTCTGGTGGAGAAGTTTTTCCCCGGTGATGTTGCGTGTGACGTCCCTCGGTGGGCAGACCCCGCAGTTGGCGGCTTGAAGTTTGCCGATGACGATGACCCTAGTGCAATTAATAGCTCGGTGTTTGAGAGCAATACGATATGTGATAGTTGTCAGATAGTGACTCCCACGTCAGATTCTCAGAAACGACTTTACCTTGAAGGCTCCCAGGATCAAGATAGCAAAGAGAGTGAGAAGTGTGAGCCTATAACGTTGCTTGGTCGCCAGTGCAGTTTGACTCATGACCAACTGTTGACTCAGCAGACAAGTGTCGACACAGACGACGATAACCTCAGTTATGTGACTTCCAACGGCCTTCCCGACTCCACACCATGCAAACATAGTATTGATGACCATTCTGTATCTGCTCACAAATACAATGATATTGAATCGCTCAAACCATTAAAGAAACATAGGTCCATATTAGAGAACAAAATCGAGAAATTAGTTCTCACCCAAAGTGCTTCATTGCCGGCGACCCCTGTGCGAAGTTTGCACAAACTGGACTCGCCCACGCGGAAGTTACGGGAGGACCTGCACGTGGGTAAATGTCGACACCAGAGTCCACTGTTCCCTAGGAAGTCCAAGTACGCGGCACAGCTCGAGTCTGATGATGACTTATGCTCTTCATCAGAGGACGTCCATTCAGCATACAACTTTAAGAATTTGGAATCCTTTCAAAAGGCTCAATTCAAACAAAAGGTAGAACACCTCATGTCCAACACACAGGTGAAAGACTTGGACCTGTGACATAAAAAAAGCCTGTTACCCGCACTCACTTGTTGTCGTACTGTACGTTACGGATCTATCGAAACGTAACGTATCGCAAAGCTCCAGATAAGGTATTGGCGTATTTTACAGACTTATTTTAGCAGCGTATGCATTGATTATCAAAAGTGGGAGTACAAAATACTCACATCATTGTGAAAATATACATTTATTTTCAAATTGAGTAGTGAAAATACAGTAATAAAGTTGAAATTTACTTAGTTGAGCTGCAAAAAGCAAAGTGCTTGCTTTTTTGCAGCTCAAATGTCATTTTTAAAAAAAGTAAAAATATAATTTGTTCCCTATTTAATAAGAAAATCAATAATACATTTGTAAAAGTAAAATACGCATTGAATTTGAAATATGGGAGTATAATACTGTTTATATACAACACTTAACTGGAGCTCTGATATGGTACAACAACAAGAGGGTTGGATCAAATATCACAGGTTCGAGTCTTTAACTTGTGGCCCAAGATACACCTATTTAACAATGTGTGACATAATTTGCATGAATCAACAAACACACGCATATAGTTTGGCTGTTTTGCTGTTTATTTATAAGACTAAATCCCCATCGGCTAGCTAAAATTAATACCGAGAAATATGCAAAATGATTCGGGGCATATTTTACTGACCTTTATATGACTAATAAATTTGTTAAAAACTAAAAAGGTGGGTAGATTAGCTCAGTAGGTAGAGTCGGACAGCGGATCGGGAGACCCCTGGTTTCGATTCCCACCTCCACCCGCTCCGAATGGCTGATTCGACGAGTCTTTGGGCAAGACAACTTCGTGCTAGCCTAGTCCTATCGCATGGGGACTTAAATAGTCGGTCCCGACATGCAAGGTCATCGAGCCAGTGCCGTCGTTAAATCCAAGCATTTACATTTAAAAACTAAAATATCTTAGGGAACCAATATCGGCAAATAATTCCAGCACAAAAATATTTAAACAATTCCCTAACATTTGATTGGCCTGTAGCAAGTCTCTGTCCAAAATTTATATCCCAGTAAACTCCCACGCCAAACTACTTTCCGTAACCGTGAGGCGCAGTTAAAATAATTCTTAAGAAAACGGAAAATAAACACATTTTCTTTATGAATTTATTTCAAATGCTGGAATTATAAGGAATGAATGGCCTTTTTGTGGAATTTATCGGGGATATAAACTTGGAAAAGTCGCGGGAATACTGGACGAAGGCCGGAAGGCCTCGTCCAGTATTCCCGCGGCTTTTCCAAGTTTATATCCCCGATCAATTCCACAAAAAGGCCATTCATTCCTATAGTAATTAGTAGATTTGTCCAACTATACAGCTGCCTAAAATGTAGCTGGGATGCGAGTAATTGGGCTGCTGGGATGCGAGTAATTGGGCTAATGGATTTTGTGACCTGTGTAGCTTCTGTAGCCTTATAACAATATACAGTGAAACCTCTCTAAACTGGACACCAATAAAACGTCTGTGATCTTATTTTCATGAGTTTCTTGGTGATAATATCTGTTCATGATCGCATAGCTCACAACTATGGCTCTGAATGATCAAATGCCTGATTTACAGTGAAACCTCTCTAAACCGGACAGAGAGGTTTAGAGAGGTTTCCTGATCAGACTACAGATGCACAGGCTGATCTGGTTCTACACTGGTCGCAAAACCCATAGGCCCCAATCCTACATTGAACCCAACAAAGTATGGATTGATCTCTTATCAGGCTGCATGAGCGAGCCACCACATCTGCAGCTAGACTGGCCACAACTACCCTAAGAGCTATGTCTCAACGTCAGGAGCAACACTGATCACGAATCCCATAAGCGCCATTTCTCCAGTCACAGCCACAAATGTTCAGATCATGTTATTCAGATTTCCTATTCAAGGATAAAATTGGATCTCATTTATTTTTTTCCGCTTATCTAATCTGCTACATAGACATGCCATGTCTAGCCGTATTGCTTGCTGCAGCTATTGTTTGTTTAAATGTTGAATATCCCCGCGATCTAATTTCCTTTCTTGATTTGTGACTACGACCTGAGGAATGGGGCTAAATGCCTTTGCTGCCAGTTTAGATTCAAATCAGCACAGTTTGATCAGGGTCTGCACTATGTGCCATTCTGTCATTGAAACACATGTGATTGCATAAAAAGCCTAATTTCTTTATATCTTCTCTAATGTATATGTTGTTAGCATTGAGACTGCAATTTGTTAATCTGGAAATATTCTATGCACATGAACAGGGCTTCTAAAATTTCAGAATGCCAATCGGTCCGGACGTAATTGTCGGCCCAAAGGAGCCGGTACGAGTGGATGTTTCTTTCCTGTTTGAAAGATTCTATTATTTCTCAAAAACATTCACAGTGTAAGCATAAACATTCTGAACAAAAATTATTTCAAAGTGATTCATGTCACAGAATTCTTACGCTTACACTGTGAGTATTTTTTCGAGAAATAATAGAATCTCTGAAACAGAAAGAAACATCCACTCCTTATCATGATCAGCATTTTAAGCCGCTATATTGGCACCGTGAACTTTTCATTTTATATCCAGCTATTCCGCCTTCATGTCAATTCTTTCCCAGGATGTGCGGACAGAAGGCAATTATTTTATGACAATGTGAAAACGGAACTAGAAAATTGGCTGGTGTATAGATTGTGAAGTTCACAAGCCAGCTAGGACCTCTGACTATCTCTGTAGATCTCGAAATATTCACAAGAAATCAAGCCATTTTACTTGTCGCAAAATGTGACCAGTAAAATGGCTTGATTTCTCGCTACTCTAACTATCTGCTCGGTGAGTCTTGGTGCTTCATTTTGAGAGTGAGAGATTTGAGCACAGGCTCAAGATATTTTATTTTCATTCCTACGCTCAGAAATTTCTATGACCTCGGACTCGTACCTCCAGCGGATGTCTTCGGCTGACAGACATATTTACCCGAGTAGACTACATGGTAGATGCAGAACAACTCGAGTCAGGTCGTCAAACTGCTTGTGTTTGAGAATGAGATTCAACTACGTGTACAAGTTTGTCTCCGCCACGTTTGTGGAAAATGAGACATAGTGTTCATAATTCTGGCATAGGCATCGTACTAGGTGTCCTTGTAGATACCGTCATCTTCCATAGGCATCGTACTAGGTGTCCTTGTAGATACCGTCATCTTCCATAGGCATCGTACTAGGTGTCCTTGTAGATACCGTCATCTTCCATAGCATCAACAATTTTGGACATACAGTCTACGCTCATTTACTCGAAGTCCGTCAGACTGTGATAAATGCTTTGAGTAAAGTTCGACGTAACAGGACGCAACTCTAATATGTTTATTTGCGTTTGCCTAACACGCATGTGTGTAGTCAAACTAAGTATACACATCTGTACTACAGGGTGGAACAAGAAAAGACAATTCAAAGCAGTAAAGTAACATTTTGTTATGTTTAATAAATAAAGCATGTAAACCGGAAATTAACAAGTTGTTGGGCATATATACCGGTCTTGATTATATATACCGGTACACAAAGCATTTATCAATCGGAGGGTGAATGTGAGTCGATACACTCAGTCTATATACTCATGCAGGCAACGTTTCTCATCTGATGACACATGCAAACAAGTCTGGACAAGTTGGATTTGAGAAAACCATCTTTATTGTATCTTTGATTTTTGATTGAAACGAAATTCGTGAAAATTTTCCGAAATTGTTTCGAAAGTTGACATGGTGTGACAACTTTTGAAGTGATTTATTTACCGGTAAAATATTTCAGCAAATAAAATAACGTTCTTGGCTTTAACACTTATTCAAAAGTTTGTTTACACAGGTAAAAAAGTCCAGTCTTTGATCTGGTAAATAGGCGCGGTAAATAGGTGCCGCGAATTTGCCGCGAATTCGCACTTCGAGCGCAAACTGACACTTTTATTTAGCGAGAGTGAAATACCACACATTTCTGATTTCGGGACCTAACAATTAGTTCGAATTGGCGAAAATTTGACGTAACGAAATTTGACGTAACGATTGGATTGGTTGCAAAATTAACATGTCACTATCCATTCCAGTTACTTAGTCACCCCTATGCTTTCTTCTGTGCCAACAAAACTTTTGTTATATAAAGTGCTCTCACACTTGTTTGGAACTGTTCTGAAATAAATAAAGTTTAAATAGCAGTAGCAGTGTTTTACCAATTTAATATGGTGATTGGTGAACAATGTATGCCCTGATCAGACTTTGAAGTCTACTCTATGTCTATGCTGGGCACAAATTCATAGGGTACAATTCATCGGTCGCACTGCATATAATTGAGCTCCTTGTCTGTGGTAGAGTGGTAGTTTATGGGGCGTTTCAACAGTGCCGCTGCCCTATTACATGTTGGATTTATTGGCAGAATCTCGTCAGAATTATCGCCAATTTGTCACAATTGGCTGGGTTGCTGATTGCATTGACGCTGGTTCAGATAATCTTGTTTTATGCTACCTGTTATACAGAGCTTCAGTTAAGGTGCGTAATTTGACCAACTTTGGGTGAAATTTTGTTATTTCTTCATAAAAAAAGGCAAGTTGGGAGTCCTTTAGAATCGTCTCATTGAGACGATTCTAAAGCACTCCCAACTTGCCATTTTCGATGGAGAAATAAGAAATTTACAACCAAATTACGCACCTTAACTGGAGCTCTGTTATGTTACCTAGTTTTGTCAACTGTTGATTGCTTTGATAGCGGTTCAAATAATGTTGTTTTATTCCACCTGGTATATTACCGCTTTCAGGATACATTTTATTCCTGGTTTTGTCCATTGAGTCATATAATATCCAAATAAAACAACCGCAGTTATTGTCATTTCAGCCAATGTAGATACAGACCAGTATGTGGATCCACACAGCTAGACATAGCACTCGCACAGCTGAAAGACTCAGACATGTGACATTAAACAAATACCAATTCTATAGAAACGTATTTGCCTGATATATCACGATAACTGGCTGATTGTTTCAGTTATAAGTCTGTGTGTATTTCGACCAATGCTCATTGCCTGATATATCACAATAACTGGCCGATCTTTTCAGTTATTAGTCTGTGTGTATTCGACCAAGGCTCATTGCCTGATATATCTCGATAACTCGCCGATTGTTTCAGTTATCAGTCTGTGTATTCGACCAATGCTCATTGCCTGATATATCGCGATAACTGGCTGATTGTTTCAGTTATTAGTCTGTGTGTATTCGACCAACGCTCATTGCCTGATATATCACGATAACTGGCCGATTGTTTCAGTTATCATTCTGTGTGTATTCGACCAATGCTAACTTGTGACCTGATAAATAACTGGCCGATTGTTTCAGTTATTAGTCTGTGTGTATTTGACCAATGTTAACTTGTGACCTGATAAATAACGGGCCGATTGTTTCAGTTGAAGCGTGTGCGCGGTGCGGGCGACGACAAGAAGGGGGCCCAGCGGTTTGTGCGCCAGTTCGCGATGCACAACAAGGCGCCACTGTGGAACGAGAACAGCCAGGTGTACCAGCTCGACTTCGGGGGCCGAGTCACACAGGAGTCGGCGAAAAACTTCCAGATCGAGTTCAAGGGGAAACAAGTATGTAATAGTATGTAGTTTGTCAATATAGCGGTAAACAAATTTCTATGTTCGGACGGGTATTATTAATGCGGTAACTTCCAGATCAAGTTCAGGGGGAAACAAGTACAGGATCCTCACTTTATACACTAATATCAACAGAACTTCTCCCTAATAAATACCTTGTTCACTTTCCAATAAGACTCGTTATTGTTTACCCTAGTTTCTCAACCAATGGAAGAACAGCATTTCGTCTCAATGAATCGCATATCACCAATATCTATTAAATTAGTCATTAAATGTTCAGCGCTATATTTAGAACTGATTTTATACCTTGTCATCAGTTCACGAGACGCAAAGTATATTATCGCCCACACACGCGCTCACTTTGTGTCACACTGCCAATCACATACTAGTATAACGATTCGAAATCACGTTTATCACGACTGGCTGGGTAAACAATAAGTACGTTATAATTCACATATTGAATTTTTAATAAACTAATTTCTTGCTTGCTAGCGCTCGTTCAAAAAATTAATTTATTAAAAATCCAATATGTGAACTATAATTATTACTTGACCTCAATCCAACATTCTATGAGAAATCTGAAAATTGCTGAGGGCTACAATGTCAAAGCTGTAGGTAGCTGAGTAATCTCGAGCTACTGATAGATATTAACCCTTTCCCTGTTTTGCGATATTTCGACTCTTCCAAATCCAAAACATCTGAATAAAAGAATCAAATGCTGGGTCAAATGATGGTTAAATTATCTGATAGAGTAGAAAACATTGTGGGAAAAGGAGAAATTGCTTGTTACAAGCAATTTCTCCTTTTCCCACAATGTTTTCAAAAGACAGCTTCTGCAGAGGCGTGAAAAGTCGTTTCTATCAGGGAAAGGGTTAACTTGAAGCTAAGGATAGAGTGCTCTCCAGGCTGATGAAAGACGAGAGATACAGCCGAGTGATCTCGAAGCTGTAGATATCTGGGGGCCGTTTCACTAAACTTTGTACGACTAAAATGTTCGTAAGTGCTAAATAAGGATCGTCTGTTATTGATGGATTACACAATAAATGTAAATCCAGTAATTCTTTACAAGAAAACAGTGTTGATGTGAAATTTACAGACTATCATAGTTTTGCACTTGCATACATTTTATTCGTAAAAAGTTTAAGTTAAGTTAGTTAATCCAGTAGGCTGAACTTTATTAGAGGGTTTTCGCCTGCCTTTGATAGAATGATTCAGCAGATGAAGTGCAGAACACTCAGATCAGGGTTTGCACTGTTCACCAGTAAGTGAAACACCTGTTATGCTTCAAACACATGGTATAGATCATGTTGTGCATGCTAAAGGGGCCCGTTTCACTAAACTTTGTACGACTAAAATGTTTGTAAGTACAAAATTATGATAGTCTGTAAATTTCACATTAACAATGTTTTCTTGTAAACAATTATTGAATTTGCATTTATTGAGCATAGGCTGCATATGCAGCCTATGCTCAATAAATGTAAATCCATCAATTGAAATTTCCAGACGATCCTAAATTTGCACTTACACACATTTTAGTTGTAGGAAGTTTAGTGAAACGGCCCCCATGGGGGTGCTCTCTGGTTATAGGAGATAATTGTAGACTTACCACAAATCAAATTTGCACCATTTCTGCGGCCACAGTTGCATTAGAGTGCACACACGTAACGGTTGTATTATCCTTACCCAGCATGCAATGGGCCCGGTCTGTAGGGTGCCATTCTGATGCGCCGTGCTGACATTTAATAAAGCCCAATCCTTAATAGTGTCTGAAGACGCTGCTAATGAAGCAGTGATGATTTCATAAGCAGGGAGTGTCTGCATGCTATGGCAATAATGACTCAATATGAGGTTGGCTCCTGTGTTTCCTCTTTTGTTATCCCCTCGCCGATAGGCAATATAGGAATGAATGGCCTTTTGTTATCCCCTCGCCGATAGGCAATATAGGAATGAATGGCCTTTTTGTGGAATTTATCGGGGTATAAACTTGGAAAAGTCGCGGGAATACTGGACGAAGGCTGGAAGGCCTCGTCCAGTATTCCCACGACTTTTCCAAGTTTATATCCCCGATAAATTCAACAAAAAGGCCATTCATTCCTTATAATTCCAGCATTTGAAATAATTCATCAAGAAAATGTGTTTATTTTCCGTTTTCTTAAGAATTATTTTAACTGCGCCTCACGGTTACGGAAAGTCATTCGGCGTGGGAGTTTACTGGGATATAAATTTTGGACAGAGACTTGCTACGGGCCAATCAAATGTTAGGGAATTGTGTAAATATTTTTGTGCTGGAATTATGAGGGGATATAGTGTTTGTCCATGTATGTTTGCTTGTATGTAGGTTAGTAGCACCTTTCAGTATTCAATAACTCCTGAACCGCTTCACCGATTTTGATATATATGGCCACAATGTGTGTCTTTGGATGGTGCTTTGTTTTGCATATGAACCACATCTGAATGGCCAAGGTCAATGTCACTGAGGACTTATGTTCACCTCGTTTGTAAGGTAAAAATGTTAAAAAAAATATATTTGTTTTCATCAAGGCTACCAGCAAGGGGATTAGCTGTCGTCTCCTTGTTTGATATTTTATCTTCTTTCTCAATAAAAACATGGTTTTCCAGCACATTAGAATCATTTCCAATGGAAATGGTTCTAAAGTGCTGTCAGACCAAGTTGTTTTTGAGAAAATGATAAATAGAAAATAAACAATAGACGACAAAATTTAATTCAGCATTATAAGGGTTAACCCATTACATGCTGAGGTTACATACTTTCTGTGCACACAAAATTAAAATTTTCTTAACCCTTAGACCGCTACACACAACAATTGTCTGCTGTTGCTTTTATATCTTGCCTTATTTCTCAATAAAAACATGGTTTGACAGCACTTCTGAATCATTTCCAATGGAAATGATTCTGAAGTGCTGTCAAAGCATGTTGTAAATTATTCTAAAGTGCTGTCAAAGCATGTTTTTGATGATAAAAAATGGAAAATAGAAAATAAACAGCAGACGACAAAAAATTAAGATAGCGGTGTAAGGGTTAATTATGAACAGATGTATACATGTCTCATTGTAACTGTCTCATCAGTGCAAAACAAATGAGTTGTCACAGCATATACCGGTACATTTGTATAATATACTTTAAGAGAAACGTCTCTCAATTTGTTCATACTTCATATCCAAAGTAAAGCCCATACAATGTTGGCTGCTTTCTAAAGAAAGGGACATCACAACATATTGTCTGGTCACATGTGGTCACATTTCAGTTATTGAGACAATCTATGTGATCAACATACTATGTCATCAGGAATTAGTAATTGAGTATTGTCACTCCATCATTTCTGAAGCAATTGGTTATTTCAAAATTTTAATTGGGTAAAATACGATCACACTATTGTTTACACATCAGTAGACAGCAATTATTGAATAGTTTGCTTCGAAATTAAAACATGTCTAAGCATTTCATTAGAATTGTCTCCTTGGAGACAATTCTAATGAAATACCAAGATGTGTTTTCATGGAAAATAAGAAAAATATGCTATATGTGCGGTCTGTTTATTGTTTTCTGCAACATGATAAAGGTACCACCATTTTTTTATTGCATTTTGGTACTCGCTACTTCTGATTTCAATTGGGTTTTTAATTGGGTATTTAAGCAAAATTTTAATTGGGTAAAATACGATCACACTATTGTTTACACATCAGTAGACAGCAATTATTGAACAGTTTGCTTCGAAATTAAAACATGTCTTGGCATTTCATTAGAATTGTCTCCAAGATACCAAGATGTGTTTTCATGGAAAATAAGAAAAATATGCTATATGTGCGGTCTGTTTATTGTTTTCTGCAACATGATAAAGGTACCACAATTTTTATGCCACCGGGTTTCGAATAAACGGGTGGCATATAGTGTTTGGACCGTCCGTCTGTCCCCGTCCGTCCGTCCGTCCGTCCGTCCGTCCGTCGTCCGTCCGTCCATCCGTCCGTCCGTCTGTCCGTCCGTCCATCCGTCTGTCTGTCCGTCCGTCACACTTTTCGGTTAACCACTTTGTCACAGTTTCTCAAATATGCTGCAGGTGGCATCCGCGTTCGACAGACGCATTTCTTGTTTTATTGCTTTTTGATACTCTGCTACTTCTGATTTAAATTGGGTTTTTGGCAATTTTAATTGGGTATTTAAGCAAAATTTTAATTGGGTAAAATATGATCACACTATTGTTTACACATCAGTAGACAGCAGTTATTGAATAGTTTGCTTCAAAATTAAAACATGTCTTGGCATTTCATTAGAATTGTCTCATTGGAGACAATTCTAATGAAATACCAAGGTCTGTTTTCATGGAAAATAAGAACAATTTTTTTAATGCATTTTGATACTCGCTACTTCTGATTTCAATTGGGTTTTTGGCAAATTTAATTGGGTATTTTATGCAAATACACAGCTTATCTGGAGCACTGACATCTAATAGGTAGGGCCGGCAGCATATCAGCAGGTAAGGTCCGGTTGCCTGCATCACAAGACTTTTAGGCCTTTCTCCTGACTAACATTGCATATTTACCTTGCAGGTGATGCAATTTGGCCGAATAGATAGCAATGCCTACACGCTCGATTTCCAGTACCCATTCACCGCCATTCAAGCCTTTGCTGTGGCCCTGGCCAACGTTACACAACGACTCAAGTGAAGAGAGAGTTCCACCGTTATTGAGCAAAATCCACAGCCGTCTGTATGGTCCAATTTCTGTGTAAAAATGATGCTGTAGCTGTCTTAGTATGTCCAATTAAATTTACTTATAGTTCGTCCTACTTTCTAAGCCAATCGCTGGCCAGTATCGGGCTACACTTATTTCACATATTGCAGGATCTAACCCCAACAATTTGTATATTACCAGATTTAATAATTGATTGTTCGACAAGAAATGGAAAATCAATACTCGGATGGGAGATGCATAGTAAAATTTGGTTGAACTATAAATATGTTATTGTTCACATATTGGACTTTTAAGGAACTAAATGCTGCGGTCGCTAGCGCTCCCTCGCATTTAATTCCTTAAAAATCCAATATGTCAACAATAACTTATACTTATTTCAACTTCTACAAACTTCTCCAGTGGACAATTTTCTTTACTGATCGGTCTAATGTGCTACTCTTGCTGAATGCGGGAAGGGAAAATTGTCATCTGAATTTTAATTTTTCTCAACAAAAATATAGTCTTGCAGCACTTTGGAAACATTTCCAATGGAAATGATTCTAAATAATCTGCACGAAAAAACAACAGATGACAATTTTTGGTTCCCGCATTCTAAGGGTTAAAATTAGACGATGCAATGAATGTGGCATGTGCATTATAAATAAGTCGATGTTATTGTAGACTTGCAGCTATAAACTTCCCAAATTGTACACTAGGGACCTGTTCCTATAAACCGTGTACAACGCAGAAGTTTGTAAGTGCAAAAATAAAATTTACAATGACATTTGCGCCGGCAAATCTTTCATGGATGTTTTCCATTTTAATGATGTGAACGTGTAGGTGGAAAATGGTTGCATTAGGGAATCACATTAATGTAAAAAAGCAAATTTATAAATACATTGTATCTTTATACAACTTTTTTTGCAACGTTTAGTAAAACAGGCATCAGGTTGTATATAAACATTACAAAAATAATATATTTTCAATGTAATTGGTCTACCATTTCATAAATGTGGCTGTGAGTAGAGAAATGGTGCTTAAGGATTTTGTCACCAGTATAGCCCATTATCAAATCGCACACTCCTGAAGCCTGATAACGACACATACTGCTTGTTAGAAACATGATGGGTGTTTCATTGATGGAAATGGGAACAGTACAGATCCTGATCAGACTGCTGTGCGGATGCACAGGCTGATCTGGATCTACACTGGTCGTAAAACCCATAAGCCCCATAAACCCATAAGTCTCCAGTCACGGCCACAAATATGGTAAAATTGCAAGTCTTCATATGCTATAGTCGCATAGACATGACCATCTGATAACATGTCATCTAATCTTAAATTGATCTATTTTTATCTTTTGCTAAAAATAATACTAGTGTATTTAAAAATATATTGATTTTGCAATGTTTGTCGCTGCAAAAATTGGACGATTTATATGAAATAGATACTGGTCGCAAGCTGAATAAGCCCATTTTGTGAAGCTGAGTCACTTCTATCCATCCAATATTCAACATACCATGGCAGTAATTGGGAATTTCCAACCAGTTTTGGAGCTGCAAAATTATAATAACTGTCATAGTCCTCATCAATTTCGTTCCAGCCACACCCAATTTAATTGAAAACGAGACAGCAGTCTGGGTTTTGACAGCATAGACATTAACTTTGCATATTAAACGTTTATAGATTCCCTATTGCTTGTTCGGTGAATGCATGTAAGAATATACCCCAGGGCGTCGCCAGCTTTTCAGAAGGGGGGAGGGGGTTCGAAAATAAGAAAACCATATTATAAAGCGCAATATAAAACAGAAAAAGTCATTCAACTATTCGATGACCGAAATTTATTTATACGAGTCTCACAAATCAAGATGTGGGCAAAGTTAATTTTCAATTTTTGCCATTTTTAGCATGCCTTCCGAAGGAAGCCGTGCTTATGGCATACCCTCGGCGTTGTAGACGTACGTTTGTCCGTCCGTCCGTCCTCAAAAATTATAATGGCCTATATTTTCCTTTCTTGGATTTGCTTCATATTTCACACACGCACTGCTTCAAGGGTCCTCTACTGCACTGTGGCAAATCCACGTCCGTGCCGCCCCTTCTAAGCCCAGGGTCAAGGTCACATACTTTGTGCATCTCGAAACCTTAACGCTCGGACGATCGGGTAAATGGCCTATATTTTCTGTTTCCTAACTTGGATTTGCTTCATATTTCACACACACATTGCTCCAAGGGTCCTCTACTGCGCTGTTGCAAATCCACGTCCGTGCCGCCCCTTCTAAGCCCAGGGTCAAGGTCACATACTTTGTGCATCCCGAAACCTTAACACTCGGGTAAATGGCCTATATTTTCTGTTTCCTTGCTTGGATTTGCTTCATATTTCACACACATTGCTCCAAGGATCCTCTACCTCTGCTAAGCCCAGGATCAAGGTCAAATACTTTGTACGCTCGAAACCTTAACACGCTCTGGTAAATGGCTCATAAATTTTCTTTCCCTTATCCAGCACGTTGTGTTTTCAAATGTGCCCTCGGTTCCTTTGCTGCCACCGGGCGCGCTTCGTTGTCCTCTAACAACTCTTGTTAGCTTTAAAAATTATGCTGGCTCAAAAAGAGGGGTTCGCACGAACCCTACGAATCGCCCCTGATGACGCCCTTGATACCAGTTGGCATTCGTGAATAATAATTACCAAGGTCGAACCAACAATCACTTGTGTGCAATATATCAACACTGTTGTGTGTACTTGGGTTCGAGAAATGGCATAGTGAACAGTTCACAAACTTACCCAACTATGTAGATTAACAGGATGATCAGTCTTTTATTTTCACTCTGACCAAGTTGTACATTTTCAATCAGTGTAATTGATGTAGCTTGCTTTGACTAAATTAGATTGTTAGATCAAATGGTATGAACATTCCAATGCAAGACTCGGAACCCTCAGCTTAACCCTTTCAACCCTAAGTAACTCAAATGGACTCTTCCATGTTAATTTTCAGACTATTCCATTTATCAGGAAGGGTGTTGTTTTTTTTTGTGCAAAAATCTGAAAATATCCACAAATGGTGTAGATCCGGATGAGACGGCTCGTTACGAGCCGGCTCATCTGGATCTACACCATTTGCAAATATTAGTCTGTTGTTTTGAAAGGTTAACTGATGGGGTCTATTTACTTCAAAATCATGAGATGTATGTATATGTTCAGAAGTTTAGTAACCACAGGGCATTTATCCCCTCCGATGTGTGCAATAATATTTATATGTATATATATCTCCATTGTCACATGGCATCTCACCACACAATTTTTTTTGTCATATTTTGCATACAAAGTATGCCATTGAGTGTACAGGTTTTGTCAATCTAGCATATGGATGGTCTAGTGGCATATCCATACATTTTTATGTCCACTACGATAGTGGTGGGGACCTTCAGTGTTACCCATGTCTGTACGTCCATCCATCACAAACCTTGTAACTCGCAAAACCTTTAAACTGTATTAGATAGAGGCTTGGTATTCCGTTTCCTTGTGGTTTAGATGTGCAAAGTTAATTTAGATGTTATTTCGACCCCCTGGTGATACATTATCTCTTCGTTTTGAACTTGGAAATTCACAATTTTGCTTTGTAACTCGTAAATCTTTTAGCCCTTTCAACACCACAGACCTGTATAGTCGTATTGGCAAAAATTGTAGATCCAGATGAGCCGGCTCGTGACTAGCGACGATCTGCACTTTTTGAAAGTAATTTTCATTTTTTTTTTTAGACTCGTCTGAAAATCATTTTGTGACGATTGGATTGGTTGAAAAATTAACATATCAAAATCCGTTCCAGTTACTTAGGGGTGAAATGGTTAAACTATAATAAGTGGAGGATTGATACTTGGTATGTTACTTCTTTATGATTTGCAGATGCACAAAGTTAATTATGTTTGATTTGACACTGGGCCATGGATTATCTCCCCCTTTTGGATTTTGCCTAAATTTACTATCAAAGCGGTAGGTGAGGCATCCATGTTCTGTGAACACATTTTCTAGTTACTCGTCCTCACGACCATCTAATTCTAGATCATTAATATCCACTAAAGTTCCAATTCCACGGTCGAACGAGTCTTATATGGTGTTTTTGCTTGTCCTAGCAACAGTTGGGGGGTATATGTGACGACCTACTAAATCTCTACCAGTGTCTTGTATGTTTTATTATACATTCCATTATCATGTTTTTTGGCTGGAAATTCTTGCCATGGTCATGCTGATCAGTAGCCGATTTCATCAAAATTGCAAAGTACCGGTATACTTATCTAGCAAAGTATACTTTGAGGGAGTAATCATTTATTTTTCCCGAAATGCATTATGTCATATAGAACTAACGACTGCATATATTTGATGATTAAAATTATGCAGAATTATTATACTGAATTTATTACATTATCACAGCCAAAATGGCTGTGATAATGTAATAAATTCAGTCTAATAAAAAATAATAAATTTATCATAAAATTGAAAATTTCTCCCTCAATACCGGTAAGTATATTCTCCCTAGATAAGTATACTTTGCAATGTTGATGAAATAGGCTACTGGAGCTACTCTGATCACGAGTACCATGTATATATGAGAAATGTGATTCTGTACCTTCGGACATCTGCATAATTTCATGAAATGCATTTACAATATTTACAATATTTTCCGTAAATGGCATCAAAAGTTGAAAAAATCTTCAGAGTACATGCGGAATGTACTCTGAACATTTTGTCAACTTTTTACTTTATTTGTGAAAAATATTGTAAATTATGTATTTTATGAAATTACGCGGATGTCCGAAGATCACATGACGTGTCTCATATGTGGCTGGAACGATTGGTCTTATGGGTTTGTCGACCATTGTAGATCCAGATTAGCCTGTGCATCCATACAGTCTGATCAGTATCTACACTGTTCACCATTCCATCAATGTAACACCCACCATGCTTTTAACAAGCAATATAGGTTGTTAGCATGCTACAGGAGTGTGCTGTTTGATCACGAGTTAAACTCGTCACAGATCTGGTGAGCCCATTATCTCCAGACACAGTCAGATATAGTTGAAACAAAGTACTGATGAGCCACTCAGCAGACAACCATCTGGTGTAACAACTGTATTACAATATATATACCAATGAGTACCGTATTCGGACACAATTTGCTTCGGGAAACCCCTATTAAATAGGGGTTTCCCGAAGCAAATTGTATCCAAATACATTGTTATTGTCAGTAAACCAGTAGTGTCATACTAACCCTAAACATTGTCACAATCTCTGTTATGGGGAAACCATATATTTGTATGTGTTTCCCAAAATTACTGATGTCCGAATATTTAGGGTTATTACGGTATGTGAGTGCCAGCTGGTATGCGATGTAGTTAGGAGGCCATTGTTGGAAGTCATGTCTGGGACCAATTGATCTGTAGCCTATTTCATCAACATTGCAAAGTATACTTTACTAGCAAAGTATACTTTGAGGGAGTAATCATTTATTTTTCCTGAAATGCATTTATTATTTCATATAGAACTAACAAATGCATATATTTCATGATTAAAAGTATGCAGAATTATTATACTGAATTTATTACTTTATCACAGCCAATTTAATATCACAGCCAAATTGGCTGTGATAATGTAATAAATTCAGTATAATAAAAATTAATAAATTTATCATAAAATTGAAAATTTCTCCCTCAAAGTATACTTTCCTACTAAAGTATACTTTGCAATGTTGATGAAATCGGCTACTGGTGTGCTAAGAGCACCTGGCAACACATGATACTGTGGCATCAGTAGCGTGACATTTCAATGTGGAATAGTACAGGTGTATTCCCCTTATGTGAGTATTACGATTACTCGTAATCCTATTTTAGGGGAAGGGGCCAAGTGACTTGGTGTGGTATGGACCTGGCACCAGATCAGGTTTTTCTAATTTCAGGGCTGAATATATTTTTTCTCGATGTAAATATTCCGTTCTGATTTTGGGTTTTCCCCCCAATGCAGCAGGTTAAAACCGGATCGAACCCGTTTGCCCGCCCTTACATGACCTTAGCTGTTGATAGGCCGTTAAACACCAATAAACAAACAGGTGCATTCGTGCCTGTATAAATACATGTAACACCTTTGTTCATCAGACTTAAAACCTGATTCAATCCACTGATCTGACTTGATGTGCAGGTTCATCAGCGTCTACAATGGTTATACAAATACATGTATAAGCCCCATTTCTACAGTCACATGACGACACCAGCTGAGAAAGGATGCAACCAGTATAGCTCCAGATCAGTGCACCCACATATTCTGATCAAGGGCTTAGGCGCGCGCGGACGACCATTAACTCTTTCACCGCTAAGTAACTGGAATGGATTTTGATATGTTAATTTTGCACCCAATCCAATCGTCACAAAATTATTTTCAGACTACCGGTAGTTCATTTATGAAAAAGGGGTTTTTGCTCTCAAAAATATGAAAATTACTTGCAAAAAGTGCAGATCCTGATGAGACGGCTCGTTACGAGCCGTCTCATCTGGATCTACACTTTTTGCCAATATCACTCACTATACAGGCCTGTTGTGTTGAAAGGGTTAAATACATCTGCCGTTTATGTCCCTGAATATAATTTTTGATCAGTACATATTCAACAAGGTGTGGTATCACGTGGTTTCCGAAGCCGATTTCCCGACGTGCCGTAATCTGTGACGTCATTTTTACAGTAGATTTACATTAAAATCTTCCTAAGAAACGGATGGATTTTGATGATATGTAGCGCACCAAATACGATGGCATATGTGTTTTATGGGTGCTCTTTTTACAAAGAATCGAGTACCATTTATGTCTTTCATTCACATGCTCTAGCTTTTATTTACATTTAAGGTAACCGATTCTTCGTCAAAATGACATAATTATGAAATTAAAGCCTATACAATGAAGGGCAACGTGTACCACATTTGCCGCGGTATATGTAATAAAAATATGTCATTCCATTAGAAAGATATTAAAGGAAATCTACTGTAAACACATCTAAAAAAACACAACGTCACGCTGTTCGGAAACACGTGATCCCACCCCTTGTTCACTATGTGATGTCACATGTGGCTGTGAGACTTTAGAAATGGGGCTTATGGGATTTTTACCAGTGTAGTTCCTGATCAAATAGCACACGCCTGTAGCCTGATAACAATCTATAATCCTTGTTAGAAGTAAAACGGGCGTTACATTGATAGAATGGCGAACAGTGCAGATCCTGATCAGACTGTGCAGATGCACAGTCTGATCTGGATCTATACTGGTCGCAAAACCAATAAACCTTTCTCCAGTCACAGCCACGAATGATGACTATGATATTCACTTTCGACACATTTTACAGAAAATATCTCAGTTTCTGTAAATCTTTTTCATGAAGAATCTACTTCGGTACAAAATCACATGACTGGTCTTGACTGTATGTTTCACATTGTGAATCAATGTACATGTCTAAAAGCTCAGAGATGTCATGGAGATGTTTTTTATCCTAGTCACAGAATATCAGTATTACATTGCTATCTACATGTACGTGTATGCATTTTGTGAATGTTGTTAATAAATATGTCTCAGTGTTGTTTGTGCCTAGGTCTCGGTTGCTAGGTGACAATTTCATCTGTTGGGCCCAGAGCTACAGATAATTGGCGTATTTTACGCAATTATTTTAGCTGAATACGCATTGATTATCAAACGTGGGAGTACAAAATACGCACAGCAATGTGAAAATACGCATTGATTTTCAACTACAGTTGAAAATTTGCTTTGTTGAGCGAATATTTAAATTAGTTATATTTTTTTATCATTTATTCCCTATTTAGTAATGAAGAAAATCAATAATCGATTTGTAAAAGTAAAATTTTCAATGTTTTTGAAATCAGGGGGTATAGTACGCTTTAGACACGAAGCTTATCTGCAGCTTATCTGCAGCTCTGGTTGGGCCCCTTCCCCATTCATTATAAGTCATTGAGAGATTATTATATTTTAAGGGATTTTTGCAGTTCAAGATAGGAAATTGATCCCTAGGCTCGATCTCGGCACAATATAATCCACATTTTCTGTCTGTAACGCAGCCAGAACGCACGTTCTGGCTGTAAGTCGCCCTGCGTTACAGACAGAGAATACGTGTTAGGCACAATAATGTGTTTCTTATGTATGTTTATATAATAGATAGATCTACAGTCGTTTTTTGTCTAATCCAGCCTGTAATTTGCCAAGTGGAAAATGAGGAACATTTCCATGTAAGCGGTGTAGTCGCAGATCAGCTTGTCCATCCATGTGGTCAGTCTACACTGTTTGCCATCTAGTCATTGAAACAGTCCTGATCAAATGTGAGATCACTTGGTGTTCTAGAGAGCTGAGGCTGATCAGTTGAAAGCACTGATGGATTTTAACTATTTTAACAATGCAGATCACAAAATCTATGTCTGCAAATAGTGTCCATCCACATACTATAAAAATGGAATAACATAGATTGGTTTCAGTCCATTTATAATTGAACATATTCAAAATATTTTACTTTTTGTAGAAATTAATTTTATTAAAATGTACTGTTATAATGCCAAAGAAATTAGGACTATATGTTTTATTTCTCTCTGTAAATATGTCTTGGAATTTCATTAGAATTGAGTCCTCAGGACTCAATTCTAATGAAATTCCAAGACATATTCATGATATTTACAAGGAGAAATAAAAGAAAATATGATGAATTTTTGTCCGCTAGTTTTGAACTATTTATAGCGCACAAGTTCCCAGCATGCAAAGAGTTAAAGGGACATGCCCACCCAGTATGCACAAAGTGTTCTTTATAGGAATTAAATAAGCGTATAACTGTGTCATTATTCCACCAGTTATAAAAATTATGAGCACCCACTATATAGATATAATCATTTAGTAATGTGTATTTTACTGATGGTATCAGGCTATATTCATATGACATGCAAATGAGGCATGCTATCTTTTAATTATTTATACTAATAAATGCGTAACCTGAAAAAACTATATTTTCGTCAGATTATAAAGTATGATCATTGCACAGCAAAAAATACAGAGAATAAATAGTAATGTCTGTTAACATTTTAAGGAAACACGGTTATCACCCCTGATATCAGTATAGACATTTACGTCTGATATAAAATGTATAATAATGCCAATCAATACGTGGGGTAATGGTGAATGAATGTTTATTTTGCCAGAAAATGTCTCGTGTGATGTTTGTGCTTACTGAGTGGGCATGTACGTTTAATTACACAGTTGACACTTCAAGATGTCAATTTCAGCACTGTTTATTGGAATTATTGACGTTTAAAATTGATGTCAATTTCAGATTGTGGCATTTCACTAACCGAGTGACAATTAAAATGCAACCAGATCACTGAAAACTATTCTCTTACCATTCATTCACAAACCTTGAAAATAGAAACAATGCTTGTATTGGGAGTTGAAACATTGTTCCATTTATATGGCATGGGGTGTACATCCAGATGAGCCGACAGAACATAACTACTTTTAGAAACAAGATTCTTTCTTTGGGAATTTTGTAATTATTATATAGGTAATTATTATACACAGATATACAGAAAATTATACAGGACTACTATACCGTACTTCGCTTTAACCTTTTCACCCTTGACCATCCATCAGTGTCATTTCCATATGAATTATTGGACCATTTCATTAACCCTCACTACGCTGAATTAATTTTTGTCGTCTGCCAGAAATATTTTATTTTCAATATTTCTCGACGGAAACCTGTTTTGACAGCGCATGAGAATCGTCTCCACTGGAGACGATTCTCATGTGCTGTCAAAACCATTTTGTTTTTTTATAAATTGAGACAAAAAATGAAAAACAGCAGACGACAATTAAACAGTACTGACAAATGCTGGAGATCCTGATGAGACGGCTCATTATGAGCTGGCTCATCTGGGGGCCGTTTCACTAAACTTCGTAGGACTAAAATGTTTGTAACTGCAAAATGATCTCACATTAACAATGTTTTCTTGTAAACAATTATTGGATTTACATTTATTGAGCATAGGCTGCATATGCAGCCTATGCTCAATAAATGTAAATCCATCAATTGAAATTAATTATTTCCAGACGATCCTCAATTTGCACTTACGAACATTTTAGTCGTACAAAGTTTAGTGAAACGGGCTCCAGGATCAGCAGTGTTTGTACATGTTGATTTCATGGCCTATAGGGCTGAAAGGGTTAATTTGTCAATTTTGCTGCAAATAAATTCATACAAAATATTATTATTAATTTTGTATTGCTGTTTAAGCTATTGTATGTGTTATCATTTTGTCAATAACATTGTATTCAATAAGCAGAAATTTGTATATTATTATTAGCTCAATGTGCTTTATATGTGCAATGCTTCTCCGATCATGTTTTGTAAACTTCCATTTGTCATTGCTGTTGTCTTGCAACACGTTGTATGAGTATACATATGTACACAAATGCAGGGATTCCGCTGGCGATCGCCACATTCGCAATTGGCGATAAAAATAAACAATTGGCGATGAAAAATTACAATTTTCGAAAAAAATAAATAAAAATAAATAAATTTGGATTTTTTTTCTCGAAAATTGTAATTTTTTATCGCCAATTGTTTTATTTTTTTTGAAGTGGCGTTTTTTTTATTTTCCCCAGCGGAATCCCTGCAAATGTACTTTTTTTCATTTCGTTTATTCCATTGAAGTATATGGATACACTACTTTCTATTGAACAAATCTGATTATTCTAAGTATTCTAATAAACATGCCCGGGCTATGCAATTTTCTGAATTAGTTTTGCCATTGTTATAGGAATGAATGGCCTTTTTGTGGAATTTATCGGGGTATAAACTTGGAAAAGTCGCGGGAATACTGGACGAGGCCTTCGTCCAGTATTCCCGCGACTTTTCAAAGTTTACGTTACGGAAGGTAGTTCGGCATGGGAGTTTACTGGGATATAAATTTTGGACAGAGACTTGCTACGGATCAATCAAATGTTAGGGAATTGTGTAAATATTTTTGTGCTGGAATTATATTTGCATAAAAAATAGAAATTTGTATTTTGAGATGACTTTAATATGTGAAAATAAAATAATCTGACGGAAAATATTAGGAGGGGGGCAACTATTGGAGAGGGCTACTATTATAATAAATACGGTATATGTTTCTACCACTCATATGAACCGTCTCGTTGAGACGGTTCATATGAGTGGTAGCAACGTATACTTTTGAATAGAAAGAGATAAAATTGCGGGAAAAAAAATCTCAAACATGTGGTACTACTGTAATTGGTTGGGCCTATAATGGGTTAACTATTGGTACACTCTGTTAATGTGTTAATGTTAGTATGCTCATCTTGGGTTAGTGATAAAAGAAATGAATATGTCCAACACAGAATTTATTTCTGGGTTTGTGAAACAACAATGTCTGGGAATACAATTTGTTTTGCGACAGTGTCCCGATAGCTTGGCAAGTTATAATGAAACCCAAATGGACAATATAGAGGTTTGAATGACGGTTTCACCATATAGTTTGCCTTCTGAGATCAGTTTACGACTTCCGAGTCTACAAACTGATCAGGATTTACGCGGTTCATAAAAAATAATGTTCTTTTCGGCTGCCAACCCATACTTGCCTGGCAGTATCTGTCATGTTCTCAAGTTGTGCAATATATAAATATGGTCTTGTACTTTGTGCCCTGGTCTTTTTTTCACCCAGGGCACAATATGGTGCGGTGTAACCTGTCAGCTATGTGTTCTAGTCACGATCCCTGGCGGCCGTTTCACTCAACTTTGTATGATGAAAAAGTTTGTAAGAGCAAAAATATGAAGCAAAAATCTGTAAAATCTGTAAATTTCACATTAACAATGTTTTCTTGTAAACAATTATTGGATTTACATTTATTGAGCATATGCTCAATAAATGTAAATCCATCAATTGAAATTTCCAGACGATCCTAATTTGAACTTGCGAACATTTTAGTCGTACAAAGTTTAGAGTGGTGGTCGAGGAATGAGACGGCGTAAATTAACGGTATGGGTTCCTCCTTATAGGAATCACGATTTGCCTGGTTTGGCCCTCAGGTACGTTTTTATCTTTGGCTCTTTAGTTACCTGGGAGTTGAATTGGGTTATTGCCCATTATAAAAGTAGTAAGATTATTACTGATCCTACTGCTTTTGGGAGGGGCCAAGTGATTCTGGTGTGGCGAGGACCTGGCATCTCAGATCATGATTTTTCTGATTTCAGGGCTGAATATATAGTTTTGTTATTGTAAATATTCAGTTCTGATTTTGGGATTTTCCCCCCATTTGTATATGTACTTGAACATGTACATGTACTTGTACAGGTAATATATGGGATTTAGTACTAAACCCATTGACCCGGCCTTAAATGACCTTAGCTGTTGATAGGCCGTTAAACCCCAACAAACAAAACAAAACAAAGTTTAGTGAAACGGTCCCTGGTGTTTATTTTTTGTATGCGTCACAATCTGATAAACTGTAGCTTCGTCCATGCCTGACCAGTGTAGATCCTGGTCAGCATTTATGCGATCATAACCAACGGTGGGATGGTACACTGATATTGGAAACATTGAAGACCATGATCTGACTGCACGAATAAACGCACTGGTCTTTGTGTGATCACATAATAGATTTAGTTAGTTATTTTATATTTAAAGGTGGGAATTGGCTCAATGAACCTTCCATACCCGGCAATGCAATATTGCCAATAAGCCCAGTTATATATTGGTTCCCTTATCGTGTTACAACCAAAGACGAAAATTAGATTTCTCGAATCTCTGTAACTAGATTTTTCGGAATAAATCAAAATCAAACGCAATACTATCCAGAGATTTATCAAGTGCTGAGCAATAGGTTACGTGTTTTTCTGATCAATTTATGCAAGCGCTGTAATTTCCAAGTTCCAATTCAGCTGTGCTTTCAGATGACAAAGGATCTCGGGATGTTTACGACCAGTGTAGCCACTGATCAGACTGCGCATCCGCGCAGTCTGATCAGTGGCTACACTAGTCGCCATTAAGATTAGATTACGAGTCATCACTGCCAATATTAGCGAACATTTTACGATTTTGCGACTGAATATGTTGTATCTCGATGTAAATATTCCCGATTTTGGGATTTTCCCCCCAATGCAGCAGGTTAAAACGGGATCGAACCTGTTTGCCCGGCCTTACATAATCTTAGCTGTTGATAGGCCGTTAAACACCAATAAACAAACAAACAAACAAAACGATTTTGCGAAAATGTAATAGATGTGGATACACACTGGTCTATTCTCAATACTAATGTGCATTTTGTCAGCTAGGGGCCAATTTTTCCCTCATATACTCGTACACACTGGAATGCTTTGTCAGGACACGATGCAATTTCACAGATTGTTTTTTACATTTCATATAGAATTGATTTATGCCCGCATTTCCACTAAAATACAGATAAATCACGGGTTTGCCACCAGACTGAATCCCATTAAGATTCCAATTGGTGCACAGCAGAATACACTTGTTACATGTTGGTAATCTGTAGTCAATTTCATCAAAATTGCAAAGTATACTTACCTAGCAAAGTATACTTTGAGCGAGTAATCATTTATTTTTCCCGAAATTCATTATTTCATATAGAACTAACGACTGCATATATTTAATGATTAAAAGTAAACAGAATTATTATACGGAATTTATTACATTATCACAGCCAAAATGGCTGTGATAATGTAATAAATTCAGTATAATAACAATTAATAAATTTAACCTTAAATTGAAAATTTCTCCCTCAAAGTATACTTTGCTAGATAAGTATACTTTGCAATGTTGGTGAAATAGGCTACTGGACAAATATTGCCCAAATTTTACGACTATATCCACTATGCAAAAACAAAATTTTTTTTATTATATTTAATTTTAGCTAATTAAAGAATGAACCATCTGTGAAATTTTGTGAAATATTAATTTTATTATGTAAAATATTATATCTACGGGAATTTAAGTTTGAGGGAAAAGGAACAGAAGGAGCTACAGATACAGAAGTTGAAAAACAAACAAAGAAAATTGCAGATCGACCACAAATCCTGGCTAGATAGCTTGGAAATGAACTTAGACAATGAAAGATAATTTGACCTTACCGGAATTCCGACTGGAGACCTGGTTTGGCCCTCGCATATGTCTTTGGCATTTTGTATGTGATAGTTGAATCTGGTTAGGTATACCCCTTATGTGAGTTTTACAATTATTCGTAATTCTATGTTAGGGGAGTTATTCTAATTTCAGCGCTGAATATATTTTTTCTCAATGTAAATATTCCGTTCTGATTTTGGAATTTTCCTCCCAATGCAGCAGGTTAAAACGGGATCGAACCTGTTTCTCCGGCCTTGCATGACTTCACCATGTCTATGGGAATTTAACATGGGGAAATTGTATTTTCGAAATAATCAATATTTGACCAAATTTCACAAAATAAAAAATAGGCTCATTCTTAAATTTTGCTAAAAAGTATAGTAGTAGTAGAGATTAATATTGTTTTTGCAAAGTTTATATAACTGTAAAAAGTGGGCAAAGTTACGAGAAACAAACAGTAATGTACAGTGTAGATCCTAAGCCTCAACATCCATGTGATCTGGTCAACACCGCCGTACACGATAGAAGCAGAATCAAGGACATATATACATTGATTGCCTTTTTGGGCTATTCCGTTAATCCAAAAAGTGATACTTTTTTTCAAAATAATAAATACAATGTCAAACACTGTAGATCCTGATGAGCCGGCTCATTATGAGCCGGCTCATCTGGATCTACAGTGTTTGCAAATGCTGGCTTATAGCATGTGGTGTTGAAAAGGGTTAAAGTTAAGCTTTCCGAGTATGTAATTCATTCTCATGCTCAAAATAGCAAGTTTGATTGGTCGAGGCTGAGTTGTGCTCTATCTGGGCCAATCAAATTGCCTGATTTCAATATGATTTTTGGATAATGTTGCCTGAGGTAATATGTGGGTGGCAGGTGGAAGAATGCGATGGGTAATTTAACGTTTGGGATTCATCCTTACCGGAATCCTGACCAGATACCTGGTTTGACCCGCAGATATGTCTTGCATACGAAAGTTGAATTTGGTTACACCCCTTATATGAGTAATACAATTATTCGTAATTGTATTACTTTCAGGGGAAGGGGCCAAGTGACGTTGGTGTGGTTTGGACCTGGCACCAGGTCAGGTTATTCTAAGCTAGTGGTGTTGTAAATTTATGTCGAAGCTATTTTGTACCAGTTTGCAAATTGTTTTTAAGAATTATATTATGTTTATTGGAATGTGTGTCCATTCAAAACAAGTGTCCAAGCTTTTATTTACTGACAACACCTCATTAACAGAGCCAGTCACCTTGATAAACAGTGGGTGGTTGGTCGGGCGAAAGCGACGGCGTAAATTAACGGTACGGGTTCCTCCTTATAGGAATCATGATTTGCCTGGTTTCGCCCTCGGTTACGTTTTTATCTTTGGCTCTTTTGTTACCTGGGAGTTGAATTGGGTTATTGCCCATTATAAAAGTAGCAAGATTATTACTGATCCTACTGCTTTTGGGAGGGAGCCAAGTGATTCTGGTTTGGCGAGGACCTGACATCAGATCAGGATTATTCTGATTTCAGGGCTGAATATAATTATAGTTGTTTTTTTATTGTAAATATTCAGTTCTGATTTTGGGATTTTCCTCCCATTTGTACATTTACTTGAACATGTACTTGTACAGGTAATATATGGGATTTAGTACTAAACCCATTGACCCGGCCTTAAATGACCTTAGCTGTTGATAGGCCGTTAAACCCCAACAAAGAAACAAAACCTTGATAAACAAAATTGCATCCAGTCGTGATCTGGCTACATATTTACGGGTAATAATTCCGCTGGTTATTATTTTCACGAATATGTGGTATGCATAATCAGCGAAAATAAAAACCATGCGAAAATTACGTTTACAGTATTATAATTTCAGTGCTGAATGCATGGTAACTCCCCCCCCCCCCCCCAATACAGGTGCTTTCTGTATATGTGGCTGTCACTGGATAAATGGAACTCTTGGGTTTTGCGACCAGTGTAGATCCTGATCAGGATCTGCACTGTTCGCCATTCCATCAATGAAACATCTGTAAAGCTAACAAGCAATATTGATCGTTATCAAGGGACAGGAGTGCTATTTGATCAGTAGCTACCTGGTCACATAAGACCCATTTCTCCACTCGAAACCACATATGTAGCTATAATACAATTAAAATGATAAGAAACATGGACCAAACTACACATTCCAACTGGGCCCGGTTGCTCAAAGCTTCAGTTAGAACAGAGATTTTATAACCATTCAGTTAAGGATTTAACAGTCTGTTAAGCTAACTGAAGCTTTGAGCAAACGGGCCCCGATTGCTATTTCAGAACTTGTATGCAGAGTATATGTGTTCAATAGGTCCGGGATTACTTCCCTTGCCATATTGTATATATTGATTTTGAAAATCAGTCATTATTTCGGCAATTGATGTCAAAAATTGATAATTTTTTTTATCAGAGGCCATGATCAGACTGCGCGATTGCGCAAGCTGATCTGGGACTACGCTGGTAGAAAACGTTGTAATGTCCCTATTCCCAACCACCAGCCCATTCTATGTAAATGTTTCACAGGACCAATTTGTTAGCATACCGTAGGTCCCATATGTCGTAAATGACAAAACATATTGTCCCCAAAGGAGAATTATCGAATTGGCGAACTACCGGTACTTGCCATACCGTCAAGTGGTATGTATTTTATTTAATGGATGTATCGATACGTATGCTTACAGTGGCCTCAATGTTTCGTTTTTCAAAATCATTTCTAAACGAGAATTTGTCATACTCGATGTACTTGTACAAATTCAAATGCACCTTTTATCTTTGTATTATGTATATATACATAAGCGCATCTAGCAATGGTAATATCGTACCCGTTGTATTTCTGTACGTTTTGGAATAATTTATTTGCATATTAAATAAACTGTTGTTAAAAATACTATATCCGATGTAATTTTCATTTGTGAATTGCCACAACAAAACAGAGCTTATTGAGTTTGCAACCAGCCTAGGCACAGGTCGACCTGCGCATTCACACAGTCTGATCAGGGCCTACACTGTTCGCTATCGAATTCAGAAAATATTAATTTTACCTCAAATGAAAGCATTAGAACCGTAATGTGCTAGTTGATCTGAGGCTACACTGGTATAAAAACTCAATAAGCCTTTTTTTATCGTGGCCAGTCACATATATTCCCACAGTTCCAAGCTCACATCAACAGGACAATGTTGCTGCTCGTTTTCAGATCATCAACCCTTAGGCCGCTACACACAATTGTCGTCTGCTGTTGCTTTTATATTTTGCCTTATTTCTCGATAAAAACATGGTTTGACAGCACTTCAGAATCATTTCCAATGGAAATGATTCTGAAGTCTGTCAAAGCATGTTGTAAATTATTCTAAAGTGCCAACAAAGCATGTTTTTGATGATAAAAATGGAAAATAAACAGCAGACGACAAAAAATTAAGATAGCGGTGTAAGGGTTAACCATATCAACCCTAAATAACTGGAATGGATTGTATATGTTAATTTTCCAATCAATCCAATTGTCACAAAATGATCTTCACACTAGTCCATTTATATGAAAGATGTGTTTTTTCTCCTTTAATGAAAATTACCCGATCCTGATGAGACGGTTTGTAATGAGCCGGTTCATCTGGATGTGCACTGTTTACAAACACTGCTAAAGAGGTCTATAGTGTTAAAATGGTTAAGTATTTAATGACTCGGTGATCTCTTTCGTATGGCAAGGAGAAATGACGGACGTTGTGACCAGTGTAGGCCTTGATCACCTTACACATCTACGCAGTCGAATCCGTGTCCTATACTGCAACGTTACTGATGAAGTGGTGAAACGCCTTCGTATACATAATACAGTGAAACCTCTCTAAACTAGACACCCATGTCCCCATGGAGTCCGGTTTAGAGAGGTTTCACTGTAAATCAGACATATCACCATTCTCAAATATATCTGCGTGCTTTGGAATCATGAACATACATCAACATCAGAGATAAATGATCAAGAAACCCATCAAAAATAAGATCATAGAGGTTGATGTGGTGTCCGGTTTAGAGAGGTTCCACTGTAATATATTATTATAATTTACGAGTGTATCTAGAGCGTCGCTAATCAAAAACTTGATATGGCCCACTACGCAACATATTTATGGCTGTGACTGGAAAAATGGGGCTTGTTAGTTTTACGACCAGTGTAGATCCAGATCAGCCTGTGTATCCACAGTCTGATCGGGATCTGCACTGTCATTCTATCAATTAAACACCCGTCGTGCTTCTAACAGGTAATACAGATCGTTAGTGAGCTACAGGAGTGTGCTATTTGATCAGGAGCTATACTGGTCACAAATCCCATTAGCCCCATTTCTCCAGTCAGAGCTACATTTGAGACCATGTAAAGTCCCCTGGAGTCTTCATATTTAAGAAATAAATACCACTTACAAGGTATTTAACCCATTTCATGCCGAGGATATGCCATATTGATTGGAGAAAATCATAATATATTCTTTAAATGTGCTTAGAAGTATATGCCGCGACCACCATATGAGTGGTTGCAACATATGCTTTCAGTGAGAAATAATAAAAATTAAAATATTAAAAAAAATTCATACACGTAAAGGTGTATTCCGCATGTAGCCAGAGGTAAAAATCTACCGAGACAAATCTTATGAAACGTGTATCCAGTGGGAGCGCGTAGCACGACCCGCATTGTAAAACTAGATGGCCGCGGCCTGCATGGACATGGGGCGAGGCATGGACACTAAAAAAAAGAGATATACAATGTAGTATAACAAAAAACTTTAACCAAAAACTTTAACCGGACACACGTACGTACGCCAAAGTGCCGACTATATCGCGCTTTCCGCAACAAAAAAAATTGGCAAAATTTCTACCAAGGTAACTGCCTCGGTTCGCCTCAACGTGGCTACGGCCCTGTAATGCACTTACGAACATGTTAGTCTTACAAAGTTTAGTGAAACGGCCCCCTGGTTACACTTTCTTATTTAGTCATTTACAAATATTCATTTTCCGTTTCTGGAAGTAACTTTGTGTATTACATCACTTTGTGTATAAAAGTCATCAGAGTAGATAATTGTTTTCTTATTATGTTAATGGAAAACACGGTCAACTTTTTGCTGTGGACTCGTCATACTTTATTATATATATTTTACAAGCAGTTTTCTGTGAGCCAGTTAAGTAAACATAAGCTCAACAGCATTGATTGAGGTTCAGCATAGAACAGTGACGTGCATTAGTCAATCCCTTACTAATAAGTGTTAAGATGTAGACAACACTTAATTACTGATCCTACTGCTTTCGGAATGGGCGCAAAGTGATTCTGGTGTGGCGGGGACCCGGCATCAGATCAGGATTATTCTGATTTCAGGGCTGAATGTATTATTTTTTTTTATTGTAAATACTCAGTTCTGATTTTCGGATTCCCACCACCCCCCACCCCCCCCCCCCCCCCCCTCCCCCCCCCCCATCTGTACAGGTAATATATGGGATTTAGCACTATACCCATTGGCCCGGCCTTAAATGACCTTAGCGGATGATAGGCTGCTAAACTCCAACAAACAATTTTTTTTTTAAAACGGCTTGAATAGTTACAGAATTATAATTCCAGCACAAAAATATTTACACAATTCCCTAACATTTGATTTGCCCGTAGCAAGTCTCTGTCCAAAATTTATATCCAAGTAAACTCCCACGCCGAACTACTTTCCGTAACCGTGAGGCGCAGTTAAAATAATTCTTAAGAAAACGGAAAATAAACACATTTTCTTGATGAATTTATTTAAATGCTGGAATTATAAGGAATGAATGGCCTTTTTGTGGAATTTATCGGGGAAAAGTCGAGGGAATACTGGACGAGGCCTTCCGGCCTTCGTCCAGTATTCCCGCGACTTTTCCAAGTTTATACCCCGATAAATTCCACAAAAAGGCCATTCATTCCTATAATGCATACTTGTTGATTTTCCGTATTTACAGTTCCATCTGTAAATTTATAGGTCCACCTGCATATTTTACATGTAGACCTGTAAAATTGTATAGGTTCACCTGTAATTTCAGTTTTGACCCCGTTCGTACACCATAGTTTCCTGCACAAATGAAGACAGCTATGATGTTTATAACAAGGTGAACGGGTTCTGTGACATGTTTGGCTGTTAATGTTAATGCGAGGACATTACGATGCGCATCGCACTTCGCGCTCGCGGAGGTCTAGACCCCCACCTGCAATTATTTATGTATCCGCGCCGGACTCACAAGGTGTGCATCTTCGCCATATTGCACAGGTTCCATGACAAATTAGGATCTAGTTTGCTTTACTAAGGCTACTTACGTGAATGTATGGTGACCAGCGTAGGCCCTGATCAGACTGCGCGAATGCGCAGGCTGATCAGGGGCTACGCTGGTCACAAACGTGAATGAGCAAACTGATCTGGAGTTATGCTGGTCAGAAATATCTTAGTCTCTTTTCACAGCCGCCGACTCGCATGTAAGTTACATTATCACAACATGTTGCCGTAAGTTACCAACAACAGGTCAAATACTAGACTGCTATAAACAGGTATGGATGGTCACAACTGTGTTTTGTTTGTTTGTTTGTTTGTTGGGGTTTAACGGCCTATCAACAGCTAAGGTCATTTAAGGCCGGGTCAATGGGTTTAGTACTAAATCCCATATATTACCTGTACAAGTACATGTACATGTTCAAGTACATGTACAAATGGGGGGGGGGAAATCCCAAAATCAAAACTGAATATTTACAATAACAAAACTATATATTCAGCCCTGAAATCAGAACAATCCTGATCTGATGCCAGGTCCTCGCCACACCAGAATCACTTGGCCCGCTCCCAAAAGCAGTAGGATCAGTAATAATCTTACTACTTTTATAATGGGAAATAACCCAATTCAACTCCCAGGTAACTAAAGAACCAAAGATAAATACGTACCTGAGGGCCAAACCAGGCAAATCGTGATTCCTATAAGGAGGAGTGAGTGAGTGAGTGAATAGGGTTTAACGTCCGCTTTTCTGACATAGAGGTACAAGCCTCAGGGAGTCTACACGCAGACGGGTCAACGGGGTCGAGTCCCGTATCCACCTGTCCAAGGGGGGTAAATCCCAACTTCAGAACTCAATATTTACAATCAAAATATATATTCAGTCCTGAAATTAGAACAACCTGATCTGGTGCCAGGCCCTCGCCACACCAGCATCATTTATCCCATCCCCTAAAAGTAATAGGATTAGCGCTAATCTTACTTTTATATATGGGGCATAGCCCGACTCAACTCTCACATACAAGAAAGCCAAAAATGTACATGAGGGCCAAATCCGGTATAGTGGGTTCCGGAAAGTATGAACCCAATCGTTAAGCCAGTTTAGTCGCCTTTTACGACAAGCAATGGCTACTGCAGCACTATTCTCAGGATCAGTTGATCTCGCCCCGGTGCCTGCACGGGGCCCTATAAGGAGGAACCCATACCGTTAATTTACGCCATCTCATTCGCCCGACCACCACCCCTGCATGCAGTGCTGACCCGATCTACGCTGTTGGCTATCTAGTCGACTCATTATAATCGGAATACACATTTGAGTGTATGAAATTTTTAAATTGTTCTTTCCGATTTTTTTCATATCTCTCCATGAATGGTTCAAATGGTGTTCACAATATATACTTCTGTTGAGAAAAATTGTTATTGGTGTTTAACGGCTCATCAAAAGCTAAGGTCAATTAAAGCCGGGCCAACGGGTTCGATCCCGCATTTAACCCCGAATTGAGAAAGAGAAAATATTTACAATTTTCCATCTAACAGTAAATGTCGGAATGTAATGGATTAATTAACCCTTACAATGCCGAATTAATTTGTGTCGTCTGCTGAATATTTTTTATTTTTCCATTTTTCTCATCAAAAACTTGGTTTGGCAGCACTTCAGAATCATTTCCAATGGAAATGATTCTAAAATGCTGCCAAACCATGTTTTTACTGAGAGAAAAGACAAAATATGAATTATCAGCAGACGACTATTTTTGGTTCCCGCATTCTAAGGGTTAATGAAACATTTGGGATGCCTCTTAATGAAAACCTTAAATACACAGTAGGCTCAATAGTTCCCTTTTGTGTTGTGGCACATCATCAATGGCTGAGTAGCTGACCGGTTACTCACGGACACATCAGCTGGTGCATGATCAGTGACTACTCGAGTCTCCATCTGTGACCGACCACGACATACAGGGGATTAACCCATTACATTCGGAATACACCTTTACGGGTACAAAATCATTTAAATATTTTATTTTTGTTATTTCTCAATGAAAGTATATGTTGTGACCACTCATTTGAACCGTTTCGACCAGGTGCCAGGTCCATACCACACAAGTCACTTGGCCCCTTCCCCTAAAATAGGATTACGAATAATCGTAATACTCACATAAGCGGTATGAAAACTGTCACATACAAAATGCCAGACGTATGTGAGGGCTAAACCAGTAGCCGATTTCACAAACTGGCAAAGTATACTTTTCTAGCAAAGTATACTTTGAGGGAGTAATCATTTATTTTTTCCTGAAATGCATTATTTCATAACAACTGCATATATTTGATGATTAAAAGTATGCAGAATTATTATACTGAATTGATTACATTATCACAGCCAAAATGGCTGTGATAATGTAATCAATTCAGTATAATAAAAATTAATAAGTATACTTTGCAATGTGGTGAAATAGGCTACTGGTCTCCAGTCGAAATTCCGTTAAGGATGAATCCCGATTGTTAAATTACCCATCGCATGCTCCCACCTGCCACCCACTAAATTACTCGTATAATAAACGAATTTCCTATCAATATCAGAAAATGCTAAAAGTCTTGGCAACCAGGCACAACAAACTTGATAGGCAATGTACATTTATGCATTACCATATTATAATTACAATAGTACTAGATACAACATGAACAATGTATGTATATCTGGTCTGCCAACAAATGGGCTTAACAGATTATTGACCAGTGTAGCCCTGTGGGCCGTTTCACTAAACTTCGTACGACTAAAATGTTCGTAAGTGCAAATGTAGGATAGTCTAGAAATTTCAATTGATGGATTTACATTTATTGAGTATAGGCTGCACATGCAGCCTATGCTCAATAAATGTAAATCCAATAATTGCTTACAAGAAAACATTGCTACTGTGAAATTTACAGACTACCATAATTTTGCACTTACGAACATTTTAGTCGTTCCTAAGTTTACTGAAACGGCCCCCAGGTCAGTTTAATAGCAGAATAATAAGTACGTCAATACACTGGCTAAAACTTGATAAACCCATTTTTGTCATGGCAGGCCACAATTATGTGATAGCACATGATAATAGGGACAGGTGACTGGTGTAGGATGCAAACAAAACCAATAAACAGTAAGGCCATACCATATGTGTTCTATGTTAAGCGTCCACCCAGTTGACCAAAACCTACCTATGTATCTGGTAAAAACAAACAAGGCCTTGAAAAAAACGAAGGTAAATTCATGTTAAAAACTTGCTCAACCCTTTGCAGGGTTGAGGAATTTTTTAGCATAAATTTAAATTTCAGCCAGAAGACTTTAGAAACAAAAATAACAAGAAATGCGTCTGTCGAACGCGGATGCCACCTGCAGCATATTTGAGAAACTGTGACAAAGTGGTTAACCGAAAAGTGTGACGGACGGACGGACGACGGACGGACGGACGGACGGTCCAAACACTATATGCCACCCGTTTCTTCGAAACCCGGTGGCATAAAAATGCTCTTACTAAACTTATGAAGTGGACATTCATCATGAACGGATTTAATACTTGGACAAGTCCCCCAATCAGTTTTCATATTACTTCACCAGTAAACAGTGTAAAATAGCATACATATTGTGTTGTTTTTTTTCCACAGAACCACTTTCAAAACCTACCCGCACGCAGACGCTTAACAGAGAAAGAACTTGCTGTGGCCTAATGTGTATCATTGTAGACACCAGGGGGCCGTTTCACTAAACTTCCTACGACTAAAATGTTCGTAAGTGCAAAATTATGAGTCTGTAAATTTCACATTAACACTGTTTTCTTGTAAATAATTGTTGGATTTACATTTATTGAGCATAGGCTGCATATGCCAAACCAGGCAAATTGTGATTCCTATAAGGAGGAACCCCTACCGTTAATTTCTTGTCTGTTTACATTTTAATTCCATCACTCCAATAGTGGACTGTCACCATTTGTAATGTGATACAAGCCATGTGATTTTGTACCTTAGAATATGTGCGATTTTTCATGAAAAATATTTACAGAAACTGTGATATTTTCTATGAATGACATCGGAAGTTTTCATAGCAAATGCAGAATGTCTATTTCATTTACGGAAAATATTGTAAATTATGTATTGCTACATTACACTCAAAACAATAGATTATGGTAACATTCAATAGATTATGGTAACATTTAGGATAAAATTAACCCTTACAATGCTGAATTAAAATTTGTCATCTGCTGTTTATTTTCCATTTTTCTTAATATCAAAAACATGCTTTGACAGCACATTCCATTGGCAATGATTCTAATATGCTGCCAAACCATGTTTTTATTTAGAGAAAATATAAAATAAGAAACAACAGCAGACAACAATTTTCGGTTCACGCCTTCTAACAGTTAAGCTTCCATACACAAATTAATTCATTTATAGTAATTTCCAATAACGGAAACACATTTAATACACATTGTTTTAAAGTCACTCTTTTTATTAAATTTTCGACCACAATGTCTCTATCAAAATAGTATGAAAATGTATCGGCAGTCCTGTCACATAGGACTGCCGATACATTTTCATACTATTTTGATAAAGACCATGTGGTCGAAAATTTAATAAAAAGAGTGACTTTAAAACAATGTACATTCATTTATAGTTTTAACAAGAACACCGCCAATGACATGTATCCCATCACTGTGGTGGTTGGATCATACACATGCACTTCAAATGTTAAGCCAATCATTGATACAATAAAGAGGTTATAGGAGAATGGAGAAACTTGCAGGCATCTACTGAATCAGAAAGTTATTTTACCTTGAGCTTGGGCACGGGTAGAGCATGGGTGGGAAATGTAAATATGGATGAGAACAGATATGTATATGAAGTTTGAAGCGAATCGGTCATAAAGCAAAGAAGCTATAGCAGAATTAATCTACTGAACAGGATTATTTGACCTTGACCTTGGGCATGGGTGAGCATGGGTGAGGCAGTAAATGAAAATCTAGATGACAAACATGCATATGAAGTTTCAAGCGAATCGCTCATATAGTAAATAAGTTATTTGACCTCGACTGTGGGCAAGGGATGAGCATGAGCGGGGTGGTGTGGGAAATGAAAATATGGATGATGAAAACATGCACATGAAGCTCGTATTGTAAAGACTTCATAGCAGAAGGAATCTACTGAACGGAAATTGAAAATCTACTGAACAAGAAATTTCAAAGTTATTTGACCTTGGGAATGGGGAGCATGGGTGGGGCGGGAAATGAAAATATGAATGATAATAAACATACACATGTTTCAAAGCAAATGGTCACATGTGAAAGAAGTGTTAGCAGAATGGAAAACGTGACGGACAGACAGACGGAGAGACAGACGACTTTTGCATCCCTATATCCCATTGTCACTACACGATGGGATACTAAAAGTAAAATGAGGTATATATGACAAGAGGAATCTAATGGAGGGGGTGGGTTAATTCCGCCGACCAGTAGCCGATTTCACCAAAATTGCAAAGTATACTTTATTAATCATTTATTTTTCCCACAATGCATTTAAATATTTCACATAGAACTAATGACTGAGTATATTTGATGATTAAAAGTATGTAAAATGGCTGTGATAATGTAATAAATCCAGTATAATAAAAATGAATAAATTTATCCTTAAATTGAAAATTTCTCCCTCAAAGTATTCTTTTGCTAGATAAGTATACTTTGCAATGTTGGTGAAATAGGCAACAGATAGATAGATCAATTGATTTGGGTTTACATCCACAGCAAGATAGAGACAGGAATGCACCCATATAGGGGGAGCACCATAGACACAATCATCACTAAAATTACAATAACAACTCGGCACTGATACAGTCTCCTGATCTGGTGCAGGCACCAAAACTACACCAGATAACTTCATGTATATATATTTTCGGTTCTATTTTCCTTATTTCTCAACCAAATTATAACAAGGGCATCGTTATAACTAAGCTAAACCTCTCGGTGGCGGTCTTGATAATAACTTTTTTTTAACACATTTGCCTTACAAACGATGGGAAGATAAGTCCTCAGTGACCTTGACCTTCGGCGGTCGGATGTGGATCGCATGCAAAACAAAGCATCATCCCTAGACACACATTGTGGCCAAATATTATCAAAATCGGTGAAGCGGTTCATAAGTTATTGAAAAATGAAAGGTGATACAAACGTACATACGAACGGACATACGCATGTACGTGGACTAATGCTATATCCTATCGACGAGGAGACAATTAATGCCTTTTGCAGCCAGCGTCAACCCAGATCAGACAGAGCATCGGGGTCTGCACTGTTTGCCATTCGGTCACTGTAACATGTATCTGCATCTAACATATGAGTCTATAATAGATCCATATCAAACAGCTTCCGTGTTAACTCTGTAACTGGAATGGAATTTGATATGATAATTTTGCAGCCAATCCAATTGTCACAAAATTATTTTCAGACTAGTCCATTTATGAAAAGGGGATGTTTTTGTTCTCAAAAATATGAAAATTACTTGCAAAAAGTGTAGATCCTGATGAGACGGCTCGTCACGAGCCGGCTCATCTGGATCTACACTGATTGCCAATACAACTATCCATGCATGTGGTGTTGAAAGGGTTAACTAGACAAGGGATATTATTTAAAATATCTGAAAAATACTGACAAACACTGCAGATCCTGATGAGACGGCTTGTTACAAGCCAGCTCAACTGGATCTACAGTGTATGTTATGTTCGCTGTATGGTTGAAAGGGTTAATCTTTGTTTTAATGGCATTAGCCTATATAGACAGGAAACTGCTTACCAAGAGATTGGCTGGCTACAAATGCCGTAATCCCAAATGCGGCGAAAAACATAATTAGATTTATTGATTGGGATTTTATGTGCATTCAACAGGGTCATTGACAGATATCAATTCACCAGGGGACCGTTTCACTAAACTTCGTACGACTAAAATGTTCGTAAGTGCAACATTATGATATGTGAATTTGACATTAACACTGTTTTCTAGTAAACAATTATTGGATTTACATTTATTGTGCAAATTTCCAGACGATCCTAAATTTGCACTTACGAACATTTTAGTCGTACAAAGTTTAGTGAAATCGGCACTGAAATTACAAAAACTTTCCTTTTTTTAACACTGAAAAACGGTGTCTTAATCCGGGAACAGACAGGCCAACTACAATGGGTTCACTTCGTCCCACGTATGAATCCCAGTAGGATTCACCGGTAAGATATGAATCAATAAATAGGGATTCATGGTTGAGATGCATATGTGGCTGTTACTGGAGAAATGGGGCTTATGGGTTTTGCTACCAGTGTAGATCCGCACAGTCTGATCAGGATCTACACTGTTCGCCACTCCATCAATGAAACACCCGTCATGTTTCTAATAAGCAATATAGATCGTTATCAGACTACAGGGCTGTGCTGTTTGATAAGGAGCTGCAGTGTCATAAATCCCGTAAGCCCCATTTCTCCAGTCACAGCCACATATACCCTATAATCCCCCCTCATTGTTACTCTCAGACACATGCATGGTGGGATGTAACAGTGCAGAGCTCCAGAAAAGCTGCGTATTTGCGTAAATGCCCAATTAAAATTGCCTAAAACCCAATTGAAATCAGTAGTAGCGAGTATCAACAAGAGCTGTAGGAGAACAGCATAGCTCGACTACGAGGGTTGTCGATGTACACATAGCTTGACAAAGAAGGTGGCTGCAGCCTACATAAAAACCTTAACCAAGGTTGACTAAAAACCTTAACAAAGGGAAACTAGAAATGTGGCCTTTTGTGCCAAGGCATTTGATAATCCATGCATCGGTGTAGAAGATATAGAGCGGAAGGGAATTTCAATAGGTTTGACCTTTGACCTTCAACTGTGACCTTGACCTTGGACGTAGGTGCGTGGTTATTGATTGCGACACACCTTCTCATCAATGAGAAACATTTGTGCCAAGCCATTTGATAATCCATGCATCGGTGTAGAAGATATAGAGCGGAAAGGAATTTCAATAGGTTTGACCTTTGACCTTCAACTGTGACCTTGGACATAGGTGCGTGGTTAGCAATTTGATAATCCATGCATCAGTGTAGAAGATATAGAGCGGAAGGGAATTTCAATAGGTTTGACCTTTGACCTTCAACTGCGACCTTGACCTTGGACGTAGGTGCGTGGTTATTGATCGCGACACACCTTCTCATCATGAGAAACATTTGTGCCAAGCCATTTGATAATCCATGCATCGGTGTAGAAGACATAGAGAGGAAGGGAATTTCAATAGGTTTGACCTTTGACCTTCAACAGTGACCTTGACCTTGGACATAGGTGCGTGGTTATTGATCGCGACACATCCTTCTATCGTGAGAAACATTTGTGCCAAGCCATTTGGGAATTTCAATATTTTTGACCTTTGACCTTCAACTGTCACCTTGACCTTGGATGTAGGTGCGTGGTTATTGATCGCGATACACCTTCTCATCCTGAGAAACATTTGTGCCAAGGCATTTGATAATCCATGCATCGGTGTAGAAGATATAGAGCGGAAGGGAATTTCAATAGGTTTGACCTTCAACTTTGACCTTGACCTTGGACGTAGGTGCGTGGTTATTGATTGCGACACACCTTCTCATCATGAGAAACATCTGTGCCAAGCCATTTGATAATCCATGCATCGGTGTAGAAGATATAGAGCGGAAGGGAATTTCAATAGGTTTGACCTTTGACCTTCAACTGTGACCTTGGACGTAGGTGCGTGGTTAGTAATTTGATAATCCATGCATCGGTGTAGAAGATATAAGAGACGAGGATCTAAGTGGAACGGGAAGGGAATTTCAATAGGTTTGACCTTTGACCTTCAACAGTGACCTTGACCTTGGACGTAGGTGCGTGGTTTTCCAAGTATGGTTGCTGTAGGCCCAGGAGTATTCCATATACAAGCTTGAGTACAAAACGTAACAAGGGGAGATAACTAAGTAATCAAGGATAAAAGTAGGTCAAGGTCAAATAAAGGTCAGGGATTATTGAATGTACATCACTAGGAGATAAAGTTGTCCAAGTATGGTTGATGTAGGCCCAGAAGTATTCCATATACAAGCTTGACTATAAACATTAACCAAGTAATTGAAGGTTAAATGTAGGTGAAGGTAAAATAAAGGTCAGGGGTTATTGATGTACATCCCTATGAGAAAAAGTTATCCAAGTATGGTGTATGTATGCACAATAGTATTCCATCTACAAGCTTGACTAAAAACCTTAACCAAGGTTGAGTAAAAACCTTAACCAAGGGGAATTAAGTAATAATAAGGTTAAATGTATCAAGGTCAAATATAGGTCAGGGGTTGTTGATGTACATCACTAGGAGATGAAGTTGTCCAAGTATGGTTGGTGTAGGGCCATGAGTATTCCATCTACAAGCTTGACTAAAAACCTTAACCAAAGAGAATTAAGTAAGTAATTCAAGAGGAAATGTAGGTCAAGGTCAAACATAGATCAGGGGTTATTGATGTACATCACTATGAGAAAAGGTTGTCCAATTATGGTGTCTGTATGCACAATAGTATTCCATGTACAAGCTTGAGTAAAAAGCTTAACCAAGGTCGAGTAAAAACCGTAACCAAGGGGAATTAAGTAAGGAATTCAAGGTTAAATGTAGGTCAAGGTCAAATATAGGTCAGGGGTTGTTGATGTACATCACAGGAGATGAAGTTGTCCAAGTATGGTTGGTGTAGGGCCAGGAGTATTCCATCTACAAGCTTGACAAAAAACGTTAACCAAGGGGAATTAAGTAATTCAAGAGGAAATGTAGGTCAAGGTCAAATATAGATCAGGGGTTGTTGATGTACATCACTAGGAGATGAAGTTGTGCAAGTATGGTGGGTGTAGGGCTGGTAGTATTCCATATAGAAGGTCGACTAAAAACCTTAACCAAAAGGAATTAAGTAAGTAATTGAAGAGGAAATGTAGGTTAAGGTCAAATACAGATCAGGGGTTATTGATGTACATACCTATGAGAAAAGGTTGTCGAAGTATGGTGTCTGGATGCACAATAGTATTCAATGTACAAGCTTGAAAAAAAACCTTAATCAAGGTTGACTAAAAACCTTAACCAAGGGGAATTAAGTAAGTAATTCAAGAGGAAACGTAGGTCAAGGTCAAATATAGATCAGTGGTTATTAATGTGCATCACTAGGAGATGAAGTTGTCCAAGTATGGTGGGTGTAGGGCCAGTAGTATTGCATATACAAACTTGACTAAAAACCTTAACCAAGGTTGACTAAAAACCTTAACCAAGGGGAATTAACCAAGTAATTCAAGGGGAAATGTAGGTCAAGGTCAAATATAGATCAGGGGTTATTGATGTACATCACTAGGAGATGAAGTTGTGCAAGTATGGTGGGTGTAGGGCCAGTAGTATTCCATATTCAAGCTTGACTAAAAACCTTAACCAAGGCGTGACGGTGACGCCGACGCCGGGGTGACAACATAAGCTCTACTTATTCTTCGAATAGTCGAGCTAAAAAGCAATGCAAAATTTGTATCTTTATCATGCTACAGAAAACAATAAACAGACCACAAATATAGCATATTTTCTTATTTTTCCATGAAAACACATCTTGGTATTTCATTAGAATTATCTCCAAGGAGACAATTCTAATGAAATACCAAGATGTGTTTTCATTTAGAAGCAAACTATTCAATAAGTGCGGTCTGCTGATGTGTAAACAGTAGTGTGATTCTATTTGACAGAATTAAAATTTTGAAATACCCAATTGCTTCAGAAATGATGGAGTGACAATACTCAATTACTAATTCCTTATCTGGAGCCCTGACAGTGTTTGCTATCGCGGGCTTGTGACAAGTGTGAAATGTCCAACAACGTACGCCCAATTCTCATTTATCCTGTTTAGGGGACTGGTTAAATAGCTGTATTGTGGTCAGTTGGACTCGTTTTGGTGTGGCCTTACCATCGACAGGTTTGACTCTCAATGACGAGGGACTGAAACCTGCCTTTGGCTTACTAGGAGTCACAAATGTCTTTGTGTCTTTAGCACTATCTGTCTTCTCTTCACTTGCGACGTTCAAGTCAATTCCCTTAACGTCTAACTTATCTCCCTTCTCGTTAACTGGTTTCACTTTGTCTTCAGTTTTTATGTGAGCATCCTGTAAAATATTTCTTGGCGATAGTTTTCTCCTGTTTCCATCTTCGTGCGAGTTGTCCCTGGCAGCAGGTGACGAACTAGGAAATACTTTAGATTTCGGGCTAGTGAAAGTCGCGAGCGTCGTCACCTGAACACGTTTTGGTTTTCCGTCGGCAGATTTCACCTGTATGGGCAAGGCTGCCGTGCCGGAGCTAGCACCACTGCCCAGAGGCCTCGGAGACAATGTACTAAGTGTGGTGATCGCCACGTTTTTCGGTTTGCCGTCCGATGATTTCACCTGCATGGTGGCAGGCTTGACGGTGATCGGCGACCCCACACTGCGACCTTCACTTTCACTGCCGGTGCCCTCGCGCGCGTCACTCGCATCCGTCGATGTGTCCAGTACAAGGTGAAGGTCGTCACACGCTGGGTCCATCTCCATGGCAACCTCGTTCTACAATACATAAGTTAAAATGAAAAAAAAGTTTAAACTTTATTAATTTTACAACAATTACAAACAAGCGCGACAGTACTTACCGATTACCGTTAGTCTTATATATTACCGTTAGTCTTATATATTACTGTTAGTCTTATATATATTACCGTTAGTCTTATATATTACCGTTAGTCTTATATATTACCATTGGTCTTATACATTACCATTAGTCTTATACATTACCATTAGTCTTATATATTACCATTAGTCTTATATATATAACGTTAGTCTTATATATTACCGTTAGTCTTATATATGATCATTAGTCTTATATATGATCATTAGTCTTATATTACCATTAGTCTTATATAATACCGTTAGTATTATATATTACCGTTAGTCTTATATATTACCGTTAGTCTTATTATATATTACCATTAGTCTTATATCTTACCGTTAGTCTTATATACTACCGAATAATATTACCGAAGCTCATTACCGATTGCGCTAACCGGACCTTCTTATCATTTTTCTTTAACTTAAAATGAGCAAGAAATTTGTGTTTGATAAAACAATTATACGTATTTTTGGTATTTTTGGCATATAATGCACATTCCATTTAGAATGTGGGAAACAAGTATTACCAGATTACTGTTTGACAGGAAATGGAAAATCAATACTCAGATGCGTTGTACACTTGGCTGAACTATAAGTCAGCTATTGCTAACATATTGGATTTTTAAAGAATTAAATGCTAGGGAGTGCTAGCGACTGCAGCATTTAGTTCCTGAAAAATCCAATATGTGAACAATAACAGACGGTAAATAAACTGCCAACCCACATTACCTGCTTTTCATCCTTCTGCATAGTCCTCCCTGATTGGTCAGCTGCCTTTACCTCGCTGTCTGCTGATTGGTCAACTGTTGTGTCCGTGCAGTAGGTGTAACCGAGTTCCGTGTCGGTAAACATGACGATGGTACAGTAACCGTCTGTCGACGACACCACCAGGGTGTGACCATCCGACGACCTGCATTTTATTTAATCGTTAGGATGTAGAAATGAAAATAGTCGTCAGCTGATTTTTTTATTATACATTTTGTCTATATGGTTTGGCAGCAGTTTAGAATCATTTCCATTAGAAACAGCTTGCAAACCATGTTTTACTGGTACCAAGAAAGTATGAGGTGCTGTAATAAAGTTCTCAGACTTTCTT
The DNA here is from genome assembly GCA_029237695.1 of Conchocele bisecta. Lineage (NCBI taxonomy): Eukaryota > Metazoa > Mollusca > Bivalvia > Lucinida > Thyasiridae > Conchocele > Conchocele bisecta. The sequence continues at coordinate 63,909,903 of CM055265.1, read as the reverse complement.
GATAAAAAGATTATTTTAATTGCCACATTGTTCACCTTTATATGACATTTACATGTGGTGAAATCGAATTGTAAACACCATTTTCAGTTTTAACACATGCTTAGACAGCTTCACAGTAATCATTAGGCTAAGGCCAGTGATTATAATAAATTTCTGACCATCTTCATAAAATTTACTGGAAATCCGGCAGCTGGACTGGCCGAAAATAAGCATAGCTCAGTTTTGACCCATCAAACTTCCTGATTTCGAGTCCGAGAACCGAGTAAACCCTCGGCAAGGTGAGGCGAGAACTGACCAGGTGATGTCGCTGAGCTGGTGGTAGTGGATGTTGGAGATGAAGGCGAACGGCCGCTCCTGCTGGGTGTCGTATAGCAGAATGGAGTCCTCCGTCGCCACGGCGAACACTAGTCGGTATGGCAACCTGGCGATTCATTGAGCGAATGGATAAATGGGGTTTTATGGCTGTTCAGCTACGAGGTCAATTGTGACTGTGAGGTTTGTGAAGAATAATTCTATAAACAGGGCATTACGTCACGGTCAGTTCAAAAACTAGAAAATGTGGTCTGTCGATGCACTTAGGGCCCTTATTAATTTGAGAAACTCTTACAAAAACTTCCAAAAACTAAACAGATGGAGTAGAGTTCTGTCCATTCAATAGCAAATATATACAGATAGAAATGTAGCACTGTACTAACAATAAAAACGTTCCACATATACGCATACCATCTCATCCACCGGTTTGGCACAAGACTACCGAGCTCCAGATAAGGTGCGTATTGGCGATTTTACACACTTTAGCAGAAAACGCATAGAAAAGTGGGAGTACAAAATACTCACATCAATGTGAAATACGCATTGATTTGCAAATTAAATAGTGAAAATACTGTAATAAAGTTGAAAATTTACTTAGTTGAGCTGAAAGTAAATAAATTTGAAAATTTAAGCAAACACTACTGAAATGAGTGAAGTTTTAAATTTATTTTATTTGTTATCATTTGTTCCCGATTTAATAAGGAAGAAAATCAATAATACATTTGTAAAAGTAAAATACACATTGAATTTGAAATCTGGGGGTTTAATACTCTTTAGATACAAAACTTATCTGGAGCTCCGAGACAAGTCAGATTGACACAAACTTGACAATGCGCATAGACTATCGCTGTTTTCCCATGCAGTGACACCAAAGATGTAACTGTACTTACCGAAACAGAGTTGAGTATTTCTCCCACTCTTTCAGGTCATCATTCATTTTATCTGTGTAATGGATAAAAACTGGTAAGTTTCAGTAAACTAGTCCACACAAATTCCCAATGGAAAACACTAGTGACATTAGATCTACTTCATTTCAGTATAATTCCAGCACAAATATATTTACACAATTCCCTAACATTTGATTGGCCCGTAGCAAGTCTCTGTCCAAAATTTATATCCCAGTAAACTCCCACGCCGAACTACGTTAAAATAATTCTTAAGAAAACGGAAAATAAACACATTTTCTTGATGAATTTATTTCAAATGCTGGAATTATAAGGAATGAATGGCCTTTTTGTGGAATTTATCGGGGATATAAACTTGGAAAAGTCACGGGAATACTGGACGAGGCCTTCCGGCCATCGTCCAGTATTCCCGCGACTTTTCCAATTTTATACCCCGATAAATTCCACAAAAAGGCCATTCATTCCTATAATAAAAGTTACATTTGTGAATCAGGGTAAAGTTTCCCAATCTTGTTGAAAATGCCAGAAAATTGCCAATTCTAAGGGTATTCCCAATTCTAAGGGTATTCCCAATTCTAAGGGTATTCCCAAACTGGCACAACAAAACAGAACAACACTGTTGTACAGCAGATAATTGAGAATAACATGACAGACTGTGGACTGTGTTGCTAAGTATATTCAGGTCAAATTAAAACTACACATGGGTAATTGTAGTTAAACTAATCGGCAGATCTGCGACTGCTGGCACACGAGCGCTGGTGGTTCATGTATTAAGGTATTACATCTTCTCAGTTGGGGGCCCGAATGTGGACCATAAACAATTTGAAAACGTCAACAAAGTGCGCTGGCCTACATCGGTGCACGATAATTCTTAAATTTTTCACTCATCCCAGCTTTGATGGAAATGGCCAAAAAATGTAATTTACATATGTGAAATTTCAACTCGTCCTGCAGGCATTCCCACTTGTCAGGAAGAGTGGAATTTTCGTGCCCTGTAAATGCATTATTATTACTGTACATTAGATTTCTAGAAGTAATTATATAAACATGTACAGGGATCCTCCAGATTATCGGACAAAAATGGCAGTGTTTTTACAATATTTTTCATAAAATAGCAGCTACGGGCATATCATTTTCACAGAACAATCCTCGGTTCTTGCTTTCTCAGCGCATGTAAACTATTTAGCAAAATAAGCCACCTTTCTCACTTAAAATTGGGTAAGATCATCAGTCATAAGATTACCCCAAAATTAACATCGACAATCAGTTATCTGGACAAACGTATAATAGTCTTATAACTTCTATTCTCACATTGAAATCATAAGCTACTCGCCTGTAAACCAGTGTAAACAGCATTGTGTAGTTCTGCAGAAAAATCAGTCACCCTTCGCTTGTTGGAAAACACCATATTTATAGAATTGATTGTATTTATTGATTGTGCCCCCCGCACGACGTTTGACGTTGTAAACAACTTGTGGACAGAGTTGGGGAACGTCTTGAGCAAATTTTACTAAAATGTTTACCATGGCGATATATTCTTCACACTGGTATGGAAACAGCAAGCAGATGCGCGACTTATATGTATTTGTTGCAAAATCGGATCAAAAGAATGCACTTAATTAACAGGTATTTTCATTTGTCCGATAAACTGATTGTCCGGATAACTGGTATGACCCCTGTACACTTGTTTTCTTATCCTGTACAATTTATATCGTAATAAATACTGTTTAAACGAACATCAACAAAGTTACCTTCATTTGACTCACGTGGCACTTTACGCAGCTGAAACTTTCTGGGACAACAGCGGACTGCTACCGTCACCTTGTCTGGGCTCGGCAGATAGAGAGCTGGCCTGCAGGAAGAATATGTTTATAAAGGGTGCCATGAAAACAAGGGTCGACATAACACAAAGTAGCTTGTCTATGGGTGTCTGTCAATGTGCATCAGAAACACAGATGGATGTACACGTCAAAAACTTTAACACAAACATTTTGTTTGTCGCAAGTTGTTTGACAGTGACATTCAGAATAGCAGTGGCATGGCTATAGAATGAATATATCGTTGATGATAAACAAGTATATGAAGTTTCAATCCAATCCGACTTACGGTAACAGATGTTAGGCAGCCAAAAATTTGTTGGTACATAAAAATCCAGCCTGGAGTCAACGTTTGCAATGGCACGAGGGAACTGTTTGAACCCCAAGGCCGTACGCCGCGGGTTCAAACAGTTCCCGAGTGCCATGGCAAACGCTTACCCACGGCTGAACATGGTCGAAAGTTATTGTTGCATTTCTGTCAGAAATATCGTGCAATTTGAGCATTGAACATCAGGAGACACATGCATAACGTAGCTGTTGGCTTGGCCCTGGAATGAGCATTGTCTACAGCCATGGTTCAACAGCACGCGCTGTACGTTTGAACACGGCTGTAAGAAATGTCAAACAACGGCAGTCATGTAACAATACCAGATTGCTGCAGTCAGCATGTCTAGTCCACCGCCGAGGCATTTGATAGTCATTTGCCCTTGACATTGAGCATGCGGATCGCATGTGTCGGCCAAAAAATGAAAATATGAACGATGATAAAAAAGTATAGGAAGTTTCCAATACAAATTATGGATGCAAAAATTATTACACTGAATTGATTACATTATCACAGCCAAAATGGCTGTGATAATGTAATAAATTCAGTGTAATAGATTGAAGCAACTTAAAAACTTTAACGCAGACACACATCCAGATGTACAGACGCCATTGTGATCACCAAGTCTAACCTTTTGCAAACAGATTTGACACAAAATATCACAAAGGTTGACTCAAAAATTAACATGTGTGTGACGACTATATCAAAATATGAGAGTCAATTTATTGCACGACTTAGGAACGTCATAATTTTCTTCATTTATCATGTTAGCACAAAATATGGGAATACGTATAAAATATAGTTATGCAGTCAACCAATCAAATTCGACCCGAGCTGTTATAACATGTGTTATATCACTTTCATGAAATGGGTTACAACACAGCATTACAAGGTTTTCATGTGTTAATAAGACTTTCAACACTACAGATGACAATAGGAGCAGAAACAGTGTAGAACTATTTTCACAAGCCAAACTATAGTCTGTTTCACGAAAGCTGCCCAAATTTTACGGCTATATAGACAATTCAAAAACAATATTATTTTCGATAATATTAAATTAAAGGAAAATTTAAGAATGAGCCTTCTTTTTATTTCGTGAAATTCTGTCAAATATTGATTTTATTACGAAAAATTGATTTGTCTATGGGAATTTAACATGGGGGAAAAAGTGGTAAGGAAGTGTGGGAGGAGTCAAAAAACGAAAAATTTTGGAAATTGACTCCGAAACCGGACTAGATAGCTTGGATCACAGGTGGAAGACTCGGACCTATGACACCAAAAAAATGCCTATTAAAAAAAAACCCATTACCCCACCCACTTGGTCTCGTACAGTACATAACGTTAATTCAAGGTGAGCATAAATAGCGCTATTATAGAAAGAGCCCTCTTTTTTCCGGCTCGCACAAACACAATAAACATCGATTAAATGTATGAAATATGTCTCTGGCAATCGATGAAGGTATTAGGTGTGTGAATATACTCACTTCAAATCGCTGTTTCAAGTATTTATTAGTTATTCGCGTTTTGATTACCCCATCCAAAGCGAAAGTGCGTGTACGAAAGAATCTCACACGAATCGGAGGCCGTCCGGCTGGATTATCGGTCATATTTGGCCGATAGCTGATCGCCAGCTCAAACTAAAGTCGTGCACCATGATCATATACATTAGAGACTCCAACCATACAAAGTTCGTCCAATTGTGATCGTTCGCCGATCTAAAAAACACTTTTTTCTAATTTTATTGACTTTCTTTCATGATTCGCGTTCTATCAGATTATGTCTTCCGGAAACCCTGAAAAGGGAAAGTCCTCGCGTCTATTTTTAGGTTTAACCAATCAGAGATGTTCTTACATAGACGCTTCGGTGGTTGTATTATGGAAGATAGTGCATTGACCCAGTTCCAGATAATGAACGAAATTATAGAAAAAAGTGTTTTCTAGATCGGCGAACGATCACAATTGGACGAACTTTGTATGGTTGGAGTCTCTAATGTATATGATCATGGTGTACGACTTTAGTTTGAGCTGGCGATCAGCTATCGGCCAAATATGACCGATAATCCAGCCGGACGGCCTCCGATTCTGTGTGAGATTCTTTCGTACACGCAACTTTCGCTTTGGATGGGGTAATCAAAACGCGAATAACTCAATAAATACTTGAAACAGCGATTTGAAGTGAGTATATTCACACACCTAATACCTTCATCGATTGCCAGAGACATATTTCATACATTTAATCGATGTTTATTGTGTTTGTGCGAGCCGGAAAAAAGAGGGCTCTTTCTATAATAGCGCTATTTATGCTCACCTTGAATTAACGTTATGTACTGTACGAGACCAAGTGGGTGGGGTAATGGGATTTTTTTTAATAGGCATTTTTTTGGTGTCATAGGTCCGAGTCTTCCACCTGTGGCTTGGATATGATCTACCGGTAACTAAGAAAACAAAAGTTAAATTTTAAAAATCGGTTCAGTATTTCTAAAATTCAAAAAAAATTCCCCATGTTAAATCCCCATAGACATCTTCACTCAGTGAAGATGTCTATGGGGATTTAACATGGGGAAATTGTTTTTTCGCAATAAAATCAATATTTGATCAAATTTCACGAAATAAAAAGAAGGCTCATTCTTAATTTTTCCTTTAATTTAATATTATCAAAAGAAATCTTGTTTTTGAATTGTTTATATAGCCGTAAAATTTGGGCAGCTTTCGTGAAACAGACAGTAGAGCAAGTGAGCAAGGGCTCACGGATACCCCCGGGTGCCGCCTGGTAGGAACAACAAATATTTGGCCTCGACCTTGGGTATGAAAGTTGCATGCGTGGGATTTAGAATGAAAATATGGATGATGATAAAGAAAATTATGAAGTTTGAAGACAATCTAACTTACGGTTGCGGAGATAATAGGTGCCCGAAAACTTCATACTTATGGACAAACGGAAATATCAAAACTATATACCCCTCGACATACTTGTTATACCGGGGGGCATAATTATGTACAACATAAACTTACTTGGACAAGCAGTGCCGTGAGAATATAAAGGTTGCGTTTGTCGACGTCTCCGCCTCCACACAGCCCGAGGGAACGATCAGCAGCTCGCCGTCGGGGGAGAACGTCAATCGCCTGAAGAACGATCTCATTGTGTCGTCGTGGAACATTCGGAACGACTTGGGCTTGTTTTCCTTGCCATCCCTGTTGTCCACATTGTCCAGCTTGCTGCTGGCCGGCAGGGACATCTTATGGATGTTGTGAACACAGTTTTTGTTGGCCACACTGTACACACGACACGACCTGAAACATTAATTAACACAAGTCATTTGACTATGAGCACATGGTCCGCAATGAAAATATGGATGATGACAAATAAGTATATGAAGTTTCAAGCCACTCTGACATAAGGTAACAGAGATAGAAGGTAGCTGAAAACATTAACGCAAATCTTGGACAGTGTGGCGCTTATATCAACCCCGGAAAAATGTTCAGAGTAAATAAAACACCAGTAGCCTATTTCATCAACATTGCAAAGTATACTTTACTAGCGAAGTATACTTTGAGGGAGTAATCATTTATTTTTTCTGAAATGCATTATTTCATATAGAACTAACAAATGCATATATTTCATGATTAAAAGAATGCAGAATTATTATACTGAATTTATTACATTATCACAGCCATAATGGCTGTGATAATGTAATAAATTCAGTATAATAAAATAAATTTATCATAAAATTGAAAATTTCTCCCTCAAAGTATATTTTGCTACTAAAGTATACTTTGCAATGTTGATGAAATAGGCTACTGAAATCAGTAACGTAAATCTCAGACAGACACCCAGGCAGACAGGATGGCAACTATATGTATTTTCCGAGTGCATAAAACAATGAAATTATAGCGGCTCTGGGGCCCGTTTCACTAAACTTCGTACCACTAAAATGTTCGTAAGTGCAAATTCAGGATCGTCTGGAAATTTCAATTGATGGATTTACATTTATTGAGCATAGGCAGCCTATGTTCAATAAATGTAAATCCAATAATTGTTTACAAGAACACGTTAATGTGGAATTTACAAAATATCATAATTTTGCACGTACAAACATTTTAGTCGTACAAAGTTTAGTGAAACGGCCACCCTGGTGCGGTGCAACATCGCGAGATCAAGTCCGACACTATAAACACATAGCCGGTGCCTCCATACATTGCTGGCTGAACGTCGACATACCTGTCTGTACTGAGGGTGGCAGCAAACTCATTCCTCGGGTCCCACGCCACGCCCTGGACAAAACTTTTGTGTTCGTTCAGTAGGGCCAACTTCTGGTCTGTAAGTAATGCCAAGACACTAACATGGGCCTGTTATTATGTCCCCAACAATGTATCGTGTGTGTGTGTGTGTGGTGTGTGTGGGCACGAAATGTCTCCGGTAATTATGTTGAACATTTCATTCCAGATCATGCAGATACCTAATTTGTTTTGAGTTAAATCCCTGCCTTAGGCATTAACCCCTTCACAGATACCTAATTTGTTTTGAGTTAAATCCCTGCCTTAGGCATTAACCCCTTCACCTCTATGTACAATGTATCTGGGGCCCGTTTCATTAAACTAAATGTTTGTAAGTGCAAATTTAGGACCGTCTGTAAATTTCAATTAATGGATTTACATTTATTGAGCATAGGCTGCGTATGCAGCCCATGCTCAATAAATGTAAATCCAATAATTGTTTACAAGAAAAATATTTACATCTATCCGTCATAGAAATATCACCTTCTTTCATAAGTATGTAAGTTGTATAACGAATGTTCACTTTGCTGGTCTTGTCTGGATCGTAAGTCTCATATCGTTTGGCGTATATTAATATTTAACACATGTGTACATCTCGACCTTGAGGCATTTCGCATGCAACTCTGGCTTTGTACTTTTGGGGTTATCTCCCCTTGACAAAATGTTCACCTTGTTAGTCTCGGTCCTTGTCCATCATGTTATAAAGTTGCTACAGTTTTAAATATCAAGGGAGAGACATGCCATATTTAAACAGGTATATCTAAATATTAGCCCGAACCTACCTTTAGCTAGATCCCACAAGATAGCTGTGTTATCCACGGAACCCGATATCATGTACTTGCCATCAGCCGACCAGCATAAGTCGTACACATCCTCCAAATGACCCCTAGTAGTAAAATAAGAAACATGGACTATTAAACAATTAGACTCAGAAAAACGCAAGGTTTTGAAGTTGAATGGAATATTTATGCCACTAGGGCGTAATACGATTCATGTGATTCATGCGATTCTGGTACAGATAACATAGCATGGCACAATGCATATCTCCAGATAAGTTGCATATTGGTGTATTTGACACACTGATTTGTGCTGAATACGCATTGATTTTTCGAAAATGGGAGTACAAATACTCACAACAATTGGAAAACACTCAGTGAGTTTCAAATTGAGGGGTGAAATGCTCTAATATGGTTGAATATTCACTTAGTTGAGCTGCAAAAAGCAAACAGTGGTGCTTTTTGCAGTTCAAATAAGCGAATGTTTAACTTTGTTTCAAGTTTTGATCATGTATTCTCTATTTGATAACGGAAAACATCAGGAATTCATTTGTAAAAATAAAATATGCATTCAATTTGAAAATCAGGGTGTATACTACTCTTTACACACAAATCTTATCTGGAGCTCCGACAACGCATATTCAATATGGTTCAAATATTACCGAGACAATTAAATGCATGATACACAAAAATATTGAACATACTGTAATTGGGAAGAAAACATGGAAATTAAAAGTGAATGGGTTCCAAGAATAGCTAAGGTCATTTATAATCCACCCTACTTTCTAAGCCAATCGCTTATATTACATATTAAAATATTTAACCCCAATAAAAATTACATTTAACCATATTTAATGACTACCAGTTCGACAGAAAATGGAAAATCAATACTTGAATGAGACTGCATTATAAACCAGGCTAATTCTAAGTATATTATTGGTCACATATTGAATTTTTAAGGAACTAACTGTTGCGGTCGCTAACGTCCCCTCGCATTTCATCAGGATCTGCATTTGTTGGTTTCTGTACTTTGGCCGAAACTTCTGTCGTTTTTGTGAAGTATCAATTTCCGTGTCAACTGACACGGAAATCGATTCTTCACAAAAACGGCATAATTATATACCGAACTGCCTGGACCACCAAATGCAGCTCATGAAGACACGTTTGCTGCGCCATATTTCATTAAAATCTGTTGCATATTAAGGAAAATATCAAATAATACTTAATTTGAAGTGGGCGAGCTATCAACACTTCCGCTATTGTTGTTGTTGTTGTAACCACGTGATCATGCACCTTGATAGTGGTGTATTGGCAAAAAGTGTAGATCCAGATGAGCCGGCTTATGACGAGCCGTCTCATTAGGATGTGCACTTTTTCATATTTTTGAGAACAAAAACACCCCCTTTTCATAAATGTACTAGTCTGAAAATCATTTTGTGACTATTGGGGATTGGTTGCAAAATTAAAATGTCTGAATCCACTCCAGTTTCTTAGGGGTGAAAGGGTCACAAATCCCATGTAAGCCCAGGGGGCCATTTCACTAAAATTTGTACGACTAAAATGTTCGTAAGTGCAAAATTATGAGTCTGTAAATTTCGCATTAACAATGTTTTCTTGTAAAGAATTAATGGATTTACATTTATTGAGCATAGGCTGCATATGCAGCCTATGCTCAATAAATGTAAATCCATTCATTGAAATTTACAGACGATCCTAAATTTGCACTTACGAACATTGTAGTCGTACAAAGTTTAGGGAAACGGGCCCCAGTTACATTGTACTTAGGGGTGAAAGGTTTTATGCCTAAGGCAGGGATTTAACTCAAAACAAATTAGGTATCTGCATGATCTGGAATGAAATGTCAATATAATTACCGGAGACATTTCGTGACGCTCCAACTCTCCTTATTTTCAGCCTCCTCCTCTTCAAAGAGACTCCCGCTGTTGTTGACCTCACTCAGCTTCCAGAATATTATCACACTGTCTGAAAGGTGAATCACTGGTTACATACAGGTCTCCAGATAAGGAATTAGCAATTATGTATTTTCACTCCATTATATCTGAAGCAATTGGGTATTTCAATATTTTAATTGGGTAAAATAAATTCACACTACTGTTTACACACCAACAGACAGCAGCTATTGAATAGTTTGCTTCGAAATGAAAACATGTCTTGGCATTTCATTAAAATTGTCTCCTTGGAGACAATTCTAATGAAATACCAAGATGTGTTTTCATGGAAAATAAGAAAAATATGCTATATTTGAGGTCTGTTTATTGTTATCTTTAGCATGATAAAGGTACCACAAATTTGTTATTGCTTTTTGATCAGGGCTGTACAAATTGATTTTTTAGCCACTTGTCCCGGACAAGTGACTTGAAAAAAGTGACTTGCCCGGACTTGTCCTGGAAAATATAATTTTCAGGGCAAGTAATTTTGAAAAAGTGACTTGTCCTCGTAAGATTTCTTATACGAAACTGTCCCAAAACAAAAACTATTATCATAGTTGTTAAATATAATACAATTGAGCACTTGGCACATATACATATTATATTACATATTTACATATTTATTCTTGTGGTCTTTTGTCACTGTGCCACCGCGGACATAACGTTGCGACAAGTGCATACTTAAAACACATTTATCGACAATAATAAAACATAAAAATTGTTTCCTAAAATAATGAGAATCGTTTCACATTTTCGCGATCTCGCCTTCCGCTTTTGAAAAATTCGGATTAGTTTTGCTCATGCATGTGCAGCGTGGCATGCCCCCGGACCCCCCTAGATACCTCAGGCCTAGATTCCTTGGGCCTTCGAAACAACCCCACCTTCAAACAGGTCTGGCTACGGGCCTGTAATATATGTGTGTAGAATGCATGCGTGTTGAAATTGAGTTTTGCGCATACATTACATGTACGTACGTACGTAGAATGCAATTCGAACTAGCATGCTTTATATTCATGTACGTACGTAGAATGCAAATCCAACACGCATGCTGTGTACACATGCATGGGCAAATCGTATTTCCAAAAGCGGAAGGCGAGATCGAGATCGCAAAAACGCGAGATTGTAACATAAAAAGAAATATGGCCGTACCCACCCATCCCCAATTAGCACATTTGCGACATATCCTTTTCGGTCTAGCTGCACACCTGATGGTGTTTACAATCATCAGTCGGTAATCCAGTTGCACGTGCAAAGTGTGACTGACCTTTAGAATTCGGTGGAAACAAACATACCAAAACCACGCTATGTAGTCGCTCACGTCATCGCATAGCCGATGAATTGATAATTACGCATTAGCTTGTGCAATTTCACATTTGTTTGATTTTTTGATAAAACCAAGATTTGGCAGCACATGAGAATCGTTTCCTAAGACGATTCTCAAATTTTGTCAAAATATGTTTTTGTAAAGAAATATCAATGTATTCGGGTTTTCTTTTCACATTTGTCCGATGTCTTAATAAAACATGTTTTGGCAACACATGAGAATTGTTTCCTTAGACGATTCTAATATTTTGTAAAAAGAATTGTCACATTTGTTTGATTTCTTAGACCGTACAAACAATTGACAAATTCAGAAATCCACAACTTAATTTGTGTTTCTCGAGTCGGGTTTCATACGGTGGCGAGGAAATACGATCGATTACACACCGTGAAAATTTTATTGGAACGTAAATGTCAATTGTCACGTAGGCCATTTCAGTTTACCGCGCGCTACGTCAGCTGTTATTCTAAGTACGTATGGTCGCACGTTAGGAGCATTTCTTTCCTTCGTTTATAAGGTATGGGTTGTGGCCTAGGGCTTAGAACACGGACTTCCAATCTGGAGGTTGTGAGTTCAAACATCGCCTTGGGAATCAAACATACCTTCATAGTATGTCCATCCCATTCAATTTCACTTTTTCCTTTGTTTATATGCCGCGTAGAAAATTGCATTTATTTCTCTAAAGTTAGCTTAGGTGTCTTGGCCTGTCGACGCAGTGAGACGAAAACGTTAACATACATAATATAAATCAATAACCATCGATCGCCGCAGAATATTTTCGCTAATTCGCTAATTACTTTCAAATTCGATTAAATTAATATAATCAGGGTTGCTGTAGATTGCTATATCACTTTCTTGCGATACACAGTAGCTGCGAATCGCCAGGACGCCCGCGGCGTTATCGATCGATAAACTAGTCTGTTTTGGGATTAAGTTTATGACAGTCAGATTCCAAAAGCGGGCTTGTGGATCATTTTCAAATGTTTTTTAAGTCAACACTTTCAGCCAGGATTACATATACAGATGAGTGACTGAGTAGATTGCTCAGTTGACCCGAGTTGGATTTTGCGTCTCTACAATACATGTAGCAAGGCATATATAAACTAAAAGTGATAAAAAAAAGTTCAATATGTATTAAGTGGCATGTGACGAAGGTTTGCACAAAGGCCCGGCAGGCATACAGTTGTTTCTGTCAAAATGTTCCGGGTTTATACGTGTACAAAGTGTTGTGCGTTGCGTATCCGTGGAGTTTCCGTTAGTTGCGTTTCAAACCGTGTGTCGTCTACGTGTAATACGTTTTCGGCCATGCGTTGCGTTTCCCCACTCTTGCGCATGCGCGAAAGTCGAACAAACCGTGTTCAATGCATTGAGTTTCAAAAGCGTGTAATCCGTGTACAACGGTTGTAAACGTATACAACGGTTGTAAACAACGTATTGAGTTTCAAAAGCGTGTTATCCGTGTACAACGGTGTAAACGTTATACAACGGTTGTAAACGTATACAACGCTAAGGTAAACCGTTTAAACGATTTAACGCTTTCATTTGACGAACGGTTACACGCATCTACATGTACACAGCACCGTACAGATGAAACCGTGTTATACGTATAACACGTTTCCACGGGTTTTAACGCATTACACGTTTTGGTATGCCAACCTTGTATCGCGTAGAATGCGCATGCTCTGATCGTTCTTCGTGTTTGTATATATACTTCTAGACTCACTGCAGGGCTTCCAACATTTTCAGTTTTCCGGTTCTGGACCGATTTTTGAACTCTCAGACCGATTGAGATTTGAAAACTAGTCTTAAAAATCGGTACGGTCCGAGAAAAATTGCCAGTCGGCTTGCTATTTCGCTATATAAACCTTGTAAATTTATCGGTTTTGACCACCAAGTAATTTATGACACATATCCGCGGGCCATATCCGTGTTAAAACCAGTGTGCAGCTTGCTGTGTATTCAGTTTCTCCAAATATCGATTAATCTTAACACACGCGTGGGACAGGTGTATAGCGGATTAGTGACTGAAATAGACTGGCTTCAGCGTAAAGATAATACGAGAGTTCCTAGACTCGCCATTTCTGATGATGTTTAAAATAAAATAAAGAAACCATGCACTGTGTTTATCTGTGTTCGTAATATTTAACCCCAATTAACTGACACGGACTATCGGCCCGGGCTATTCCATATTAAGTTAGGAACTGTTACATTACGCTGTATTATGCGTCATTTTTGTGTATATAAAATGTACATAGGAATGCCGCAGATCCTGATGAGCCGGCTCACGTGATCTACAATTCTCAAACATTTTGATAAACGACAAGGTACATCTGTCGTGTTAAAAGCGTGACTCATTAGTCATCAGGGATCAATTGAAGTGCTAAATCACACCGCCGATGTACTTTGAACTCGATCTGAGGGTCTGTATTCGCGATATTTTAAAAGGGACGAAACAAGGACGCAAGGACAAGGTATTTGTGTTAAAACGTGTAACCGTTGTACACGTTTCAACGCTTTCATATAGTTACACGCTTCCAGGTAAAGCGTTGTACACGTTTCAACTCTTTCACCTCGCTACATAAATATACGCCAAAGCGTGTTATACGCCTTGAAGCTAAACGTATTACACGCTTTAAAACTAAACGGTTTGACAATGTGTATTACACGTGTACGAACCGTATTATACGTTTAAACAACGTATGCAACGCTTTTAAACTAAACGGTTTGACAATGTGTATTACACGTGTACGAACCGTATTATACGTTTAAACAACGTATACAACGCTACAGCAAACCGTTGCGTTCGTTGCGTTCGCGTTGCGCGTTGAGTTTGCAAGTGTTGTCTACGGTGGAACAAAAACGGAGACTGCACTGTACTGTACAACTTACCATCTCCGGCGGTGGCCAACACATCACCTACAAAATAGACAGTATAGCATATATATGGGGATGTGACTAGGGAAATGGGGCATATGGGATTTGTGACCAGTGTAGCTCATGATCAAATAGCACTCCCATAACCTGATAACGATCTTTATTATATATACGTTCTTTCGTTTCCCATTGAAACACAATGGAATGTCGTCAGTATTTTTCCAAAATCTTATCGAAATAACTTTTTTTCTTCTTTTACTGGCATTCAATTTTTTACGATGATGTAATTGTCAATTAATATTAAAAGTGTTGTTTTGTGTGCTGAATGTGCCCCATGTTCAAAGTTTTATGCACTAAATGTGCCATTATTCTGCCTCCAATCTGCCTCTTTTTAATCCTGGCAAAACACTACACATACCATCTGGAGAAAAGCGACAGACGTTCACAGCCTTTGTGTGCCTCTTTAGGTTGGCGAGGAAATCCACCGTCCCCTTCCCATCCACATCTTTCTTTATCTGCCATATCTGCAAGATGTGTGACCATAGTTGTCTACAGTCAAGAGCTCCCAGAGATTTAAAAAAAAATAAAAAATCATCATTTGTTCCCTATTTAATAAGGAAGAAAATCTATAATACATTTGTAAAAGTAAAATATGCATTGCATTTTAAATATGGGGGTACAATACTCTTTAGACACAAAACTTATCTGGAGCACTGTAGAGTGTTGTGCCTGCGGTAGGACTCACATGAAAGCAGACAATTTCAGATTTTGGGTCAAGAGATACTGTTATTTTTAAGGGATATGGGTGGTTTGAGGTGAAAAAAATGGTCCTGCTCTAAAGACAACACTACGCATGGCTTATGTTTTTTGTGGTACATGAAATATAAATGTGTATCAAGATAATCACATTTTTAAACGGGCATGGAATAATTTTCAATATACATGTACCGGTACATGTAACTTCAAGAGCAGAACATTTTAGACAAGAGACAAGCCGAT
Organism: Conchocele bisecta; assembly: GCA_029237695.1. NCBI lineage: Eukaryota > Metazoa > Mollusca > Bivalvia > Lucinida > Thyasiridae > Conchocele > Conchocele bisecta. The sequence continues at coordinate 63,894,351 of CM055265.1, read as the reverse complement.
CTAGCTGTTTACCCATTAGAATGCAAGAGCCATCAATTATCAACTGCTGTTGTGTTATATTTTGTCTTCTTTCTCAATAAAAACATGGTTTGATCACACATGAGAATCATTTCCAAAGGAAACTAGAGGGTTATTTTTCAGACAAAAACAAATGTGTCCGCCCACACCAACACTGCATGTTATCAGGACTTGGAACATTAGAATTGAAGGCAAGAACAGCAAATATGTGGCCACCTTGTTTTTCTGCATAAGTTAGCGGTATATTGGGAGATCATTAAATAACAAGAGTGTCACAAGTCACAAAATACGCCCGTCAAATATGGGCCAGACAGCGAAGATGCAGAAATGTGAAGCTGTCACCAAGGCAAGAAACATTAATGAGAATTTGAAAGTCTATAGCATTATTTCTTCATCTCGTTGTGCTAAACATGTATACTAATTAGGCAGAGATAGAAAAGTAGAGTGTAAAGTAGAAATTATAGGGAATTGGATACAATAATGTAGAAAAAATGGCTAAGTTAAAAAGGTGATATTGTTGTTAAAAAATATTTTTTCGCCATAAAAACACCAAGGTACATCTTCAATATGTGTAGAAGATGTGTGCATAGTTTCAGATCGATCGACTGAAAGGTTTCGGAGGAGTTGTGTACACAAACTCTGTACCGTATATAGAAATGTATAGAAAAATGAAGAAAAATGGCTAAGTTAAAAAGACGATATTTTTGTTAAAAAATATTTTTTCGGCATAAAAACCAAGGTGCACATGTTCAATATGAATATCAATAGAAGACGTGTGTATAGTTTCAGATCGATCGACTGAACGGTTTCGGAGGAGTTGTGTACACGAACTATGCGCTTTTTCTTCAGCCGCCCGCCCGCCGTGCGGTAAAACATAATACCGTATTCTTGCGATTATAGGTCGCAAGAGTGCATAAGACGCACCCCTATTTTCAGTCCAAAATCTGGGGGGAAATGTCTACATGAGATTATAAGACGCACCCAATTTTCCTAACAAAATGAAACAAAAAAATGAAAAAAAATCGCCAAGTTGTTGTTGTTATTTATTCCCCCACATTGTTTTTTTATTCGTACCTTGGACGTTTTTGTCTGTATTTTCCCCATCATAGTTTGCTATGTCCGTAATTTGCCGACTCTATGTCCGTGATTACCCGGTCCGTATTTCACCGTTTTCTAGTATCTTCAATTACACCGTGAGCTCGGTAGTACACGCTTCACTATAACACGTGCTCGGTTAGTACACGTTTGTACATTGGCTCCCGATTTGTTTGCCTATTTGTATATCAAAATCGTGTTAAATGTGTAACAGACTATTGTCATAAATCGTGTTATATTTGCGATCATATTGCTGCCGAAAGTGGTATTATATTGTTAATTATTGATTGAGGTATGTATTACCTCTTTTGAACACCATTTACGGAAACTATTTTCGAAATCAATATCGGCGAAATATGGCGACAGATCTGCGTGCGTATAATCCAGTGTTTTTTAACCCGTTCCTTTCTGAATACACATTCACGGATATGAAATTGATTAAATATTTTATTTTTATTTTTGTTATTTTTCACTGAAAGTATATGTTGTCACCACTCATTTGAACCGTCTCGACGAAACGGTTTAAATAGTGATCGCGGCATATACTTTCGAGTGCATAGAAGGAAAATATTTAGGATTTTCCGCAAACATAAGCATATCCTGAGCATGAAATGGGTTACTGATTGCCCCCATGATGCGAGGATGAAAGCTGCACGTTCGCCACATCTGCGGCACACATCAAAAAGCGTGTTGACCAATCAGTGCAATTTCAAAACATAGCCTAAAGGTCACACAGTTTACAGTCTCGTGCTGAATGATGACATCAGATAAGTGCCCGTTAGTTGACACGGTTGTGTGTTATCGATTTTTTTCCACAAAGCAACACACAACTTTCGCCTACAGTATGTAATATTTCAAAATCAGTTGTATCTTCCGTAAATGACGCTGAAAGCAGCCTATAGCTATGACGAATTTGTATTGTCCGCTGACGTAATTATAATGTTTTTAATTAGAGATTGGCGAACATTGTAAACCATGTGCAGACTAAGCGAATCCACCGCCTGGTCTGGTCGCTAATTCAATAAGCCGGGATTTGTCAGAGATAGAGACCCGATTCACATAAACACGTTTGCCGTGTCATAGAGTCTGGTTCTCGGTAGTATTGTTTCACTTGGGACGCATCAGACAGAGTACCAGTTTAGTGACGAATACGAAACTGACGTCAACAACCGCATGTGTTGATATTTTATATGGCTTTGTGTTGTAAATTTTGACACGCGGTGTGTTTGATGTCGGCCAGCTGACTTAGGCTTGCCACTTTCATCAGTTTTATAACTTTCGTGGAATTGCATTATGCATATTGGGATTTACCGTTAATGGCGTCATGCAATATTTTTAAATATTTTTAAAAACGGTTGTATAAAAAGAGACACCATAAGCAATGTTCACTTGTCAAGGGCCATAACGCTGCCAATGCTGCATGAATCCGCATCAAAAACCCCAGGTGCACAACTGCACATAGTGACAAACATTCCTGTAACATTTTGCAACTCTAACTCAAACACTTTTGGAAATACGCGACACAAATTTGTGATGAAATTTGTGATGCCGACAAAATTGCCAAGTTTCTCTAAGTCAAGCAAGGGTCATAACTCCATCCTTACTGGATAATTCTGCAAAAAAAACCCAGGTTCACAACTACACATGCTGATTAACATTCCTATATAGTTTCATGCCTGTAACTGGCGACACAAGTTAAAATTCAGCAATTTTCACTAAGTCAAGGGCCATACTGGATGAATCCGCATCTAAAACCCTAGGTGCGCAACTCACATGATGACAAATATTGCTATAAGGTTTCATGACTGTAGCTCCAATATTTTTTTCAGTTATGTGGGACACAAGTTGAAAATCGCCACTTTTCACAAAGTCAAGGACCATAACTCTGCGAATACTGGATGAATCCGCATCTGAAACCCCACGTGCGCAACTTCACATGATGACAAATATTCCTGTAAGGTTTCATGAATGTAGCTCAAATAGTTTTTCAGTTATGTGTGACACAAGTTGAAAATCGCCACGTTTCACTAAGTCAAGGGCCATAATGCGAATACTGGATGAACCTGCATCTAAAACCCCAGGTGCACACCTTCGCATGATGACAAATCTTCCTGTAAAATTGTGCGACTAACTCAAATACTGTTGGAGAAACGCGCGACACAAATTTTCTGATGTGATGGACAGACAGACTGACAACCATGCCAAAAACAATGTCTCCCTATACATGGGGGAGACAAAATGATTGTAAAGTGTTGTGAAAGCATGTTTTTGATGAGAAAAATAAACAGCAGACGACACAATTTATATAAGCATTGTAATTTGTAAGGGTTAGCCTTCAAAATACTGAATTAAATTTAGTTGTGTACTGTATATTTTCCAATTTTCTTAATAGAGACAACTTTCCTGTGCTGCTAAAACATGTTTTCCAAAGGAGATGATTCTCATGCACTGGTCATTTTGATAAAATAGGATAATACAGCAGACAACATGGTTTCGCACCTTCTAAAAGTGAATAACTGATTTTTTTTAAAATACAATTTCAACTAGAGGCACCATCGCAATATGTAACCATTTTTTAAAAAAATATTTAAGCCTGATAGGATGAGTTTGTTTGTTTGTTTATTGGTGTTTAACGGCCTATCAACAGCTAAGGTCATGTAAGGCCGGGCAAACGGGTTCGATCCCGTTTTAACCTGCTGCATTGGGGGGAAAATTCCAACGGAATATTTACATCGAGAAACAATATATTCAGCCCTGAAATTAGAATAACCTGACCTGGTGGCAGGTCTATACCACACCAAAGTCACTTGGCCCCTTCCCCTAAAATAGGATTACGAATAATCGTAATACTCATAAAAGGGGTATAACCAGATTCGACTGTCACATACAAAATGCCAAAGATGTATGTGAGGGCCAAACCAGGTATCCAGTCGGGATTCCGGTAAGGATGAACCCCAATCGTTAAATTACCCATCGCGTGCTCCCACCTGCCACCCACTCCGATAGGATGAGATAATCCACGACTCGGGGGTTGATTAAAAGATAACTAGATATGTGGCCTGTCGGCACACGAATGCCCCCGCTGGCAGCCAAAGAAAACGAGGCATATTTGATTATAAGCCATTTACCCGAGCGTTAAGGTTTTGAACGCACCTTGACCCTGGGCTTAGTGGGGGCGGGACGTGGATTTGTCACAGGGCGGTAGAGGACCATTGTAGCAATGCGTGTGTGAAATGTGAAGCAGATCCGAGTAAGGAAACACAAATTATAAGCCATTTAACTGAATGTTAAGGTTTCAAACGCACCAAGTCTGTGACCTTGACCATGTGCTTAGCGGGGGCAGGAGGAATGTGGATTTGTCACAGGGCGGTAGAGGACCATTGGAGCAATGCGTGTGTGAAAGTTAGTGTAGGATTGAGAAACGCGCACGTAGATTTGTCCCAAAGTGGCAAGTAAACAATTAAAGTGGAAAAGGTGAAGGTCAAAGGTGAAGGTCGAAGTAATGGGTGGTGGAGTGTGTAGGGCATGTTCATATGTATCACGTGTATAAATATTTAAGGGATTGGCAAAACTATTGAGAAGTTATTGTAGGATTGAGAAATGTGCATGTAGATTTGTCCCAAAGTGCTAAGTAAACATTTAAAGTAGAAAAGGTGAAGGTCAAGGTCGAAGTACTGGGTGGTGGAGTGTGTAGGGCATGTTCATATGTATCACGTGTATAAATATTTAAGGGATTGGCAAAAGTATTGTAGGATTGAGAAACGTGCACATAGATTTGTCCGAAAGTGCTAAGTAAACAAAGTAGAAAAGGTCAAGGTCGAAGTACTGGGTGGCGGAGTGTGTAGGGCATGTTCATATGTATCATGTGTATACATATTTGAGGGATTGGCAAAAGTATTGAGAAGTTATTGTAGGATTGAGAAACGTGCACATAGATTTGTCCGAAAGTGCTAAGTAAACATTTAAAGTAGAAAAGGTCAAGGTCAAAGGTCAAGGTCGAAGTACTGGGTGGCGGAGTGTGTAGGGCATGTTCATATGTATCATGTGTATACATATTTAAGGGATTGGCAAAAGTATTGAGAAGTTATTGTAGGATTGAAATGTGCAAGTAGATTTGTCCCAAAGTGCTAAGTAAACATTTAAAGTAGAAAAGGTCAAGGCCAAAGGTCAAGGTCGAAGTACTGGGGGGTGTAGTGTGTAAGGCATGTTCATATGTATCACGTGCATAAATATTGACATAATATGTGAAGCCATGTAGAAGTGACGTACGGGACGGACGTACGGACGGACGCCGGTAACACTATATGCCCCCCGTACCTTTCGGTAGCGGGGGCATAAAAATTCACTTTCGGCATCTGCACACCAATAGGAAGCCATGTACCAAATATCAAGTCTCAAGCTATTATGGTTTAAAAATTTTGGAATGGTGCTTAACGGCCCGTCGACACAAGAATGTGACGGACGGATAAACGTGACGAAAACAAGAAGTGTGTATAATTAACCAATGCTCAATGGTGAGAAAATGTGAACCATTTACCCGGACATATTTATCCACCCCACCAGACGCCAATCGCTGTATCAATCTTTTCCCAGGTTGTATATCCACACTATAGATCGGGTCCCTTTCATGCCATGATATCTCCGGTGTGGTAACTTTCATAATGTAGCAGCCTGAAAATATATAGATTGTTGGATGACCAAATGATCTTACGCATGGCATCAACATAATTGATGCAGTGACTAGAGAAATGTAGCGTATGGGATTTGTGACCAGTGTAGCTCCTGTAGCCTATTTCACCAACATGACAAAGTATACTTATTTAGCAAAGTATACTTTGAGGGAGACATTTTCAATTTAAGGATAAATTTATTAATTTTGACTGTGATAATGTAATAAATTCAGTATAATAATTCTGCATACTTGTAATCATCAAATATGTGCAGTGGTTAGTTCTATATGAAATAATGCATTTTGGGAAAAATAAATGATTACTCCCTCAATGTCTAGATAAGTATACTTTGCAATTTTGATGAAATCGGCTACTGATCAAATAGCACACTCCTGTATCCTGATAATGTTCTACATTCAACATTGTCACTCGTGAATAGATTCTCCATTTCATCCACAAGAACAGCATCACACATTGAAGCTGTCCTGTAGCCTATTTCACCAACATTGCAAAGTATACTTATCTAGCAAAGTATACTTTGAGGGAGAAATTTTCAAATTAAGGACAAATTTATTAATTTTTATTATACTGAATTTATTACATTATCACAGCCAAAATGGCTATGATAATGTAATAAATTCAGTATATACACTATAAGCATGACCGGTGTTTCATTGATGGAAAGGCAAACAATGAAGATCCTGATCAGACTGTGCGGATGCCCATGCCGATCTGTATCTACACTGATCACAATGTTGTGTTTGTTTGTTTATTGGTCTTTAACGTCCTATCAACAGCGAAGGTCATTTAAGGCCGGGTCAATGGGTTTAGCATTGAATCCCATATATTACTTATACAAGTACATGTTCAAGTACATGTACAAATGAGGGGGAAATCCCAAAATCAAAACTGAATATTTACAATAATAAAAATATATATTCAGCCTCGAAATCAGAATAATCCTGATCTGATGCCAGGTCTTCGCCACACCAGAATCACTTTGCCCCCTGCCAAAAGCAGTAGGATCAGTAATAATCTTACTACTTTTATAATGGGCAATAACAACTCAATTCAACTCCCAGGTAACAAAAGAGCTAGCTTAGAAAATCTCAGCTCTACGGATTTTTACTACAAAAGAGCCAAAGATAAAAACGTACCCGAGGGCCAAACCAGGCAAATCTTGATTTCTATAAGGAGGAACCTCTACCGTTAATTTACACCTTCAAGTTCGCCCGACCAACCACCCACCATAATGTAAATGTAACCTCGGAACAACACATTTTTGAACGCAAAACTACCACCTATCCGCAAAACTACAACCTCCGGATACTGGTTACATCCGACAACCGCTCTTGAACAAGATAGGAAATAATTTATTGACAAACAAATATGGACAGCCACATACGTTTGTTGATAAACTATAATATAAACGCTAAATAAATAGATATAGACGAACGTTATATATCAAGCTACCTAAACGTAGATCAGTTACAAAAAGTCTTTCTTGTTCTTCGTTTTCTTGTATTTACCGCCAACTGGGCCGCTTATATCATAACAGTCGACTTCACATGTGTCTTATCCTGAATCAAGGCCGGAAAAGTATGTCATGTTGAAGCTTGAACTATGATTTATTTGGATCGGACAGACACAGAGTTGGTGCAACATGATGGGGATATATCAGACTTTTCATCAAATGTATATACATGTACAAAGTCTGACATCTGAAGGGTTTGTTGACCCTTTGTTAAAATATTTGAGAATTCAGTAAAGACTATGTAACAGTAAAAATAATACACAGTGCTGTAGATATATATATAGCTGTATTACCATACATACTAAACTACTGGGCCCGCATCCAGCCCTATGGTGCTAATTAACCTATCACTTAACGAACTAATAAAACCCAAACGTACATATAAATACAACATGTTAAGAATTAAAAGAGGTCCTAGTAAACTGAATAAAACATCTAACGAAAATCCTATATACACAGGCGGTAGCAAAAACTCAGACCTAGGAATAGCATCAGCTGCCTTTGTGGTACCTCAGCTAGGTCATATAGAACAATATAAGTTGGCATCAACTCTAAGTGTATTTACATCAGAGCTTATTGCCATAGAAACATGAGAAAAGGCCCTTATATATAATCTTACGCTAAATGACTACAAAAACACCGTAATTATAACAGATTCATTAAGCTCTGTTCAAGCTATTAATTCAGGTACATCTAAAACGAGACCTGACAAAATACATAACATTAATCGATACTGTACTTGACTAGAATTTGGTTTGTCTCCCGCCTACACTCGTTCAGCACTCACACACTAATATTGTCAGGGCTGGCTTCCTTTTGGGGACTGAACTTACAAATGAGTTTTTCCACCTCATTTGAACATGATATATATATATGTCACTTATATATTGCTGATGGGACTTGGACCTTTATTTTTTGTGTCAGCCTCCTTAGTAAACACAGAGTGAAACTGCCTGTTCAGTTGTTGTTTCTTTCAAATGGCGTTTGATAAATAAGCTCTTAATGGATAAAATATGCATAATAAGAGCAAAGTGTTGCCGTGAATGCTAAATATTTTTTATTTTTTTGTTTTCCAATGTATTCTGATTCTGTAATGAAATTAAAGAGCTTCACCTGAAGTCAATCTTTTGTAGATAGCGCGGGATAATTGACGGCGACGACAACAACAACAAAAAGTGCCAAATCTTATGATTTTGCAAATTCCACAAAAATGGGCGATCTAAATTCATTAGGAGCAAAGCTTGGCATCACTTCTCCGAGAATTATTAGGTTTGTGGCTAGTGAGGTCATGTATTTTTTCTTATTGCCGTTGTCTTGTTATATTTGCTAAAAAAATTGCAAATTTGATTTGGTCGCGAAAACCAATGACACAAATGTCTATGATGGTGGGTCTAGTTTTCGGGGTACATGCCCACTCAGTAGGCACACAATGTTATTTGTATCGGAGACATCATCTGAGACATTTTCAGGCAAAATAAACATTAATTCACACTCAGTAGGCACACAATGTTATTTGTATCGGAGACATCATCTGAGACATTTTCAGGCAAAATAAACATTAATTCACCATTACCCCACGTATTGATTGACAGTATTATACATTTTATATCGGATGTAACTTTCCACACTGATATCAGGGGCGATAACCGTGTTTCATTAAAATCTTAACGGACATTGCTATTTATACTCTGTATTTTTTTGGATATGCAATTATCATACTTAATAATTTGTTGAAAATATTTTTTTTTTCAGGTGACACATTTATAATTAGTATAAATAATTAAAAAATACCATGCCTTATTTGGCATATGAAAATAACCTGATACCAACGCGCGTCACTATCTGTAAAATAATTTTACTAAATGATTATATTTGTATAGCGGCCACTCGTAATATGTAGAACTGGTGGAATAGTAGCTCAATTATTCACTTATTTATTTCTTATATATAACATTTTGTGCCTACTGAGTGGACATGTACCTTTAACAAGTTCATCAACTAGCGGTTTTTATGAAACATAACATATGAGCTAAATTGTCAGTTCAATCCAATGGTAAACATTTCTTGTAAATGTTTGTTGCATTCAAAATAAGATTGTTGTTAGATTAAAATTTGCTTTAGCGCGTTTAGCACCACAGGGGTCAGCCATCTTGAATCTTGACTTATGGTTGGTATTTTCTGAAAGTATCAATAAATCTGCTAATTCGTCCCAAGTTTTGATTGGCTGTTGATCATCTCACAGTGAAGGAAAACTTGAAACTGTTCTATTGTTTATAATGTTAAAAAGCAGATTAATGGCGGACCCAGAAAATCACTGTTCAAAAACAAAATTACCTAAATGGCAAAAAAATTACCAGTATTTAGTCTAAACACTGGATTTGGTGGCATTTTTAAAGGTCTTAATATATGTCAAGTCATGCTTATTTTAATCACATCGCGGCTGCACACATGTCTATAAATTACAAAATATGAATACACCGAAAACTCCAACTACCCGAAAACTAGTGCCTCGACATTACATTGTTTACGCAGGTACATTCATAATTCCAAAATAACAGAAAAAAAAACGCACTCAAAATATAACACATGACAATTACTTGAAGAGAATAACTACTAAGCATTTTTTTATATTATTCGAAGAATCTTGAAAGCTCACGTCACTCAAACATGATTGGGACCCATGCTTATTAACCCTTTGAACCCGAAATCCCGCTATAGCGGTTTATGCAAAAAGTGCAGATCCAGATGAGCCGGCTCGTAATGAGCCATCAGGATCTGCACTTTTTGCAAGTAATTTTCATATTTCTTAGAACAAAAACACCCCCTTTTCATAAATGGACGAATCTGAAAATCATTTTGTGACCATTGGATTGGTCGGAACATTAGCATATCACAGTCCATTCCAGTTCCTTTGGGTTGAAAGGGTTAAAAGTTCTGCGCAAATATCCTCTGGAACCTAATTACCGATGTATACTAAATACTGGTGATAGCGGAGAAATCCGAAAATTGAAAAGTTCAGTCATCAGCGTACATCATTGGTTGATGAATTGATGCTTGCTGACACCACAAAATGTGCATTAAATTTTACATTAAGCATTTGTTTTCTACAAAAATACAATTTTGTACAAAGGTGCTCATAAGATTACATCATACTTTTGTAAAACACTTTCTTTCATATTTTTTTTATCTACTGGTGATATGTGTGTATCAGGACATGCGCAAAACAGATTTGCTGCTTTACGGCAACAGCTATTGTCAAATTGTGTCGACGTGTGATGACTTTATAACAATCGCCGGTAATAAATATACTACAGACGGCAAAATTTCCGCCGGTTTTACCTCTTTTATATCCTTACCAACCATTGTATTGTGGTTTTCAAGAAGGGGAATTTGTTCATAAAAATCAACATAGTATTCACAATAAATCAACATACAATAAATCAACATAGTATTCACAATAAATCAAAATCAAGTGCTTAAGTCACCGGTAATTAGTACCACCAAGCTACTTGGTTCTCATATTCGAAAAAAAAGTTTGATTGGTCGAGGCTGGGCTAAGCTCAGTCTCGTCCAATCAACCTGCCTGAATTTGAGTACAACATTTGACAACATTCTCCCGAAAGTTTTATAAACACAGACCCAGGACCTTTCCAGATGAGTAGACCGTAGACATAGGTTGATCTGCGACCCCACTGGACACATATATATTCAGATCATTTTGGCAGCTGGGAACTATCTTAATTGATAACAGAACAGTACAAACTTAGTCATTGTAACCTAATTTTCCATTTTGGTTTCAGGAAAGCGAAAGAATATTGCCAGTTGACGGAGATACGGAACAGTAGCGCGAGTCTTTCTGCTTTAAAAATGACCGGATCATGCCAAACTGTTGTGTGTCTCGACCTTGCAGCTGCCACACATGGAAATACAGTAGATAAGGTGACTCATAATCAGTAGTAGATGTTCTAGGACGAGCCGCATTTTTCAACTGCTGCTGTCCCGACTGAAATTTAGCAACCCACCTAAAAATTGTTCTGAGGGACATTTGACCTTCCCCATAAATCTCACACACCTCTTGGTGGGTGTCGTTTGCCTTCAGACCAAGCAGAGACCTTCCTTTTATATAGGCCCTAATCTCTAATGCATTTTCAGCTCTATTGCCAGTCATTTAATATATTTTGTAACGAGTACGCTATAAAGAAATGTACATTGCACCTAGGTCAGTGAACTTATGAGTCTAATTTTTACCTGTGACACGAGTCAATGACTACACGGTACAATGTGTTGTCACACATGGATTGCACGATCTGAGCGAAATAATGCATCAATGTCATTATTATTGGAACACCCCTCGTATTTAGAAAATTGTATGTCCTGTTTAAACATCGTCTCGTGTACATGCTATATTAAACAGTTAAAATTGCATTTTGATATGTTAATTTAAAGGTACATGCCCACTCAGTAGGCACAAACTGTTCTTTATAGGAAGTAAATACGTGTATAATGGGGGTATACTGGAGTCAGCTTGTCCGTCCGTCCGAGTTTCCGTGTTTCCGTCCGTCACAAAACTTAACAATTGTAAATTTCCTTTTAACTTCTCTTTCCCTTTGCGGAAATCTTTCATATTTTACTCGCCCCTTCTCTGACACTCATACATCATTCTGCAACAAACCTACGACCCCCATTTATGCCAGGGGTCAAGGTCACAGACTTAGAAATTTAGAAAAAACGAAAACTTAACAATTGTAAATTTCCTTTTAACTTCTCTTTCCTTTCTGCGGAAATCTTTCATATTTTATACCCGCCCCTTCTCTGACACTCATACATCATTCTGCAACAAACCTACAACCCCCATTTATGCCAGGGGTCAAGGTCACGGACTTAAAAACTTAGAAAAAAACGAAAACTTAACAATTGTAAATTTCCTTTTAACTTCTCTTTCCCTTTGCGGAAATCTTTCATATTTTCCGCCCCTTTTCTCTACTATACATATTCTGCAACAAACCTACGACATTTATGCCAGGGGTCAAGGTCACAGACTTAGAAATTTAGAAAAAAAAGAAAACTTAACAATTGAAATTTCCTTTTAACTTCTCTTTCCCTTTGCGGAAATCTCATGTTTTACCCCTTCTCTGACACTCATACATCATTCTGCAACAAACCTACGACCCCCATTTATGCCAGGGGTCAAGGTCACGGACTTAGAAACTTAGAAAAAAACGAAAACTTAACAATTATAAATTTCCTTTTAACTTCTCTTTCCCTTTGCGGAAATCTTTCATATTTTACCCACCCCTTCTCTGACACTCATACATCATTCTGCAACAAACCTACAACCCCCATTTATGCCAGGGCTCAAGGTCACGGACTTATAAACTTAGAAAAAAAATAAAACTTAACAAATGTAAATTTCCTTATAACTTCTCTTTCCCTTTGCGGAATGCAGTGATATTTTACCCGGCCCTTCTCTGACACTCATACATCATTCTGCAACAAACCTACGACCCCCATTTATGCCAGGGGTCAAGGTCACGGACTTAGAATGTCTAGTTTGCTTTTTTCAACTGGAACCACCATCGCACTCTCCATATGTGCTGACATAGTCTTTTATCTGAAAATGATAGTATGCGAGCTGGAATTCATTCTAGGTCAGGGCTGAATCGGGGGGGAGGGGGGGGTATTCCGTAAGCCCCCGCTTACTGACAAATCTAGTTCCACCAGTACTAAAAAATACGAGTGGCCCTATACAGATATAATCATTTAGTCATACAATATGTATTTATTTTACTGACAGTGACTCGTGGTAGTATCAGACTATTTTAATATGCAAGTGAGGCATGATATTTTTTAATTATTTATACTAATTAAATGTGTCGACTGAAAAAATAATATTTTCGACAGATTATAAAGTATGATCATTACACATCACAACATAAATACAGAGAGTAAATAGTAATGTCCGTTAACATTTTAATGAAACACAGTTACAGCCCCTGATATCAGTGTGGAAATTTACGTCTGATATAAAATGTATACTAATGCCAATCAATACGTGGGGTAATGAAGAATGAATGTTTAGTTTGCCAGAAAATGTCCCAGATGATGTCTCTGATATAAAGAACATGTTGTGCCTACTGAGTGGGCATGTACCTTTAATCACCAAATCCAATGGTCACAAAATGGTTTTCAGACTTGTCCATTTATGAAAAGGGGGTGTTTTTGTATATGAAAATTACTTGCAAAAATGAAAAAGTGCAGATCCTGATGAGGTGACGAGCCGTCTCATCTGGATCTACACTATTTGCCAATACGACTATAGATACAGGTATGTAATGTTGAAAGGGTTAATGACCAAAAAAAGATACCATTTTATTACCTTGAACCGTATTCTCAGACAGCTGCAGCACGACTGTCGGGCACGCCCAAGAAGGTGTACACAATGTGCCTGAAGACAATAGAGAGCCTACTAGACCTCGATCAAGTGACCTCTGTACGCGAAATGGCCGTCAAGTTTGGCTGCACTGGTGCTGTAGATCTGGCGCAGAAAGTTTTACTTAGGTACGTAACCCTTTTTAACCCTCATTACGCGGGAGACGAAAATAGTCGTCTGCTGTTTTTCATTTTTGCCTTAATTCTGAATAAAAAACCTGTTTTGACAGCACATTAGAATCGTCTCCAGTGGAGACGATTCTCATGCGCTGTCAAAGCAGGTTTTTATCGAGAAATATTGAAAATAAAACATTTCCAGCAAACGACGAACAAATTTAATTCAACGTATTATTAAAGGGTTAACAGCTTGAGGATTTGGAATATAATCTTCCATGTGAATTTTTATAAATGTCCAGCAGCTCATCGGAACAACTCCGTCCCTATAACAGACATTTTGTTTACACCTGCCCTACAGTCATGGGTTGTCCATCCGCCCTTCCGTACACAGTCCAGCTCCAGATTAAAATTGGCAAAAACCCAATTGAAATCAGAAGTAGCGAGTATCAAAAAGCAATACAAAATGTGTGGTACCTTTATTCATGCTGCAGAAAACAATAAACACACCACAAATATAGCATATTTTTCTTATTTTCCATGAAAACACATCTTGGTATTTCATTAGAATTGTCTCCAAGGAGACAATTCTAATGAAATGCCAAGATATGTTTTAATTTCGAAGCAAACCATTCAATAATTGCTGTCTGTTGGTGTGTAAACAGTACTGTGATTTTATTTTTGCCAATTAAATGTTGAAAAACCCAATTGCTTCGGAAATGATGAAGTGACAATACTCGATTACAAATTCCTTATCTGGAGCCCTGGTACAGCTTCAAAAAAATTAACATTGGTGTAAATTTCTTATAATTTCTGCTTCATTTTACAGACCGTTGGCTTTAGACATACACTCCTCGGATGCTTATATACCATCAGCTATCATGCTGTGACAAATAACAACCCTTTGCCCCTGCTAATCCCAAGGTCAAGGCATAAGCACAATGTCGTACACTCGAGCTAAACTGTTGACGTCTCATTTGCTTAATTATTACATTAGTGTATTATGATTTTTAATACACTGTAAGTCTGTTATTACACTGCGAAAGCCCAGCGTTCATTAATTTCAAACTGACACTATTTTCAAAAACATGTCGGAGCCTTTTCCAAATTGAGTTTTTGATGAACCATCTCCCCATATGATGATTTGAGCGGTTGATGTGTTTACTTGCAGGTATGAGGAGGATTACCGGGCACGGGGGGCAGCAGACATGGACTTCAACACAAACCTGTTCCACGGGGCAGCCATGTGTGCAGCCTGCAGGTACGTCTACACCAGGGGGGCGTTTCTCAAATCTTCTTACGACTAAAATGTTCGTAAGCGCAAATTTAGAATCGTCTGCAAATTTCATTTGATGGATTTACATTTATTGAGCATAGGCTGCATATGCAGCCTATGATCAATAAATGTAAATCCAATAATTGTTTACAAGAAAATGTTGTTAATGTGAAATTTACAGACTATCATAATTTTGTAATTACAAACATTTTAGTTGTACAAAGTTTAATGAAACGGGCCCCTGGTCTATACATACAGATAAAGGTAACTGCCAATAAAAACTATATACCTGGCAGTCAGACATCACTGGTGAGTTCAATATCAGGGACTATATGTGCCGATAATCGGAGCGAGAGAAAATATAGAAAGAAGTGCTATATTATTTGTATTTTCACGAGATGTTACAAAAAGATATGAAAATCTCTCACTTTCTTGCTGCAAAATGGTCGATGAATATTGATGCGTTCTGCTGTCACTTATCTGTGATGGTAATGTCTGTTCATGATTACAAACTGCACTCGCATGTCCTGTATTGCTAATATGTGGCTGTGACTGGAGAAATAGGGCAAATGGGATTCGAGACAAGTGTAGCTTCTGATCAAATAGTAACCTCATGTAGCCTGGTAACGATCTATAATGCTTGTTAGAAGAGAAGCATGATGGATGTTTCATTTATGGAATTGCGAACTGTGCAGATCCTGATCAGGATGCACATGCTGATCTGGATCTATACTGGTCGCAAAACCCATGAGCCCTATTTCTCCAGTCACAGCCACATAAATACATTCATTTACATTCCACTATTTCCAGACATTTGATTTTTTCCCAGAATTATAAAAGTACAGTAGCGTAACCATGTGTCGGGATTACCCCAGCGTCGGGAATTTTCGTAAACAGCATTTGTCACTATTCACAGAAAATTACACGATATTTTTCCCGGACATTTTTTGCAGAAGTCACTTATCTGTCAAATGAAGAAAAATGTTCCACATCGCCCTTAGTCATGTAAGGTTTTAATCAAATTTGTTAGAATACCTTCAAAATGTTGTATTTCAACTATTCCCACTTTTGTCCACTCATAAACATCATTATTCAAAAAGATTTACAAAGCATGCTTCTCTCAGTCTACTTCACTGGATTATTTAGCCATTTTGAGAAGTCAATGTCGTGTAAACACAGACTGGTAGCTGTCCAATTACCAGAATAGAGCTTCTCATTATACTGGGGGGTCTTATATGAAAAACAATAAAAAACTAACACAGAATTATATTTGATTACACAGATGTAGGTATAAACTCTGTGTTTTTAATATAATGTATTGTTCTGTTGATTATAAAAATGCTCAGAATAATAGTCTACAGTTTGTAGATTGTTATTATCTTGTTGTTGGTATAAATCCTGCCTGTAGTGTGCACCATAATGAATATGGTAAAATAGCATGTACCACAAATGAAAATTAAACGTGATCTGAAAGCATCTTGCATTATGATTATTAGCCTTGTGATAATATTATTGTCATTTATGACTGGCAAAGGAAATGGTGGAAAATTGTTTACTGTACACTCCTCTGATAATTTAGAAAACCATTTTTTACACTGATCCGATGGTGCGCCGCAATACAGGATGAGTATAATCCGACAACAAAAATCCAGACTCTAAGGTCACAGTCTATTTTCTACAAGCGCCTGGATGATACGTTACAGTGCAGTCTCCGTTTTTGTTCCACCGTAGACAACACTTGCAAACTCAACGCGAACGCAACGCGAACGCAACGCGAACGCAACGCGAACGCAACGGTTTGCTGTAGCGTTGTATACGTTGTTTAAACGTATAATACGGTTCGTACACGTGTAATACACATTGTCAAACCGTTTAGTTTAAAAGCGTTGTATACGTTTAAATGTATAATACGGTTCGTACACGTGTAATACACATTGTCAAACCGTTTAGTTTTAAAGCGTGTAATACGTTTAGCTTCAAGGCGTATAACACGCTTTGGCGTATACATATGGAGCGAGGTGAAAGAGTTGAAACGTGTACAACGCTTTACCTGGAAGCGTGTAGCTATATGAAAGCGTTGACGGTTACAACGGTTACACGTTTTAACGCGAATACTTGTTCGGCCCCGATCGCTTCGATGCGTCCTTGTTTCGTCCCTTTTAAAATATCGCGAATACATGTACCTGTTCGGCCCGGATCGTTTAGAGGCGGAATGTTTGCGAATTGTAGATCACGTGAGCCGGCTCATCAGGATCTGCGGCATTCCTACGTACATATACATTTTATATACACAAAAATGACCCCTAATACTGCGTAATGTAACAGTTCCTAACTTAATATGGAATAGCCCGGGCCGATAGTCCGTGTCAATTACTTGGGGTTAAATATTACGAACACAGATAAACACAGTGCATGGTTTCTTTATTTTATTTTAACATCATCAGAAATGGCGAGTCTAGGAACTCTCGTATCTTTACGCTGAAGCCAGTCTATTTCAGTCACTAATCCGCTATACACCTGTCCCACGCGTGTGTTAAGAAAAATCGATATTTGGAGAAACTGAATACACAGCGAGCTACACACTGGTTTAACACGGATATGGCCCGCGGATATGTGTCATAAATTACTTGGTGGTCAAAACCGGTAAATTTACAAGGTTTATAGCGAAATAGCAGCCGACTGGCAATTTTTCTCTGACCGATTTTTAAGACTAGTTTTCAAATCTCAATCGGTCTGAGAGTTCAAAAATCGGTCCAGAACCGGAAAACTTAAAATTTTAGAAGCCCTGCAGTCTAGAAGTATATATACACACACGAACAACGATCTGAGCATGCGCATTCTACGCGATACACGGTTGGCATACCAAAACGTGTAATGCGTTAAAACCCGTGGAAACGTGTTATACATATAACACGGTTTCATCTGTACGGTTTACGTTTACAACCGTTGTACACGAATTACACGCTTTTGAAACTCAATGCGTTGTTTACAACCGTTGTAAACTTATCGGATTACACGCTTTTGAAACTCAATGCGTTGTTTACAACCATTGTATACGCTTACAACCGTTGTACACGGATTACACACTTTTGAAACTCAATGCGTTGTTTACAACCATTGTATACGCTTACAACCGTTGTACACGGATTACACACTTTTGAAACTCAATGCGTTGAACACGGTTTGTTCGACTTTCGCGCATGCGCAAGAGTGGGGAAACGCAACGCATGGCCGAAAACGTATTACACGTAGACGACACACGGTTTGAAACGCAACTAACAGAAACTCCACGGACAACGCACAACACTTTGTACACGTATAAACCCGGAACATTTTGACAGAAACGACTGTAACAAAATGGACGACATGGAAACAAGCGCGATTTTTAGATAAATCTGGTTTCACATCACTTTTACGATAAGTTTATTGTTTTAAAAAGTTTTGAATAATTGTTTTTATATGCGTATAGCTCTAGTAACTGGCCAACGAAGGCTTATTATCCAGAACCTAGGTATATCCACTGTAGTAAGATAATGATTAGTACTGATCATAATACTTTTCCGGAATAAGGCTCGGTGACTCTGTTATGGTGAGGAACTGGCACCAGGTATTTTCTAATTTCAGAGCTGAATATATATTTTTTCTGTAAATATTCATTTCAGATTTTCACAATAGGTGAATATGGGATTTGACCCTGTTAACCTGGCATAAACAGGGATTCCGCTGGGGAAAATAAAAAAATCGCCACTTCAAAAAAAGGCGATAAAAATAAACAATTGGATATACAAAATTACAATTTTTTATCGCCAATTGTTTATTTTTATCGCCAATTGGCGATCGCCGGCAGAATCCCTGCATAAAATGACCGTAGCTGTTGACAGGCAGTTAAACACCATTAAATAAATTTCCCCCAGAAAATTGAAGATTCGCGTCAACCGTGGAAAGGTGAAGGAGATTTGTGCAGTGAAGGCGACGTGCTTCGATAATCTCGTAGCTGAGCTGGAGAAACATGCTAACACTATAGACAGTAAGTACGACCATTGATCTGTATATGATGAGACCTTGTATAATATCAAAAGTAGATACTCAGGGCTGCAGATAAGGAATTAGTAATTGAGTATTGTTACTCCATCATTTCTGAAGCAATTGGGTATTTCACAATTTTAATTGGGTAAAATAAAATCACACTACTGTTTGCACATCAACAGACAGCAATTATTGAATATTTTACTTTGAAATGAAAACATGTCTTGGCATTTCATTAGAATTGTCTCCTTGGAGACAATTCTAATAAAATACCAAGATGTGTTTTCGTGGGAAAATAAGAAAAATGTGCTATATTTGTGGTCTGTTTGTTTTCTGCAGCATGATAATGGTACCACAATTTTTTAATTGCTTTTTGATACTCGCTACTTCTGATTTCAATTGGTTTTTTGGCAATTTTAATTGGATATTTAAGCAAATACGCAGCTTATCTGGAGCTCTGGATACTGTTGATCTAAGAGAAGTTGTTTGTGCAAAGTTTCGTTGTCTGAAATAGCTTCACCATATGCACGAGGATGTAGATGGTTCACAGTTCGTTGATGGAATGCCGAACAGCACAGACCCAGACCAGACTGCACATATCAAGGTATATGCTGATCGCATACATGTACTGTAAAGTCCGGTAATCCCATAATGTCTCTTCGTATGGATGGGTTGTGGTTTAGTGGTCAGAACACACGACTTGAATGCCTGAGGTTGTGGGTGCAATCCCAGCTCTTAAGGCATGCACAAATACATGTACATTCATAGGATTTCCATCTCACTAGTGTTTTGGGTGAGACTTCTAAGCAAGGTCCAGGTCTCTATAATATGGCTGTGACTGAAGAAATTGGGCTTACGGGTTTTGCGACCAATGTAGATCCAGATCAGCCTGTGCATACGCATAGTCTGATCTGGATCTACACTGTCCTCTATTCCATCATTGAAATCCCGTCATGCTTCAAACAGGCAATATGGATCGCTATCGGGCTGCAGGAGTGTGCTATTTGATCTGGATCTACACTGGTCACAATCCCATAAGCCCCATTTTCACTAGTCACAGCCACATATTTCCGTAGCTGTTGCTGGGATGTTTAAACTCTTTCTCTTTCACTTTTCATGTACCCACAAAACGTTGGGGGTACATATAGTCACCACCCTCTCCATTTGTTTGTCTGTCCATCTGTCTGTCCAAGATTTGTATCAAAATTATTCAGGTACCTACTATTTCTGTGACCGTATTTTTAGCTCACCTGAGCGAAGCTCGTGTGAGCTATTGTTACCGCAATGTGTCCGTCATCGTCGTCCGTCTCCTCGGTAACCATTGGGCGTATAGTCACCAAACTTCATGGTCATGGTCCTTAGGTAGGGGGATTACAAAATTGTTAAAATGACGTCATTACGTAATCCAAGATGGCCACCGTCTAAAAATAGCACAAATTCTTCAAAAATCTTCTTCTCAAGAACCGCCAACCGTATTTCGACAAAACTTGGTAGGAATGATGATGTACAATGCTCTTTCAAAGTTGTTAAAATGGTGACCCCGGGTCAAAAATTTAATTTTTGACCGAATATGGTAATGTCATATATAAAATTGAAGGTATCAACGAGGCGATCACTCTGGTGCATTTTTTGTAGAAATCAGATGTTTCTGTCATCCAAGATGGCCGGCGAAATGTCAAAAGGTTGTTCTTTTATTAGAGATTTCAAAATTCTTCTTCACATGAACCGATTGGCCCATGGTAGCCAAACTTAAAAGTTATGGTCCATGGGTGAAGCCTTTTCAGATTTGTAAAAATGGAGGTCATCGCTAATCCAAGATGGCCGCCGTCTAAAAATAGCATACATTCTTAAAAAATCTTCTTCTCATGAACCGCTAGCCAGATTTAGACGAAACTTGCTAGGAATGATCAATGTACAATGCTGTTTCAAAGTTGTTAAAATGGTGACCCCGGGGCCAAAAATGGGCGTGGCCCGTGGGATCAAATTGAGGTCAAATTTTATTTTTGACCGAATATGGTCATGTTATATATAAAATCGAAGGTATCAACGAGGCGATCACTCTGGTGCATTTATTGTCGAAATTGGATGGTTATGTCATCCAAGATGGCCGCCGAAAGGTCAAAAGGTTGTTCTTTTATCAGAAATTGCAAAATTCTTCTTCACATGAACCGCTTGGCCCATGGTAGCCAAACTTAAAAGTTATGGTCCATGGGTGAAGCCTTTTCAGATTTGTTAAAATGGAGGTCATCGCTAATCCAAGATGGCCGCCGTCTGCAAATAGCATAAATTCTTAAAATATCTTCTTCTCATGAACCACTTGCCGTATTTCGACGAAACTTGGTAGGAATGATCGATGTACAATGCTCTTTCAAAGTTGTTAAAATGGTGACCCCGGGGTCAAAAATGGGTGTGGCCCGTGAGGTCAAATTGGGGTCAAATTTTATTTTTGACTGAATATGGTCATGTCTATATCAAATCGAAGGTATCAAAGAGGCGATCACTCTGGTACATTTTTTGTCGAAATTGGATGGTCATGTCATCCAAGATGGCCGCCGAAAGGTCAAAAGGTCGTTCTTTTACTAGAGATTTAAAAAAAATAAAATTCACACGAACTGCTTGGCCCATGGTGGCCAAACTTCACAGTTATGGTCCATGGGTGAAGCCTTTTCAGATTTGTTGAAACGGAGGTCGTCGCTAATCCAGGGATGGCCGCCGTCTAAAAATATCTGAAATTCTTAAAAAATCTTCTTCTCATGAACTGCCAGCCAGATTTCGACGAAACTTGGTATGATCGATGTAGAATGCTCTTTCAAAGGTGTTAAAATGGTGACCCCGAGGTCAAAAATGGGCATGGCCCGTGGGGTAAAATTTTATTTTTGACCGAATATGCTTATGTCATATATCAAATTGAAGGTATCGATGAGGCGATTGCTCTGGTGCAATATTTGTCGGAATCGGATAATTATGTCATCCATGATGGCCGCCAAAAGGTCCATTTATTCGAGATTTTGAACGTCTTTTTCTCAGGAACCACATGGCCGATGCTGGCCAAACTACATAGGAAGTTAAGATCCTTGGGTGAAGCATTTTCAGATTTGGTAAAATGAGAGTCATCGCTTAAAACACATGAACTCAATGTCACATTCTCCTCTGGTGTTCATGGAGTCAGGTGAGCGAATTAGGGCCATCATGGCCCTCTTGTTTAAAGTTGGCTTGAAACATCATATTTATTTGTCGTTATCCCCTTGCCGATAGGCAAGAGGTGATGTAGCGTTAGTGCATGTACGTATGTGCGTGTGTATGTACATTAATAACACCTTTCATTTTTAGCGCGCCTTCCAAAGGAAGCTGTGCTTATGGCATACCCTCGGCGTCGTAGACGTCCGTCTGTCCGTCCGTCTTCAAAAATTATAATGGACTATATTTTCTGTTTCCTTGCTTGGATTTGCTTCATATTTCACACACGCATTACTACAAGGGTCCTCTACTGTGCTGTGGCAAATCCACGTCTGTGCCGCCCCTTCTAAGCCCAGGGTCAAGGTCACATACTTTGTGCATCTCGAAACCTTAACGCTCAGTCGCTCGGGTAAATAATGGCCTATATTTTCTGTTTGCTTGCTTGGATTTGCTTCATATTTCACACACGCATTGCTCCAAGGGTCCTCTACTGCGCTGTGGCAAATCCACGTTCAAATGTGCCCTCGGTTCCTTTGCTGCCACCGGGCGCACTTCGTTGTCCTCTGACAACTCTTGTTCAATAAGTTATGAACCGCTTCACAGATTTTGATAATATTTGGTTAATGTGTGTCTATGGATGGTGCTGTGTTTTGCCACCCAAGGTCAAGGTCACCGAGAACTTATGTTCACTTTCTTTGTATTAAGACAAAAATGTATTTTTTTTTTATTATCGAGGCTGCCATTATTATTCATATTTCCGTTCTATAATGAACACTTGCAGCCTTGTGCTCAAGGTAAATTGATTTAGAAATGTGCTTCAATGATTTTATGGATACATGCTCCGTCAGTGTTACTGATTTCATGTTTCCATGTCTCTCATTGACAATTGGCAATTTCCTATTGAAATTAAAATACCCAGTAAAGAAATACATATTGAAATTGACATAGCAACTATTTTGTTATTTTAGAAGAGAAAAAGTTAGTGGAGAAGAGGCGAGCTACAACTCTGCTAGATGAAGTGGAGAGACAATTAAAAGGTATTAACTCATTCACCCCTAAGTAACTGGAATGTATTTTGATATGTTAACTTTACAACAGATTCAATCGTCACAAAATGATTTTCAGACTAGTCTATTTATGAAAAGGGGGTGTTTTTGTTCTCAAAAATATGAAAATTACTTAACTTGCAAATAGTGCAGATCCTGATGAGACGGCTCGTCACGAGCCGACTCATCTGGGTCTACACATTTTGCCAATACCACTATACAGGCCTGTGGTGTAGAAAGGGTTAAGCAGATATATTGGTATATGTCTTGTCTGTTCTCCCCAGGGGTAGAGCCATAAATTCCCACTAAAATGACTAAATGACGCTAAAAATTGGAGGAGGGTGTCTGTCACACTCACCTTGCTACTCAACATGGAAATTTAGATGTACCTGATGGAAATCTGGTGCCGATTTTTTCAAAATTGCGGTAATCTACGTAAGTGTACTTTGAGGTAGTGATTATTTATTGGTACTGAAATCAGGGCTCCAGATAAGGAATTAGTAATTGAGTATTGTCACGCCATCATTTCTGAAGCAATTGGGTATTTCAAAATTTTAATTTGGTAAAATAAAATCACACTACTGTTTACACATCAGTAGACAGCAATTATTGAATAGTTTGCTTCGAAATGAAAACAATATCTTGGCATTTCATTAGAATTGTCTCCTTGCAGACAATTCTGATGAAATACCAAGATGTGTTTTCATGGAAAATAAGAAAAATATGCTATATTTGTGGTCTGTTTATTGTGTTCTGCAGCATGATAAAGGTACAACAACATTTTTAGCTTCGAATAGTTGGAGCTTATGTTGTCACCCCGGCGTCGGCGTCATCACCTTGGTTAAGGTTTTTAGTCAACCTTGTATATGGAATACTACTGGCCCTACACCCACCATACTTGGACAACTTCATCTCCTAGTGATGTACATCAATAACCCCTGATCTATATTTGACCTTGACCTACATTTCCTCTTGAATTACTTAGTTAATTCCCCTTGGTTAAGGTTTTTAGTCAACATTGGTTAAGGTTTTTAGTCTCGCTTGTACATGGAATACTATTGTGCATACAGACACCATACTTGGACAACCTTTTCTCATAGGGATGTACATCAATAACCCCTGATCTATATTTGACCTTGACCTACATTTCCTCTTGAATTACTTAGTTAATTCCCCTTGGTTACGGTTTTTAGTCAAGCTTGTATATGGAATACTATTGGCCCTACACCAACCATACTTGGACAACTTCATCTCCTAGTGACTTACATCAATAACCCCTGATATATATTTAACATTGACTTACATTTAACCTTGAATTACTTAGTTAATTCCCCTTGGTTAAGGTTTTTAGTCAACCTTGGTTACGGTTTTTAGCTCGACTATTCGAAGAATAAGTAGAGCTTATGTTGTCACCCTGGCGTCGCGTCACCGTCACGCCTTGGTTAAGGTTTTTAGTCAACCTTGTATATGGAATACTACTGGCCCTACACCCACCATGCTTGGACAACTTCATCTCCTAGTGATGTACATCAATAACCCCTGATCTATATTTGACCTTGACCTACATTTCCTCTTGAATTACTTAGTTAATTCCCCTTGGTTAAGGTTTTTAGTCAACCTTGGTTAAGGTTTTTAGTCAAGCTTGTACATGGAATACTATTGTGCATACAGACACCATACTTGGACAACCTTTTCTCATAGGGATGTACATCAATAACCCCTGATCTATATTTGACCTTGACCTACATTTCCTCTTCAATTACTTAGTTAATTCCCCTTGGTTAAGGTTTTTAGTCAATATTGTATATGGAATACTACTGGCCCTACACCACCATACTTGGACAACTTCATCTCCTAGTGATGTACTTCAATAACCCCTGATCTATATTTGACCTTGACCTACATTTAACCTTGAATTACTTACTTAATTCCCATTGGTTAAGATTTTTAGTCAACCTTGGTTAAGGTTTTTAGTCAAGCTTGTACATGGAATACTATTGTGCATACAGACACCATACGTGGATAACTTTTTCTCATAGGGATGTACATCAATAACCCCTGACCCATAGTTTACCTTCACCTACATTTAACCTTGAATTACTTGGTTAATGTTTATAGTCAAGCTTGTATATGGAATACTCCTGGGCCTACATCAACCATACTTGGATAACTTCATCTCCTAGTAATGTACATCAATAATCCCTGACCTATATTTGACCTATATTTTGATAATTTTCCGACCAATCCAATCACCACAAAATTATTTTTAGACTAGTACATTTATAAAAACAGGGTTCAGGTTTGGGGGCGAAGTAGGCGATATTCTCGCCTTGATCTCTCGGACTTCGCCCTGTCCGTCCAGAAAAGCGATGTCCACTTCGCCCTAAAAAAATGTCGGAAAATATATTCTCAAAAACCCAGCTAGAACCAAATTTGTGTCCGGTAATCCGGATTTCCCATACACTGATCATATCTCGCTAATTCCAGCTGGTATAATCCCACTTAATTGATGCCACCCGGCTGCTTGGCCGTGTACCGTGTCGGTCAGTGATCAGTTATCGAGATGTGTCAAGACACGAGAAAATCGGGAAAAACGCTCTTCTGTGACCAGTCTGGTTTTACCCTCAATATCCCGTCATAATCTCATAAATATCTTGGATCGTTCTGTATACAGATGATAGTTTTAATTTCATTCGCAGATATGCAATGAAATGGGTTCGTAAACTTTATATTGGAGGCAGTATCATAGTTTGTTTACACAATCTTGTGTAAACTGCACACGCACATGGCTGGTTCTCCTCCCGTTGTATGTAAAGCTAATCGCGCAGCTGGGCCCATGCTGTAACACGTGATGTGAAGGTTGCGGTATCGATTTTTCTATTGGACGACCTGTTAAATTTATGCGGATTGCGGATCACGTGATAACTGGAGACATGTGACCTGTGCTGTGTACACCACAGGTGTATACCACAGGGTGTCGAGCTGTTACGTGCTAAATTAATCGCGCTTAATGAATCGGCCTTAACATCGAGGGCCGTATTAATTAATTGGCGGTTTCTTCAATGAAAACAATATAATTCCTTGTTTGAAAGTCGTGTAGTGTGATAATAGATGCCCGATTTTAATAGTAGGAAATCTAAATATAGTCAAATGTGCGCAACCTCATTGTCTCTTGGATGTCCGTGACAGTTTGATGCTTTGAAAACATAGAGTTTACAGTTACGCGATAACCGTAAGAGAAATGTTCAGTGAAATTATGATTTTTATCACTTCTCCCTAATTTTGCCTCGCTTCTCCCTATTTTACCAGGAGGGAGAAGTCACTTCTCCCTAAATTTTTGGCCTAACTTGAACCCTGAAAAAGTTTTGTTTTTTTAATTAAAATATGAAATTTATTGGCAAAAAGTGCCGATCCTGATGAGACGGCTCTTTATGAGCCGGCTCATCTGGATCTACACTGTTTGCAAACACTGCTCTAGACGTTTGTCGTGTTGATAGGGTTAAATCAATTTCGGGAAAATTATCACAGACTGTTCCATTAACATTGTAGAG
Organism: Conchocele bisecta; assembly: GCA_029237695.1. Lineage (NCBI taxonomy): Eukaryota > Metazoa > Mollusca > Bivalvia > Lucinida > Thyasiridae > Conchocele > Conchocele bisecta. The sequence goes on along the minus strand of CM055265.1, from coordinate 63,867,415 downwards.
GAAGCGCCGGGCGGGAAGCAGCAGAAATGTGACGAGGAACAACAACAGAAGGAGGACTATGAAGACTGGAAGAAGAAAATTCTCGAAAATGCCAAGAAAATGAAAGCCAAGTCTTGACGAATCGCAATTTGGTATTTTGTCTGGTTTGACAATGCAAGGAAATCAAGACCCAGCTCTGACAAACCCTTGTTTTTGGAGACGGGACAGTGATTTGTTATGTAAATGCTAACATGGTTGGTGCAATAGAGGGAAAGTTGTGTGATTTCATACAGCAATTCTGGCTGTGACTGGAGATTTGATTTAATGATGTTTAGCGGCCTGTCAACAGCTATAGTCATTTTAGGCTGGTTAACGGTTGACTCCCATATGTTACTAGAAACAAAATTGCTGCCTCACTGTATACCTCTCGCGAGGGTAGCAATTTAACCCCTTCTCTTTAATGTAACACATGCAAGAGTGATTTTTGCAACTGGTTATCTGGCGTGTTTGATATGTTGGCTATAAAATATACAGTTCACTAAATTTTGACCTACATGCAACAGGTTTGGGTATGCACTTCGGCAAATTATTGTAGCTAATATGTTACCTGTAAATGGAGAAATGGGGCTTATAGTATTTGTGATCAGCGTAATTCATGATCAAATAGCACACTCCTGTAGCCTATTAACAATCTATATTGCTTGTTAGACGCATGACGTGCGTTTCTTTGATGGAATGGCGAACAGTGCAGATGCACAGGCTGATCTGGATCTACACTGGTCATAATTATGACCAATTTAGATGTCTTCTCAGCAATAGCAGAAAATGAAGGCCAAGTTTTGATGACCGTCACAACTTAGGATGCAGGCTAGTCATTTGTTATTTAAAATTCATAACATTGGGAGTAATGCCGTGCGAATTGTGAAATTTGACACAGCAAAATATAAATGTGACTGTGACTGGAGAAATAGGTTTTGTGGGTTTTGTGACTAGTAGATCCAGATCAGCCTGTGCATCCACACAGTCTGATCAGGATCTGCACTGTTCGCCATACCATCAATGAAATTGCCAACATGCTTCGACATAGATCGTTACCAGGCTGCAGAATTGTGCTATTTGGTCAGGTGTGGTATGGAACTGGCACCAGGGGCCCGTTTCACTAAACTTCTTACGACTAAAATGTTCATAAGCGCAAATTTAGAATCGTCTGCAAATTTGAATTGATGGATTTACATTTATTGAGCATAGGCTGCATATGCAGCCTATGCTCAATAAATGTAAATCCAACAATTATTTACAAGAAAACAGTGTTAATGTGAAATTTACAGACTATCATAATTTTGCACTTACGAAGATTTTAGTCGTAGGAAGTTTAGTGAAACGGGCCCCAGGTCGGGTTATTATAATTTCAGGGCTGAATATATTTTTTCTCGATGTAAATATTCCGTTCTGATTTTGGGATTGTCGCCCCCGAATGCAGCAGGTTAAAACGGGATCAAACCTGTTTGTCCAGCCTGGTTATGTGAGTATTACAATTATTCATAATCCTATTACTTTTAGGGAAGGGGCCAAGTGACTTTGGTGTGGTATGAACCTGGCACCAGTCCGGTTACCGTATTCTAATTTCAGGGTTGAATATATATTTTGATGTAAATATTCTGTTCTGATTTTGTGATTTCCCCCCCCCCCCCCCCCCCCCCCCCCCCCCCCCCCCTCCCCCCCCCCCCCCCCCCCCCCACAATGCAGCAGGTTGAATGCGGGATTGAATGACCTTAGCTGTTGATAGGCCGTTAACCATTAATCAAACAGCATTTCGTGATTTGTTAAGAATTGTGGATCCTTGTCCTTATGAACAGATCGGGATCTAAACATTTTGTTCATGTCAGTACTGTAAGACTATTGAACTTTGATTTGATTTATTGGTGTTTAACAGCCTATCAACAGCTAAGGTTATTTAAAGCCTGGCCAACAGGTTCGATCCCACATTTAACCTGCTGCATTCGGGGGGAAATCCCAAAATCAGAACGAAATATTGAAATTAGAATAGCCTGACCTGGTGCCAAGTCTATACCACACACAGCTACTTGGCCCATTCCCCTAAAAGTAATAGCAGTAGGATTACTCTTATACGGTTCAGCTTTCACATACAAGAAAGCCAAAGACGTACCCGTGTGTTGAAGTACATGTATTTGAATGGTGAACAACATAGGCGCTGATCATACTGCACAGGCACAAGGGACTTTAGTGATCAATACAGGGAGCCTCTAGATTATCGGACAAAAATGGCAGTATTTTTACGATATTTTTCTTAAAATAGCTACAGGCATAAACTGATCACAGAACAATCGTCGGTTCTTGCTTTCTCAACGCAAGTAAACTATTTGCGAAATGTGCCATCTTTCTCACTTAAAATTGGGTCGGATCATCAGTCGTAAGATTGCCCCAAAATTAACATCAACAATCAGTTATTCGGACAAACATATACTCGTCTTATAACTTGTATTCTCAACATGAAATCATAATTTTATCGCCTGTAAACCAGTGTAAATAGCGTTGTGTAGTTCTGCAGAAAAACAATCACCATTCGCTTATTTTTAGAAGATATTCTATTTATAGAACAACTCTGAAATGACATAATGGGCGCATTCGATTGCAAGCCCCCACAAGACTTTTGACGTTGTAAACAACTTGTCGACAGAGTTGAGGAATATTTTCAGCAAATCTTACTAAAATGTTTACCATGGCAATATATTCTTCACACTGGCATGGAAATAGCAAACACCTGCGTGACTTAGATGTATTTGTTGCAAATTCTGATCAAACGAATGCGCTTAATTAACAGGTATTTTCATTTGTCCGATAAACTGATTGTCCGGATAATTGGTATGACCCCTGTATATAAAATCTTTCATCAAGCTGTAGGTTGGATTATTTCTACGAGTGGCTAACATTAGGACCAACTCGGCACATTAATTATCAAAATAAAGTTGTTTGTTTGACCTAGTTGGAGCAAATCTTGGCCTCGACATTCACAAACTTATTTGAAGCACACGATTTACGGAAATGCTGAGAAATGGTTATAATCATAGTGACATATGGTCCACATTGATTTTCAAATTGAGTGTGAAAATACTGTCATAATGTTAAAAATCACTTCGTTGAGCTTTGCTTTTTGCAGCTCAAATAAGTGAATGTTTTTTTTATTTGTTATATTTTTTTTATAATTTTTTCCCTGTTTAGTAATGAAGAAAATCAATAATCCATCTGTAAAAGTAAAATACGCAATTATTTTGAAATCAGGGGGTGTACGCTTTAGACACAAAACTTATCTGGAGCTCTGTGAGATATCGCATATCTTGGTTACAAAATCACATGCCAGGATACGGGTGTCTCGGTTCATGCAAACTGTAACAATTTCTTATTAACCCTTAGACCGCTACTCACAACATTTGTCGTCTGCTGTTGCTTTTAATTCTTGCCTTATTTCTCAATAAAAACATGGTTTGACAGCACTTCAGAATCATTTCCAATTCTGAAGTGCTGTCAAAGCATGTTGAAAATTATTCTACTGTGCTGTCAAAGCATGTTTTTGATGATAAAAATGGAAAATAGAAAATAAACAGCAGACGATCAAAAAATTAAGATAGCGGTCTAAGGGTTAAGTTCATGAGGGCTTTTCCAGAATTAATGGTATGTGGGGGTTGGAAGGCATTTATTTTGTTTACCCACCCATACAAAATAATTTTCATACCCCACCACCCATGCATTTGAATTATTGCTTCACCCCACCACCCATGCTTATGAAGTATCGCTTCACCCCACCACCCACACAATTGAATTATTTTCGTTTGCCCCAACCCCCATAGTTCATTCATTTTCCCTTGCCACACCACCCATATGTATTCATTATTGTATTTCCCCCCACCACCCATACAATCGAGTTATTTCTTTGACCCCCAACCCCCATAATTATTTATCATCACAATTATTTTAAATATATTGCCAATATATATCGGTAAATGGAAAGTGCGATTATTACGTTTGAGGTAATTAGAAATCGCATCGGTCCCGTTATTATTTGTTGATTATATGACCGACCTCCGTTTCTCCCTTCGACCAACTCGTCCGTCAGCCAACTCAAAATAATACACAATAGCGACATGATCAGCGGATAGTCGACAGGTTACAGCAGGCCCATATGTAGGGGGTGGGGGAGGGGTGGGAGGATGTTATATATATATATTTCTCAACAACAAAACATGAGAATCGTCTCGCGTTTTCGCGATCTCGCCTTCCCCTTTTGAAAATAAGTTTGGCTCCAACCCGATTTTTCTGTCTGTAACTTAGGGCTTTACAGACGGAAAATTCGGGGTTATTTTGCTCATACATGTGTCGAAAGCATGCGTGTTGAAATTGCGCATGCGTGTGTGTAGACCGTACTTCCAACAGTCATACGAAATCGCGAATCAAAAACGCGCGATAGCTCGGCCAGGTTGCAAAATAGCGAGATTGATAGAATCTCGCGTTTTCGTGATCTCAACCTATGCGAGAAATCGCGAAGATGCGAGGTTGTCACATTTCCTTAACAGGACACGTACACGTTGTATTAGGAGATGATTCTCGTGTGCTGCCAAAACATGTTTTTATTAAGAAATAGAGCAAATGTGGACAAACTTCCGTATTTCTTGACAACTAAAACATAATTTGACAAAAAATGATAATCGTCTTAGGGAGACGATTTTTAGCTCGACTATTCGAAGAATAAGTAGAGCTTATGTTGTCACCCCGGCGTCGGCGTCGACGTCACCGTCACGCCTTGGTTAAGGTTTTTAGTCAACCCTGTATATGGAATACTACTGGCCCTCAACCCTGTATATGGAATACTACTGGCCCTACACCCAACATACTTGGACAACTTCATCTCCTAGTGATGTACATCAATAACCCCTGGTCTATATTTGACCTTGACCTACATTTCCTCTTCAATTACTTAGTTAATTCCCCTTGGTTAAGGTTTTTAGTCAAGCTTGTATATGGATTACTCCTGGCCCTACACCCACCATACTTGGACAACTTCATCTCCTAGGGATGTACATCAGTAACCCCTGATCTATATTTGACCTTGACCTACATTTCCTCTTGAATTACTTGGTTAATTCTCTTTGGTTAAGGTTTTTAGTCAACCTTGTAGATGGAATACTCCTGGCCCTACACCAACCATACTTGGACAACTTTATCTCCTAGTGATGTACATCAACAACACCTGACCTATATTTGACATTGACCTACATTTAACCTTGAATTACCTAGTTAATTCCCCTTGGTTAAGGTTTTTAGTCAACCTTGGTTAAGGTTTTTAGTCAAGCTTGTACATGGAATACTATTGTGCATACAGACACCATACTTGGACAACCTTTTCTCATAGGGATGTACATCAATAACCCCTGATCTATATTTGACCTTGACCTACATTTGACCTTGACCTACATTTCCTCTTGAATTACTTAGTTAATTCTCTTTCGTTAAGGTTTTTAGTCAAGCTTGTAGATGGAATACTCCTGGCCCTACACCAACCATACTTGGACAACTTTATCTCCTAGTGATGTACATCAACAACCCCTGACCTATATTTGACTTTTACCTACATTTAACCTTGAATTACTTAGTTAATTCCCATTGGTTAAGGTTTTTAGTCAAGCTTTCTACATGGAATACTATTGTGCATACAGACACCATACTTGGACAACCTTTTCTCATTGTGATGTACATCAATAACCCCTGATCTATATTTGACCTTGACCTACATTTCCTCTTGAATTACTTAGTTAATTCCCCTTGGTTAAGGTTTTTAGTCAACCTTGTAGATGGAATACTCCTGGCCTACACCAACCATACTTGGACAACTTTATCTCCTAGTGATGTACATAAACAACCCCTGTCCTATATTTGACCTTGACCTACATTTAACCTTGAATTACCTAGTTAATTTCCCTTGGTTAAGGTTTTTAGTCAACCTTGGTTAAGGTTTTTAGTCAAGCTTGTACATGGAATACTATTGTGCATACAGACACCATACTTGGACAACCTTTTCTCATAGGGATGTACATCAATAACCCCTGATCTATATTTTACCTTGACCTACATTTCCTCTTCAATTACTTATTTAATTCTCCTTGGTTAAGGTTTTTAGTCAAGCTTGTATATGGAATACTCCTGGCCCTACACCCACCATACTTGGACAACTTTATCTCCTAGTGATGTACATCAACAACCCCTGACCTATATTTGACTATGACCTACATTTAACCTTGAATTACTTAGTTAATTCCCTTTGGTTAAGGTTTTTAGTCAACCTTGGTTAAGGTTTTTAGTCAAGCTTTCTACATGGAATACTATTGTGCATACAGACACCATACTTGGAAAACCTTTTCTCATAGCGATGTACATCAATAACCCCTGATCTATATTTGACCTTGACCTACATTTCCTCTTGAATTACTTAGTTAATTCCCCTTGGTTAAGGTTTTTAGTCAAGCTTGTATATGGAATACTACTGGCCCACCATATTTGGACAACTTCATCTCCTAGTAATGTACATCAACAACCCCTGATATATATTTCACCTTGACCTATATTTCCTCTTCAATTACTTACTTAAGTCACCTTGGTTAAGGTTTTTAGTCGACCTTGGTTAAGGTTTTTACTCAAGCTTGTACATGGAATACTATTGTGCATACAGACACCATACTTGGACAACCTTTTCTCATAGGGATGTACATCAATAACCCCTGATCTATATTTGACTTTCACCTACATTTCCTCTTGAATTACTTAGTTAATTCTCTTTGGTTAAGGTTTTTAGTCAACCTTGTTGATGGAATACTCCTGGCCCTACACCAACCATACTTGGACAACTTCATCTCCTAGTGATGTACATCAACAACCCTGACCTATATTTCACCTTGACCTACATTTAACCTTGAATTAATTAGTTAATCCCCCTTGGTTAAGGTTTTTAGTCAACCTTGGTTAAGGTTTTTAGTCAAGCTTGTATATGGAATACTATTGTGCATACAGACACCATACTTGGATAACTTTTTCGCATAGGGATGTACATCAATAACTCCTGACCTATATTTTACCTTCACCTACATTTAACCTTGAATTACTTGGTTAATGTTTATAGTCAAGCTTGTATATGGAATACTCCTGGGCCTACATCAACCATACTTGGACAACTTCATCTCCTAGTGATGTACATCAGTAATCCCTGACCTATATTTGACCATGACCTACTTTTATCCTTGGATTACTTAGTTATTTCCCCTTGGTTACGGTTTTTAGTCAAGCTTCTATATGGAATACTCCTGGGCCTACAGCAACAATACTTGGAAAACTTCATCTCCTAGTGATGTACATCAATAACCCCTGACCTATATCTGTCATTGACCTACATTTAACCTTGAATTACTTACTTAATTTCCCTTGGTTAAGTTTTTTAGTCGACCTTGGTTAAGGTTTTTATGCAGGCCGCAGCCACCTTGTTTGTCAGCTATGTGTACATCGACAACCCTCGTAGTCGTGCTATGCTGTTCTCCTACAGCTCTTGTTATATACTGCCAATACATGTTTATTGAACAAAAACATATATATGATACGTGTTACTGGTGTTACGTGTTACTAGTTACTGCATCGTATCGTCGACTATACACAAGATCGCGAAAACGCGAGACCAAATCGCGAGGCGAAAACTTGATATTCTATTGTATTCAATATCGCGTGGATACATAAATAATACTGCCGGGTGTCCGTGCGTATTTTTAATTGTTGACAGTATTATCACCGAAAACCGGCGATGTGACATGGAATGAAATGTCGAACCTAGCCCATATTCATTGGGGAAACTGTTAGACCGGGCAAACGTTTGACACATTCAGAAATAAACGATTTAATTCGCGTTTCTCGAGTCGGTGGAGAGGAAATACGATCGATTACACACCGTGAAAATCTTGTTGGAACGTAAATGTCAATTGTCGTGTACACCAATTCAGTTTACCGCCGTTACATCAGCTGTTATTCTAAGTATGTATGGTCGCTCGTTAGGGGCATTTTTTCCTTCTTTTATAAGGGGTGGGTTGTGGCCTAGGGGTAGAACATCTGACTTCCAATCTGGAGGTTGTGGGTTCAAACATGGTCTTATGCATCAACAATATACTTTCTTAGTATATTCATAGTGTTTCCATCCCACTGGTATGTCGGATGAGACTAACTGTGTTTCCGTTTCTATATGACCTTAGCTGTTGCTGGGACGTTTAACCCATTCACTTTCAATTTTTTTCTTCGTTTATACGCGTAGAAACGATAATTAAGAACCTTAAAAGTTCTTTTCCACCCCGTGAATGAACGTGAATTTATTTCTCTAAATATTCGTTTCTTGGCATGTTGACGCGATGAGAAAATAAAATAAATCAATAACCATAGATTGCAAAACGTGATAGTGACTTCAAGTGTTTTTCGTCTTGAAGCCATAGACAAGAAGAAAGGGAATTCGTTTCTACACTGCGTCTGGAAGAAACAAAAATTAGCATCCCTTAGATGAACACACATCGGCGAAAAGAAATCGTGACATTTACTACAATTACATTACGTTTCGAAGCCTTAAAGGAATGCTAATTATCGTTCTTTCGTGACATAGAAATTAATTTTAAGGTTGTGAACTGGAAAAAACAAATAAATATGGGGTCAGAATAAATTAAAAAAAAAATAGTTTACGTCGTACATTGTATTTGATTTAAATCATCCCCGGGTCAGAGGTGTAAAATTTACGTTCTTTCGCGGCGAGTACACAAAATGAAATGTCCCTAACGAGCCACCATAAGAATGCGAACAAATAGCCGACATGTACGTACTACTGTGAACAAACCTGCGTTTAGGCTTACTTTCAGTTTCTACAATACATCCGCTTGCATTGGGAGGCGAAACATGCATGCTGTATGCAGGATGTGGGACTACGTGATGGGAGAATACTTGTTATAAATTTTAGTCAGGGCGGGTCACATTGTTATCTGATAAAATTATGGTCAGTGTAGACCATCATGGCATGGTCACACAGTTTCATTATCCAAGCAACTAGTCTACTCTATGGAAACACATCTACATGTAGACATGTTTATTCGGCTGAACTAAATATAGGGTGTAACGTGATGGAATGTGCGGTCAACTCCATTCAATCACATGATGTACAAAGTAGTAACACAGTGATTCGTCATTTTGTCGATGTACAACCGTGGCCGATCAAGGATTTCACCAAGGGTGGGGGCCCATATGGAACTTGCACGAGGTATGCTCGTTCGCCGACTGATCGGAGGGAGGGAGTTGGCTAGGGGGGTCCGGGGGCAAGTCCCCGGATTTTTTTGGAATTGAGGAAGCCATTTCCTGCATTCTACTGCATTTTTTTCTACTTGCTCAATATTTCATAAAAAATATAAAAAAATCGGGATTTCTGAAGGGAGGGGCCCGGCCCCCTCCCCCTGAATCCGCCTCTGTACAAAGTAGTAACACAGTGATTCGCCGCAAATCGCCACCTCGCGGCACGTCAACTTTTAGTACATGGCTGCTTCGACGATAGTGCGCTTGCGCAAACAGAAAGAGGCTGACGGAAGATTCGCTACTATGCAGTTTCGCGCCTGGAGGTTTCGCACCTTTCCCTAAGGAGGTTTCGATACCCACGAAAGTGTAGGTGATGCGAAATGTACAGATAGTGAACACGCAGATCAAGTTGGCCCATGTCGACTCGGACCCAGTGACGATTTAAATCAAATACGACAACAACTATTTGTTTTTATTTATTTATTCTGACCCCATATTTATTTTATTTATTTCACCTGCTAAATAGCCACCTTGATTTATTTCACCCTAGGAAGATAGACCCACGATGCACACAATTCAATTTTAGGAAAACCCCACCATGCACAAAATTCATTTTTTGGAAAACCCCACCATGCACAAAATTAATTTGTTGGAACACCACACCACCCATCCAAATTTAAATCGGGTGCCGTCCAACCCCCCCATACCAAACATTCTGGAAAAGCCCTGAGCAATTGTAGCCTATTGAATATACATGTAATTGTACTCGTGTCATTTTCTCTACTAATATATTAAAATGTTGTTTCCAGTTGTTGACTAGTACATTATCGACTATCCATATTCACACAAATCCTAGCCTCGTCATTGACCATTTCGTGGGTGGTGGTCGGGCGAATGAGACGGCGTAAATTAACGGTATGGGTTCCTCCTTATATGAATCACGATTTGCCTGGTTTGGCCCTCGGGTACGTTTTTATCTTCGGCTCTTTAGTTACCTGGGAGTTATTGCCCATTATAAAAGTAGTAAGATTATTACTGATCCTACTGCTTTTGGGAGGGGCCATGTGATTCTTGTGTGGCGAGGACCTGGCATTAGATCAGGATTATTCTGATTTCAGGGCTGAATGTATAGTTTTGTAAATATTCAGTTCTGATTTTGGGATTCCCACCCCCCCCCCCCCCCCCCATTTGTACATGTACTTGAACATGTACATGTACTTATACAGGTAATATATTGGATTTAGTACTAAACCCATTGACCCGGCCTTAAATGACCTTAGCTGTTGATAGGCCGTTAAACCCCAAAAAACAAACAAACATTGACCATTTCTTGCCTCACCCACGTTAGTGGAATGCGAGACAGCGGTCACAATTCCGGCGTTGTCAACGATTTTGGACAGAGCAAATGTTACATACCGGTACATCCCGTTGGTCGGACCTTTACAAAACTTCATCAATAGCTTCCTCACCTTAATGGCTGTACACCCAGTGTCATTCGGGTGATCTGGACCTTTGTGTGCGAGACACCCGCCGGTGATTGCCTTGTTTGTAGCCATGACCAGATACCATTCTACTGCATTGGTTATAACATAACCTGGGTTTGTATTGTTAGAAGCATGACAGGTGCTCACTGATGGAATGGTGAACATAGCACACTTATCAGACTGTGAAAGGCCAATTTCTTTTTATACGCCCGTTTGACAAAACGCGACGTATTATGTCTTCACCTTGTATGTGCGGGTGGTGTTGTTAACGTATTACATACTCGGCATATACCCAGTACAATTTTATTGACGAAAAATGCTACATATTTACTTTCTCATCAGACAGAAATATACGATGTAAACTGGACTCGAACGAGGTGTAACGTATATGTTTTACTAGAACTGAGAAAAATAGCAGTAATACGGTATACCATATTAGAACATTTTCATACACATATAGTCCCGGCTTTAAATGATCTTAGCTGTTGATAGGCCGTTAAACACCAATAAATCAAATACATATGGGCCGCGCTCTGTGAAAACCAGCCTTAATGACGTCATGAAAGCCTAAAAATGACATCGCAAAGTTACGCTTAAATTTACCAACGTCACGTCGGATTTTGACACTTGAAATCGTTGCATCATTGCAATAAGTTGTCCTATGTATAGCCGTACGCATTACTAATTGTGGCTCACAAATATTTTTATGTTGGATATGCGTGGCAGAATTTTACAGTTGTTTTCATAGTGGTTCAGTTGTGATTTTGTTGATTATTTTTATACAAATGAGCATATTGAAAATGATTTTTATAATATTATATGGACGACTTGTAAATGACATTTGAAAATAAATAACCATATGACCGGTATTTTTAGATAACACATCACAAAATCAGTATGATGTAATCATAATGCTAATATTTATTTTAAACTTTATTTATATAACAATTACAAACAAACGTGAGAACATTTTGTAGTCTGCGTAGATGGCGTCTGCATGTTTCATAATTTGGGTTGAACCGGAATGCTCAAAGAAAACAAACCATCAGATATACATGTCCATAGGCGTAACAACAAGTGCGGCCGTTTAACCCCATCTGTTTAATGTAGCGCATGGAAGAGTGATTTTTTCCAATTCTCGAAGTCGGCGTGACGTATCACTAGTCACGTAACCCGATATGGTTGGGGGTAAATCGATACGTTTTGCTCTAAAATACATAATTTTTATGCCAGAATAGTTTAAATTTAGAACTACGAAAATACTAAATGGTGATAAGAATATTTTTTTATGACCATTTAACATTAAAAATCTGCATTTAAATTTTATTTAGCGATTGCAATTTAGTTGTTTGAAGCATTCAAAAATGATTAAATTATATCGGAAATGGGTCATATTTCCCCCTACGCTCCTCGATAGGGGAGATACTTATAACGTGCAGGTGCGCAAAATAGATGAAGTCCGACTTCCAGAATCGGTTAGCTGGCGTCTTTGATATGTTACCAATATAAAACTGCCAAAGCTGTATCAATAAAATATTAATAAAGAACATACACATGCAGAAATTGGTTATTTTACCGTCTCAAGGTGTTTATCTGACATGTACATTTTGTAAATTTGAAAGCTTCATTTCGTTATATTGAATGTTGAACAACAACTAGAGAAAAGATGGATTCCATGGGGAAATGATTTCCCTGTTCTATTATTTTGGGTAATTTACTAGCTCTACATCAAAGATTATTTGTTTAAAGGTATAACATACAGTTAACTAAATTTTGACATTTTTGAATGGGTCAAATTGTAGCCGTAGATAACATATCGGAGGCGAATTTATGTAGCTAGCTCCGTACGTACTGTCCTGTGAGACCTAAAGATAATAGCTGCTGTATTCATACGCACGAACTGTCTTGATTCGTATTTTCCAAAATTTAACTGATAAACTGAGCGTAAAACTGAAAACTATAGAGAATAGTATATGTTGAGTTTTAGATACAAAGCAAGACGGACCAAAACACAATAGGATAAGTTGGCACAGGGCACTATTTTCTAGGTCGTACTCGCTGTTTAGGCGCAGCACGACAATGGCTGCCCGCATAGAAATTTGCGTGACATAATAAGTATGCTATCTCCAAGGACTTTACCACAGGTGGAAGACTGGGACCTAGGACCTGGTAAATGGCTCATTTGTAAACCGTTACCCCACCAAACAATTTCCGTACAATAGACACCGGAAACGGGTGGGCAGAGTAACGTTTTTTCAAATGAGCCATTTATTGGGTCCTAGGTCCGAGTCTTCCACCTGTGGACTTTACATGACGTCGGAAATATCATTTACCGGCGACGTGTGCCATTGTAACGAATTGTCATTGTTTCTTATATTATTTATAAATTAAATACAAATTTTCAAATCGCTAAGTATATATTAATAATAATATACATAAATATATGCATTGTGATGAAACAAAGAGAAGTTTCTGTGTGAGTACAATTGTAGCACGAAAACGTCACGACTCGTGCGGTCCGCTATCCGCAAATATTGATAACGATGACGTAACGTACATATTGTCAAAACAACGTCGATGCGACAAAGTGACGTCAGATATGTATCTTTCTTGGTCTAGAAAGATGGTTTATCAGTTGAATACAACCAGAGCTCCAGATAAGGTGCGTATTGGCGTATTTTACGAAATTACGCATTGATTCCAAATTGAGTAGTGAAAATAATGTCATAAAGTTGAAAATTCACTTAGTTGAGCTGCAAAAAGCAAATAGTGTTTGCTTTTTGCAGCTCAATTAGTTTAAATTTGTTCTGTTTTAGCTCACCTGAGCGAAGCTCATGTGAGCTATTGTTACCGCAATGTGTCCGTCGTCCGTCCGTCCGTCCGTCCGTATTGTTTCGGTATTGGGAGTTGTACCCAAGAAATCCTCGGACGGCATTCGCCTCATACACGATGCCAGTCGCCACCTGGGGCAAGCATTAAACGATTTCGCGTATAACTCCCCATTCCGTTATCAATCATTACAGGACGCGGTAGATCTAATTACCCCAGGTGCTTACTGTGCTAAGGTGGACTTGGCGAGTGCTTACCGTAGTGTAAAAATTCACCCCTCTAATTATAAGGCAACAGGCCTAAAATGGCAATTTCACGCGGATACTATTGACACATACATGATTGACGAACGGCTTCCATTCGGCGCCAGCCAAAGCCCGGAAACATTTCACCGGATAACACAGGCAGTGAGAGCCATCATGGCTGCCAAGGGGATGCATGATATCATCGCGTATTTAGACGATTCCCTCATTGTCAGTGACACCTATGGCGAATGCCTAAATATTCTGAACACATTATAATGATGTCTCAACTCGGGCAGCTAGGATTCGGTATAAACTACAGCAAAGTGGAAGGACCCGTGCAGCAAATATGTTTCCTTGGTGTGAATTTGGACACGATTCAACGCACATTAAGTATCCCGAGTTAAAAATGTGTGAAATTCGTACAATATTTCGCTCGTACTTAGCGTGTCATAAAGTTACAAAACGTCAACTCCAAAGCCTCAGTGGTAAACTTAATTGGATTACGCAATGCATATATGGAAGTCGGTTTTACATGAGACGCCTAATTGACCGTGCCAATACGTTGCGTTCACCGTGGCATCGTACACGTGTGACTGTGGAGATGAAATCTGACATATTGTGGTCGATCCATTTCATGGATTTATTTAACGGAACTATGCCTATGGTAGAGAATCAACCGACAACGCCGGTCAGCATAGACGCGTGTTCCATCGCAGCGGGAGCACATTACTGTGGAGACTGGGTTTATACACCGTTCACCAGACAAGCTGTGCAATCATTGCCTATTAATTATGAGGAGGTTATATTGCGCTAGAACCCACCGTCCTCCGATGAGCAGAGACCTGGCGAAATAAGAAAGTATTTGTCCACTCGGATAACCAGGCGGCATGTGCTATAATTAACAAAGGAAGCTGTAAACATCCAGGGGTTATGTCATCTCTAAGGCGTATATTTTGGTTGTCAGCAGTTTATAATTTCAGACTGAAAGCAGTATATTACCCGGGAACTGCCAACATTCTAGCCGATGCAGTTAGTCGCCTACATGAACTCAATGGCATTATAGTAGGCTGTACTCATATCTCGGTGTATAATCCAAAATGTATTATTCTATGTTGTGTACTATGTTTTTCACATGCGCTTTACAGCGATTATATGTCGTAATCTATGCATGCACTATATGTGTTGCAGTATCGTATTGTGTCAGTTATTTGAGCAACTGCCGTTATGGTTTCAGGGCGCAATTCACTGGAATCAGCCTTGGATACTGAAGTGCGCGCCTTCAGATCACAGACTTTTGCGCCGAGCACGAAGGACACATACAGGACTCACCGGGATACGTACTTGACCATTGGGCCTATAGTAACCAAACGTCATGGCCATTGTCCTTAGGTAGGGAGATTATAAAATTGTTAAAATGACGTCATTACGTAATCCAAGATGGCCGCCGTCTAAAAATAGCACACATTCTTCAAAAATCTTCCCAACTGGATTTCGACAAAACTTGGTAGGAACGATCGATGTACAATGCTGTTTCGAAGTTGTTAAAATGGTGACCCCGGGGTCAAAAATGGGCGTGGCCCGTGGGGTCAAATTGGGGTAAAATTATATTTTTGACCGAATATGGCCATGTTATATATCAAATCGAAGGTATCAACGAGGCGATCACTCTGGTGCATTTTTTGTCGAAGTCGGATTGTTATGTCGCCCAAGATGGCCGCCGAAAGGTCAAAAGGTCGTTCTTTTATTAGAGATTTCAAAATTCTTCACATGAACTGCTTGGCCCACGGTAGCCAAACTTAAAAGTTATGGTCCATGGGTGAAGCCTTTTCAGATTTGTTAAAATGGAGGTCGTTGCTAATCCAAGATGGCCGCCGTCGAAAAATAGCATAAATTCCTAAAAAATCTTCTCTTGAACCGCTAGCCGTATTTCGACGAAACTTGGTAGAAATTATCGATGTACAATTAATGCTCTTTCAAAGTTGTTAAAATGGTGACCCCGGGGTCAAAAATGGGCATGGCCCGTGGGGTCAAATTTTATTTTTGACCGAATATGGTCATGGTCATGTCTATATCAAATTGAAGGTATCAAAGAGGCAATCGCTCTGGTACATTTTTTGTCGAAATTGGATGGTCATGTCATCCAAAATGGCCGCCGAAAGGTCAAATATAAAGGATCGTTCTTTTATTAGATTTCAAAATTCTTCTTCACACGAACCGCTTGGCCCAAGTTATGGTCCATGGGTGAAGCCTTTTCAGACTTTTTAAAACGGAGGTCGTCGCTAATCCAAGATGGTCGCCGTCTAAAAATAGCACAAATTCTTAAAAAATCTTCTTCCCATGAACCGCTAGCCCGATTTCAACGAATCTTGGTAGGAACAATGTACAATGCTCTTTCAAAGTTGTTAAAATGGTGACCCCGGGGTCAAAAATGGGCGTGACCCATGGGGTCATTTTTGGAGTCAAATTTTATTTTTGACCGAATATGGTCATGTCTATATCAAATCGAAGGTATCAGAGAGGCGATCGCTCTGGTACATTTTTTGTCGAAATTGGATGGTCATGTCATCCAAGATGGCCGCCGAAAGGTCCAAAGGTCGTTCATTTATTAGTTTTCAAAATTCTTCTTCACACGAACCGCTTGGCCCATGGTGGCCAAACTTCACAGTTATGGTCCATGGGTGAAGCCTTTTCAGTTGTTAAAACGGAGGTTGTCGCTAAGCAAAGATGGCCGCCGTCTAAAAATTGCAGAAATTCTGAAAAAATCTTCTTCCCATGAACCGCCAGCCGGATTTCGACGAAACTTGGTAGGAATGATCCATGTAGAATGCTCTTTCAAAGGTGGTAAAATGGTAACCCCGTGGTCAAAAATGGGCGTGGCCTGTGGGGTCAAATTGGGGTGAAATTTTATTTTTGACCAAGTATTCTCATGTCATATATCAAATTGAAGGTATCGATGAGGCGATTGCTTTGGTGCAATATTTGTCGGAATCGGATGATTATGTCATCCATGATGGCCGCCAAAAGGTCCATTTATTCAAGATTTTGAACGTCTTTTTCTCAGGAACCACATGGCCAAACTCATAGTAAGTTAAGATCCTTGGGTGAAGCATTTTCAGATTTGGTAAAATGAGTCATCGCTTAATCCAAGATGACCGCCATCTAAAAATAGCACAATTTTTTTAAAACACATGAACTCAATGTCACATTCTCCTCTGGTGTTCATGGGAGTCGGGTGAGCAAATTAGGGCCATCATGGCCCTCTTGTGTATCATTTGATAATTCATAACCCATTTGTAAAAGTAAAATATGCAATGATTTTGAAATCGGGGGGTACAGTACGCTTTAGACACAAAGCTTATCTGGAGCTCTGTACAACATTGGTTTATATATTATATTGTTCAAGAGAGATCAAATTTTCTAAGTATCGAGGTTCAAAACTCAATTTCGCATGTTTGACCTATAAAGGAGGTTTTCGCTTGGCACGTCACATATTATGTTCACAGTTTTGATGAGTCACGGTGGTTATCACATTGTGTGTAATACAATTCCCTCGTTACTGATTAATACAATTCCCTCGTTACTGATACATGCAAGAGTTTACCAAATACGAAATTGTATTCACTAAAATGTTCACTAAATGCAATCCGACACATATAAAATGAAATTAAATCAGAAACAGATACGCGTATAAAGCAAGGGAGACGCTATGTAACGTGTACTGTAACGTTTACGACTACATGTACGTTCTTGAACTTTTGAACTAGCATTACATAACATTGTATCCATATAATATCACATATCTACTGTACATACATGTATGTAAAATCTCTGTAAACGATATATGTACTAACACAAAAAGAAAAACATTTATCGGGTCCATACCGAACTGGGCTGCCGACACCACCAGCTCACATGCTACTCAACATTGCTCGTTTCTGATCATTTATTTTCATAACAACCCCGAGAACTTACATTTATATTTTGGCATAAAATGGTAATTAAAATAGTCAATGGTCTACATACAATTGGTTTGTTTTGCTAATGATACACGATAATACACTTATATCATGTCATTACCAGCTGTCAACAACGACGTCAGCTGTCAAGAGCGTAAATGGAAGCAACGTTTCCGACCTCATTTACTCGATAACGTCAGTTTCGCCATAAGGCACATTTTCGCACGACGCGGCTCATGTAATGTTTGAAGAGGTAAGCCGATGTTCACAGTGGTAGTCTATATGTTTGAGGGTGTATTTGTGACTTATTTGTGGGTCATTTTAATAAAATATACACGTATCCCAAAAAGGGCGTACAATAATAAAGATCAGGGTCTACACCGATACATAAAATAGGTTATACAAATTCTGATAACGTAAGGAGAGCATACACTGATATGTTTGAGGGTGTATTTGTGGCATATTTATATATATTGAACTATATTTGAATGTATTTCCCATATGATTGGTGATTTAATGTGCATAAATCGAACATATGGCCAATTTAACAGATGTATTTGACTACATATGTCAATTATATGATGCGAATTGTGTCAATATATGCTTTACACTAATATCTGACACTATCGAGGGTGTATTTGGGGTATATTTATATGTATTTAAACTATATTTGGGTGCATTTGAGTGTATTTGTGTGTTACGTGTAACCGTTCCCCCGGACCCCGCTAGCATTATCACAAACTTTGCTCGTTCGACGGTATGGCCGCACCACTTTTTAATACCCCCCTACGCCGCTGCGTCACAATTAACTGTTAAGTAAATGATGTCAATTAGATTCTGAACTAAATTCTCCAATAATTACAATGTATCTTTCTAACGGTACATGTATATAATCTATCATAGTTGGCGATGGTAGCAAATTACTAAGTCACATGTCGGCTAATTATAACTTTAAAATCGATAGTGGTGCGTTTGGTTTGTTCACTACATGTACATATCATAGTTTTATTCTGTTCACTGTTTGATAGTATACATACTAACACTTGTAGATACATTTAGTGTACCTTATCAGCAAATACAGTTTATAGCAAGCACAGTCAATGAATCTATGAACAAGCATTTCTACTGTAGGCTGTTGTGTTGCATTGTAAAACGTCGGCGTTTCAATAACGTCATTTTCTCAATGATGTTGCTATTTTTTCCTTACATGATTCACATGGTGCTACAAAAAGTGAGATAAAACAAAAGCATTTTCTTTTCAGCATATTGTTTTTGAAAGGTGTCCGCATCCACAAATGTAAAAAAGTGCAAATCAAAAAGTTTGTCATTAAGGCTGGTTTTCACAGAGCCCAGTAATTGGCAAAAAAAAACATTTGGCAGCCAGGATATTCCATCCATCCCTTACTATGTACACCTATGCGCAATACATTGGCGAATAATATTGTGCAAGTGGGGATTGTATCCAGTGGAACCTCTCTAAAGCACACCCTTGGAGGTCCCCAGGGTGTCCGGTTTAGAGGTTCCATTGTAAGATCATAATTAATGGTAAACTGCAATGTAACTGATCCAATTTGAACACACATATTATTTGCCAGTGTGTCCGGTTTTGAGAGGATTATTGTACACGACCATATTCGATACATTCGGTGTGATGAAGATATCTGTAACTTGTACGGAGTACAGGGGCCCCGTTGCACTAAACTTTGTACGTTTCACTAAACTTTGTACAATTAAAAGTGCAAATTTAGGATCGTCTAGAAAGTTCAATTGATGGATTTACATTTATTGAGCATAGGCTGCTTATGCAGTCTATGCTCAATAAATGTAAATCCAATAATTGTTTACAAGAAAACATTGTTAATGTGAAATTTACAGACTATCGTAATTTTCCACTTATGAACATTTTAGTCGTACAAAGTTTAGTGAAACACCCCCCTGGTCTGCACGAGCTGCCATTCCAACTCGAGTCACACTACATGTATGCATTTGCATATAGGATGTACACATGTTGCTTATTGGCACTGCATAGAATAACAAAACATTTCATTCAAAGGATTTCTTTAATTCTACCAATTGTTTTGTGACATATACCAGACTATAAAGTATAAATTACTACAAGCTCAAACAATTATAATGTAAAATGAAGTAACCATGTCGAGTCCACCGAGGTTGAAAATAATAATGTTATCTTGTAAAGTATACTTTGAGGGAGTAATCATTTATTTTTCCCGAAATGCATTATATCATCATGATCATATAGAACTAACGACTGCATATATTTGATGATTAAAAGTATGCATAATTATTATGCTGAATTTATTACATTATCACAGTCAAAATGGCTGTGATAATGAAATAAATTCAGTGTAATAAATTCAGTATAATAAAAATTAATAAATTTATCCTTAAATTGAACATTTCTCCCTCAAAGTATAGTTTGCTAGATAAGTATACTTTGCAATGTTGGTGAAATCGGCTACAGAACTGATATTACATGAAAGCTGAATGAAAAGAAACCAGTAATGTCGATATTGGACAAGACTAGCTAGCCAGGTCTCTAAAATTGTCTACTTTCGTTTTTATCATCAGATATTTTTGTTTAAATGTAGTTTTAAGATGGTGGAGGTCATAGGTCTACAAAATACTACACCTAATTCTAGACTCAAAAATCAGAACTAAATATTTACAATAAAAAAAATATATATTCAGCCCTGAAATCAAAATCATCCTGATCTGATACCAGGTCCTCGCCACACCAGAATCACTTGGCCCCCTCCCAAAAGCAGTAGGATCAGTTATAATCTTACTACTTTTATAATGGGCAATAACCCAATTCAACTCTCAGGTAACAAAAGAGCCAAAGATAAAAACGTACCCGAGATTAATATCAGTGGTGTAGTATCGAGACGACGGTCACTGCTAAAAACAAAGAGTTGGCTTCTATACAGAAACGTTCTAGGAAGATCTGTCGACTAAGCATTATCACTATGTTTAGTCCATACTACGCAGAATTAAATTTTGTTGTCTACTGTTTATTTTCCATTTGTCTCTACAAAAACATGGTTTGGCAGTACGTTGGAATCACTTCCAATGGAAATGATTCTAAAACATGATTGTTACATGTAAATGGTCCCATAGAGGCTGCCTGGATTTCAGTATAAATCAATTGTTGTATTAGGTTCAGGCAAACACAAGCTGACATGCATGCAATGACCTCTTTAACTACATTAACCCTGAGACTGCTACTCACAACAATTGTCGTCTGCTGTTACTTTTATATATTGCCTTATTTCTCAATAAAAACATGTTTTGACAGCACTTCAGAATCATTTCCAATGGAAATGATTCTGAAGTGCTGTCAAAGCATGTTGTAAATTATTGGAAAATAGAAAATAAACAGCAGACGACAAAAAAAATAAGATAGCGGAATACACCTTTACGGGTATGAACTTTTTAAAATATTTCATTTTCACTTTTGTAATTTCTCAAAGCATATGTTGTGACCACTCGTTTGAACGTCACATCTAAATAAATATTCCACGAAAACAAAATGGCGTATCCCAGTAAGAAATGGGTTTAACAAGATATGCAGGGTGGGAAACATATACATGTATTGAACAATGTATACTAGTATCTGTATCTGTTTGTTTGTTTGTTTGTTTATTGGTGTTTAACGGCCTATCAACAACTATGGTCATGTAAGGCCGGGCAAACGGGTTCAATCCCGTTTTAACCTGCTGCATTGGGGGAGAAAATTCCAAAAATCAGAACTGAATATTTACATCGAGAAACAATATATTCAGCCCTGAAATTAGAATAACCGGACCTGATGGCAGGTCCATACCACACCAAAGTCACTTGGCCCCTTCCCCTAAAATAGGATTACGAATAATCGAAATACTCATATAAGGGGTATAACCAGATTCAACTGTCACATACAAAATGCCAAAGACATATGTGAGGGCCAAACCAGGTCTCCAGTCGGAATTCCGGTAAGGATGAACCCCGATCGTTAAATTACCCATCGCATGCTCCCACTTGCCACCCACTCCCATGTTTATTGTGGCAGATAACACCCAGGTGTTTATGTATCACTATACTTTGTGGATTTCTTACTTATTTACATAAATCTACTATAGATTAAAACGTAAATGTAGTGCGAAGAATCAAGATTCCAAATTAAACTGCAACTTACACGCTCCATCAGACAACAGTGTGTGATGTACATTGGTCATAGGTACTGATATACGGAGCCCCGCAGGGGACGTACATTATTTTTTTTTTATTAATTTGTATCTGTGTACAAGTATTACATGCATAAATACAAGCAATTGAAATAATCATATTGCTGAAACTTCCAGATGAGCACATGAACATGAACATACAGACATCTGGAGGTTGAAAGGGTTAGTTGGAACAGCCACGTGACCTCGTATTACAGGTGTATTAACCCTTAGACCGCTACACACAACAATTGTCGTCTGCTGTTGCTTTTATATCTTGCCTCATTTCTCAATAAAAACATGGTTTAACAGCACTTCAGAATCATTTCCAATGGAAATGATTCTGAAGTGCAGTCAAAGCATGATTTTGATGATAAAAATGGAAAATAAACAGACGACAAAAAAATTAAGATAGCGGTGTAAGGGTTAAGTTGTCTCCAAGACATTGACTGGAACAAAACGGCATCTAAGGGTTAACCAAAATATATTGCAAACTTCTGTATGTAAAAGTAAAAGCAACAAGGCATATTATCTCATAAACGACTAGGATAGTGAATATAATTAACGGAGCATCAAACAAAGAAATCCTTTCATCTCCAACTAGCAGATATGTATTCCAGATTTTCTGACATACACATAGAGCAACTGGTATCAGGGCCCGATTTCATCAGAATTGCTTATACTTATCTAGCAAAGTATACTTTGAGGGAGTAATCATTTATTTTTCCCAAAATGAATTATTTCATATAGAACTAACCACTGCACATATTTGATGATAAAAGTATGCAGAATTATTATACTGAATTTATTACATTATCACAGCCAAAATGGCTGTGATAATGTAGTACATTCAGTATAATAAAAATGAATAAATTTATCCTTAAATTGAAAATGTCTCCCTCAAAGTATACTTTGCTAGACAAGTATACTTTGCAATGTTGGTGAAATAGGACGTTTCAGCCTTCAAAGTCAATAAAATGCTCCACATTGCAAAAATACAATTCACTCTACAAAGCTGAATTAATCTGTTAAACGAGTGAATGGGTGTAATGTTCCATCAACAGCTAATGTCATATAGAGACGGGACCTCGGTTTAAAGACTCATCTGACAGACCAGTGGGATGTAAATATTAACACAGAATTTTTCTTGCCCAAGACAAACTACACTACCCAGAAGTATTAGTCCCACAACAGAATCACATTTTTCCAACCATTTGCTAAATTCTCAAACTTTACCATATTTGAAAGCAGGATTAATTCCCCTTGACACAAATCATTGTTATTTATATAAATCAGTTATTACCGAAACTACCGAAAGATAACAATTAAGAAAAACTCTTTCACCCCTAACATGGTCTGGTCCATGTTCATTTTAGACTATATTCCATTTATAATAATAAGAAAAGATATTTTTTCAAAATCTTAAAAAATAATGACACTAGATCCTGACGAGACGAGACGGCTCGTTACGAACCTGGGGGCCGTTTCACTAAACTTTGTAAGACTAAAATGTTCGTAAGTGCAAAATTAGTATAGTCTGTAAATTTCACACTAACAATGTTTTCTTGTAAACAATTATTGAATTTACATTTATTGAGCATAGGCTGCATATGCAGCCTATGCTCAATAAATGTAAATCCATAAATTGAAATTTTCAGACGATCCTAAATTTGCACTTACGAACATTTTAGTCGTACGAAGTTTAGTGAAACGGGCCCCAGCTCATCTGGATCTAGTGTTTGCAAATGTTGGCTTTATGGTTTGTCGGATTGAAAGGGTTAAGACTTCCATGCTTTACAACACTAGTCGAAATAGGTGTCAGGAAATTCAGATTAACCGATATGAAACCAAACTTTACGATTAGACCATGATTAAAATTGGCACAAGCCCTTACATGTAATGCACAGCTTCACTGATTCAATTTGATACAAGACGAAGAAAAAATGTTCCGTGTAGCGACTAGCCTTCCACAGACATTGTAACTATACAACTGTAAAGAGTAGTTATTAAGCAGAAGCACATAGTCAAACACATATTACATAAATGAGTAGACAATGGATTCAAACTCAAATAATTATAAATAACACTTGTACTCTAATCACATTCTCGAAATAAAGCTCTGTGATTAGCTGAACATAAATGAGCATATGAGATTACATGGTTTCCGAACGTCTTTGGACGTGACATCATTTTCACAGCTGATCGTGTGCAGCGTGTCATTGAGTGGTCTAGACCGTTGGACAGCTGATCCTACGGTCGTGTGTTTGTGCCTCACCCGAGGCATGTGTTGTGTCCTTGAGCAAGAAACTTTATCCACACTATTTCAGTTCATCTAGCTGTGAATGCGTACCGACTATTCACTGGGAACCTTGATTGTATGTACATATGTATAAATATATGAATAATATATGATCGTGCACATAATCCCCGAAAGGGGGCGTTGCAGTATATAAAGAAAGATTTTCTTCAAAGTCAGTTATTCCGTTAGAAAGGAATTCTGCTGTAAACATACCTAAAAACATGAAGTCCAGCTGTTCGGAAACCATATGATCGCATAACCCGTTATAAATGCTAAAACTCCTGCATGTTTGTTTGTTTGTTTATTAGTGTTTAACGGCCTATCAACAGCTAAGGTTATGTAAGGCCGGGCAAACGGGTTCGACCCCATTTTAACCTGCTGCATTGGGGTGGGAAAATCCCAAAATCAGAACAGAATATTTACATCGAGAACAAATATATTCAGCCCTGAAATTAGAATAACCTGACCTGGTGCCAGGTCCATACCACACCAAGTCACTTGGCCCCTTCCCCTAAAATAGGATTACGAATATCGTAATACTCACATAAGGGGTATAACCAGATTCAACTGTCACATACAAAATTCCAAAGACGTATGTGAGGGCCAAACCATGTCTCCAATCAGGATTCCGGTAAGGATGAACCCTGATCGTTAAATTACCCATCGCATTCTCCCACCTGCCACCCACATGAATAGATGTATTTCACGTCGGCCATCGGCAGAGAAAAGGGACCTTACTACATTTCCATTCGATGACGATCATCTTTCAATCACTTTGTGACTACGGTCAACTAATTGTCTTCACGACAGTGCAGCTACATCAGTAACTGTATGGCGAACAGCGTAGACCCAGATCCGCGCAATCTGATCTGGGGCTACGCTGGTCGCAAACATCGTAAGGTACATTTTCTCCGCCATTACACCATAACAAAACATGTACTAATAGTGTAAAGCCGTATGAAAGCAGACAGACAAGCTGTCTGATCTGGGTTTACACTAGTCGCTGACGACGGTAGACACTTTTTCTCCATCACTGGGCCCAATATTTGATCCAACACCAGGCGAGACCTAGTTCGATGGTGGGGAAATCACAAATCTATACAGCAATGCCGCCGCTGTGGCTATCGCGAGTGGAATCAGCCAGCCAGTCCAGCCACTGGAAAATAAAAGAACAAATCTGTCGTATGTCGACAAGTGTACAGTACATACAGACACGTGTACAGTATATAGGATCTTACACGAGAGACGATTTAAATATGATATTTATTAAACAAAGTTCACTGATTTCATAAGAAACGAGGATATGCATAGTTCCTTGTGAAATCAGTCAACAAGTTTAATAAATACATGTACATGTACCATATTAAATTGTCACTCGTGAATAGATTCTCTATTTCATCCACAAGAACAACATCACACATTGAAGCTGTCATGTAGCCTATTTCACCAACATTGCAAAGTATACTTATCTAGCAAAGTATACTTTGAGGGAGAAATTTTCAAATTAAGGACAAATTTATTAATTTTTATTATACTGAATTTATTACATTATCACAGCGAAAATAAGAAACGAGGATATGCATAGTTTCTTGTGAAATCAGTCAACAAGTTTAATAAATACATGTACATGTATCATATTAAATTGTCACTCGTGAATAGATTCTCCATTTCATCCACAAGAACAGCATCACACATTGAAGCTGTCCTGTAGCCTATTTCACCAACATTGCAAAGTATACTTATCTAGCAAAGTATACTTTGAGGGAGAAA
Source organism: Conchocele bisecta (assembly GCA_029237695.1). Lineage (NCBI taxonomy): Eukaryota > Metazoa > Mollusca > Bivalvia > Lucinida > Thyasiridae > Conchocele > Conchocele bisecta. The sequence continues at coordinate 63,841,261 of CM055265.1, read as the reverse complement.
TTTTCAAATTAAGGACAAATTTATTAATTTTTATTATACTGAATTTATTACATTATCACAGCAAAAATGGCTGTGATAATGTAATAAATTCAGTATAATAATTCTGCATACTTTTAATCATCAAATATATGCAGTTGTTAGTTCTAATTGAAATAATGCATTTCGGGAAAAATAAATGATTACTCCCTCAAAGTATACTTTGCTAGATAAGTATACTTTGCAATGTTGGTGAAATAGGCTACTGATCACATAATGTGTTTTCTCATGTGCATATATATTACATTTATAGTGTATTATGATTTTTCATATACAGTGTTACTGCAATGTTACGCAATAAAACCTTGCTATATCGGACACGCAGAACAGCTGTTTTTTTTTAAAAAATAAATTTCACTGTAACTTACCTACATGTATTTGTTAACCCTTACACCGCTATCTTAATTTTTTGTCGTCTGCTGCTGTTTATATTCTATTTTCCATTTTTATCATCAAAAACATGCTTTAACAGCACATTAGAATAATTAACAACATGCTTTGACAGCACTTCAGAATCATTTCCATTGGAAATGATTCTGACTGAAGTGCTGTGAAACCATGTTTTTATTGAGAAATAAGGCAAGATATAAAAGCAACAGCAGACGACAATTGTTGTGTGTAGCGGTCTAAGGGTTAATTGTGTTCATGATCACAAATCATACAAACATTGTATTACAGTGTTCATACTCGTGGATTACAGTAAAACCTTGCTAAACCGGACACCCAGCACAATTCTATTCTCCTCTGAGATAGGGGAGTGGAGAAGATTTGTAAATGATCAGTAGCCGATTTCACCAACATTGCAAAGTATACTTTTCTAGCAAAGTATACTTTGAGGGAGCAATAATTTATTTTTCCTGAAATGCATTATTTCATATAGAACTAACAACTGCATACATTTGATGATTAAAAGTATGCAGAATTATTATACTGAATTTATTACATTATCACAGCCATTTTGGCTGTGATAATGTAATAAATTCAGTATAATAAAAATTAATAAATTTATCTTTAAATTTAAAATTTCTCCCTCAAAGTATACTTTGCTAGATAAGTATACTTTGCAATGTTGATGAAATCGGCTACAGTTCTTTGCCCAGTCATGTTCATAAAGTTTGCAAGATAGAGCGCAATAATAAATGCTTACCCGCCATCGGCTGTCGGTGCATTTGGGGTAGTTTTTCTTTCCTTCTGCAAGTATACAAGATAATTTATTAATGCTGACATTGTTTTTGGGCCTGTGATTATAACACCCTCAGAGCACTTTTTCAAATTGCCTGCTTGAAATCTGGAAGTTTGATTCGTCAAGACCGAACTGAACTCAATCTCGGACTATCAAACTGGCTGATTTTGAGTACAAATTGAATATGTGCTCAGGATGTGTTATAATCACCAGGCCCTGGTCATATATACAAACATGAATGGTGGTAATGTAAAAATGCAATTTATAAATTGTGACTCCATAACAATTAGAAAATGTGTTCATAGAAACGGATGCCCCACATACCGCTTTGATAGTAAACAAGGCAAAATTATAAGTCCAAAATGGGGAGATAACCCATGACTTGGTGTTAAATCAACTAGGTAAAATTGTTGATTTCTAAGTCGAAAAGAGGGAGATAAGCCATGACCAGACGGCGGTCGAATAAAAAATCTAAATAAACTGCGCATATACACATCATAAGGAAGCTACATACCAAGTTTCAGGTCTGTAGCTACGATAGTTTCAAATTTTTTACCTGTACAAGGCAAAACCGACAAATTGTAAGTAAAAAAGGAATAAAAATAAACTTTGCACATCTACTCATCATAAGGAGTTAACATTTGCAAACACTGTACATCCAGATGAGCCGGCTCGTTACGTAATGAGCCGTCTCATCTGGATCTGCAATGTTTGTCATAATTTTTATACATGTACATGTACTCAATTTTTGAATGTAATAGTCCAAAATTAGCACAGACCACGCTATATATTTAGGGGTGAAAGGAGTAAATACACAATCGGCCCATGGTTGTTTGTTTGTTTATTTCTTAGTGTTTAACGGCCTATCAACAGCTAAGGTCATGTAAGGCCGGGCAAACGGGTTCGATCCCATTTTAACCTGCTGCATTGGGGGAAAAATTCCAAAATCAGAACAGAATATTTACATCGAACAAATATATTCAGCCCTGAAATTAGAATAACCTGACCTGGTGTCACATACAAAATGCCAAAGACGTATGTGAGGGCCAAACCAGGTCTCCAGTCAGGATTCCGGTAAGGATGAACCCCAATCGTTAAATTACCCATCGCGTGCTCCCACCTGCCACCCACTCCCATGTTTGTTGTGGCAGATAACACCCAGGTGTTTATGTATCACTATACTTTGTGGATTTCTTACTTATTTACATAAATCTACTATAGATTAAAACGTAAATGTAGTGCGAAGAATCAAGATTCCAAATTAAACTGCAACTTACACGCTCCATCAGACAACAGTGTGTGATCTACATTGGTCATAGGTACTGATATACGGAGCCCCGCAGGGGATGTAGAATTTTTTTTTTTTATTAATTCGTTCCCACAAAATAACAATTCTTTGCCTCAATTTAACAATTCGTTCCCACGAATTAACAATTTGTTCCCACAAAATAACAATTTGTTCCCACAGGAACAAATTGTTAATTCATGGGAACAAATTGTTATATCGTGGTAACAAATTGTTAATTTGAGAGAACAAATTGTTAAATTGAGGGAGCAAATTGTTAATTCTAGGAATCCATGTCCCCTGCGGGGCTGCGTACTGATACTATATTGACTGTTTGCATAGAGATGTGGCTTAAAGTGGTTGTAATTGTAATATGTATATTTATTATCATACATGCATTTACAGTTTTTCGGGTAGGCCTATATAAAGTAAATAATATTTGTACTCACTTTTGAATACGATTTTCTTTCAGACTGAAATTACACAAAAAAATAAGTTAACAATATTGTATGCACCAGATTAGGTTTATTCATTGCAAAATACTTAAAGGTAAAATGTACATGCCCACTCAGTATGCACAAACTGTTCTTTATATCAGCTGACACAGAATTTGGCAAACTAAACATTCATTCACCATTACCACACGTATTGATTGGCATTATTATACATTTTATATCAGAAATAAATTTCCACACTGTTATCAGTGGCTATAACTGTGTTTCCTTAAAATGTTAACGGACATTACTATTTATTCTCTGTATTTATATTTTGATGTGCAATGATCATACTTTATAGACATATTTAATTAGTAAATGAATTAGTTAATAAATAAAAGATATCATGCCTCATTTGCATATGAAAATAGCCTGATACCACCGCGAGTCATTATCAGTAAAATAAATATTACTAAATTATTATATCTGTATAGCGGCCATTTTTTAGAACTGGCGGAAAAGTGACACAATTATACATTTATTTAATTCCTACAAAGAACACTATACGCCTATTGAGTGAGCATGTACATTTAAGATGGCAGTTGAATACTATGAATCATATATTAGCAATGTTACAAAAGCTATAGATCTGTTACAGTTCTGCATTTTCTATTTAACAATAAAACTTGTTTTTACATTTTACCAAATACAAATCTTGAATGTATAGTACATCAGGCTAGTGTCTTTTGATATCACATTTATCAAGCAAGGCTAGGAAATGCATAGGAATTCTGAGGCTCACCAAGGAATTCCTACCGATTCCGAGCCGAGCTAGATAAACTAACAAATTAAATGCCATACTAGTGTCTTCAGACACCAAGTAACTTGGTATCTGAAGACACTAGTATGGCATTTAATTCCAAGTAACTTGGTATCTGAAGACACTAGTATGGCATTTAATTCCAAGTAACTTGGTATCTGAAGACACTAGTATGGCATTTAATTTGTCAGGTAATGTTTTATGCTACAAAAGCAGCAATTATGACATGGTTTTCATTGCAAAGAATGCGGACTTGCTTATGTTGAATCATTATACGGACATCAGTCGGTAACGACATGTGACGACGTTCGACTAATGAAACGCCAGTTTTTAATTTGTTGTAACCCAGATATTCGTATCAGGTCCATGTCTAATACTGCACTATGTTATCAGGCAGTAATGAGTACGTATTTGGCCAATACAAGTCTCGTTACCCGATAAATAGGTCGGGAAGGTGTCTGGCCATTACAACAACAAGGCAATCGCCGGCGGATGTCTCACCCACACAGGTCAATGTCGCCCGATTGACACTGGGTAGATAGTCATCAATGTGAGGAAGCTATTGATGAAGTTTGGTAATAATCCAACTAACAGATCAGGAGATATTCAACATCTGTAGCCTATTTCACCAACATTGCAAAGTATACTTTGAGCGTAAATTTTCAATTTAAGGATACATTTATTAATTTTTATTATGCTGAATTTATTACATTATCACAGCCATTTTGGCTGTGATAATGTAATAAATTCAGTATAATAATTCTGCATACTTGTAATCATCAAATTTATGCAGTCGTTATTTCTATATGAAATAATGCATTTCAAGAAAGATAAATGATTTCTCCCTCAAAGTATACTTTGGTAGAAAAGTATACTTTGCAATGTTGGTGAAATGGGCTACTGGACTGTTGACGCCTACAATGACAACGCCTACACCAGAGTTGTGACCGCTATGTCTCACTTCACACTAACGTGACGGAGACAATAATAACGCACCTAGAGAACAGCACTGCACACCAGTAGAATTATATTCTAACCTTTATTATGCGGATTTAAATTTTGTTGTACACTGTTGATTTTTCTTTTTTCTTGAAAAGTCTTGTCCCATTTTCAGGTGTGGTGAATATATTTATTTTGTATTCAAAAAGTAGGTTAAAAGCGGAAATCAGGAAAACTAGACACCCCCAGTAGCCGATTTCATCAAAATTGCAAAGTATACTTATCTCACAAAGTATAATTTGAGGGAGTAATCATTTATTTTCCCCGAAATGCATTATTTCATATAGAACTAACCACTGCATACCGGTATATTTGATGATTAAAAGTATGCAGAATTATTACCGGTATACTGAATTTATTACAGTATCACAGCCAAAATGGCTGGCTGTGATAATGTAATAAATTCAGTACAATGTATAATAAAAATTAATAAATTTATCCATAAATTGAAAATTTCTCCCTCAAAGTATACTTTGCTAGATAAGAATACTTTGCAATGTTGGTGAATTAGGCTACAGGTTGTCCAGTTAAGATTATGTCCCACTGTACCTGAGCACTCCAAGATATGTCTATGTGATTTGTAATCATGAAAACTAGAAAGTTGATCAAACCGACAGATGCTCCCCGATGAAAACGTAAGTCTAACATTGGGACAAGCTCAGCCAATCAGAAAAACCAATTGGCAATAACTCTGAAACCGGTCATGTGACATACATGTATATGTATGTGGTTTAAGAACTCATCCAAGATATCATCAATATAAGCATGTTAAAAGTTTGGAGGAAATCGGAATTTTAGGTACAACACTGTAAAGCTGCCATACACAATGTCTATATTAACCCTTTCAATACTGCATACTACAAGTTCAACATTTGTAAATACTGTCTGTACATCCAGCTGAGACAGCTCATCACAAACATTTGCAAACACGAGATCGAGATGAAATTACTAGTCACCAACAAACACTGGGCACTGGGGGAGGGGGATATATATAAGGAGGGGATGGTGGGAGTGGCTACAATTAGAGGGTTATTACTGAAATAAATATGGAATATCAAGTACATGTACTTCACCATCATTGACATAATGTCAATGTGTATAATCTACAGAGCTCCAGATAATGTGCGTATTGGTGTATTTTATGCACTTATTTCAGCTGAATACACATTGATTTTCAAAAGTGGGAGTACAAAATACCCACAGCAATTTGATAATACTCATTGATTTTCAAATTGAGGTATGAAACTGATCTAACACTGTTTGCAGCTTAAAAAAGTGAAAGTTTAACTGTCTTCAGACAACCTGTTAAGATGCGTAATTTGACCAAATATTTGAGTATTTTTCTTAGTTCTTCACCAAAAATGGTAAGTTGGGAGTTCTTTAGAATCGTCTCAATGAGACGATTCTAAAGCACTCCCAACTTGCCATTTTTGGTGAAGAAATAACAAAATTGCCCCCAAAGTTGATCAAATTACGCACCTTAATTGGAGCTCTGTGTCTTTCATTGTTTGATTGTGGAATTTAACGGTGATATAAACTTGGAAAAGTCGCGGGAATACTGGACGAAGGCCGGAAGGCCTCGTCCAGTATTCCCGCGATTTTTCCAAGTTTATATCCCCCATAAATTCCACAAAAATACTATTCATTCCTTATAATTCCAGCATTTGAAATAAATTCATCAAGAAAATGTGTTTATTTTCCGTTTTCTTAATAATTATTTTAACTGCGCCTCACGGTTACGGAAAGTAGTTCGGCGTGGGAGTTTACTGGGATATAAATTTTGGACAGACACTTGCTACGGGCCAATCAAATGTTAGGGAATTGTGTAAATATTGTTGTGCTGGATTTATATACATGTACAGAATACAAGGCTAGTTTCTTTTGATATAAATTTTCCCAGACAACGCTACAGAGATCCAAATATATGTAAGGTGCGTATTGGGCCTGGCATATTTTACACACTTATTTTAGCTGATTACTAGAGCTCCAGTTAAGGTACATAATTTGTTCAATTTGTGGTGAAATTTTCTTATTTCTTCACCAAAAATGGCAAGTTGTGAGTCCTTTAGAATCGTCTCATTGAGACGATTCTAAAGGACTCCCAACATGCCTTTTTTTGATAGAGAAATAATTAAGTATATTCAAGTTACGCGCCTTATAGAGAATAGTAGGTTAGTGCCGTGAATGGGAAAAAATATCTGGCGAGGCTTAGGAAACTGGATGGGCGAGGCTTTGCCAAGCCCATCTTGTTTCCGTGCCGAGCCAGATATTTTTTCCCATTCACGGCACTAACCTACTATTCTATTTATCCCGTCAACATTCTAAAACAGCATTTCAATCAACTTAATTTAGTTAATTTAGCCTTCAAAGGCGAGATAAGTTAGAACCGAATTACATCAAACGCTGCCTGGCGCTCAGAACATAGTTCGATAAAGTTTGGTTGTAAACTCCCTTAATCAACACTCATCGAAATATTTACAGAATATCCTTATACTTGGTACAACGATTTTGTTTCTATTCTTTTCATCGTGAATCATGGAAAATTACAAAAACAAGATGGCGGCCTTACGATTTAATCCTATGTAGAATGGCGACCAACTAAATCCATGCATTACGAATTAACCATTAAAACATGTGTACTTCAGGCAGGTTAAACAGATGAATGTTCTGTTGAAACTTTATATTTTGTCTCCGATACTGTAAAATTACAGGTTTTTTTCAACGAAATATACTCTCAAAATTCACCTGTAGCCCATTTCATCAACATTGCAAAGTATACTTTAGTAGCAAAGTATACTTTGAGGGAGAAATTTTCAATTTTATGATAAATTTATTAATTGTTATTATAATGAATTTATTACATTATCACAGCCAATTTGGCTGTGATAATGTAATAAATTCAGTATAATAATTCTGCATACTTTTAATCATGAAATATATGCATTTGTTAGTTCTATATGAAATAATGCATTTCAGGAAAAATAAATGATTACTCCCTCAAAGTATACTTTGCTAGTAAAGTATACTTTGCAATGTTGATGAAATAGGCTACAGACCCATCCATTTTCATTCGGGGCAGGTTCTGCAACGATTGCAATCTGTCCAGGATAAGAATCAACAACACAAACAACACTTTTGCTCGTTCATTTCCTTACCTGACTGGAATCAGTGGGAGCAGCCATTTTTATTTTAAATGACGTCAGTATACTTATGACGTCAGTCGTGTCTGAATGACGCACGGAGCTAAAGAGCAAACTCAATTGGATTGGAAATTGAGGGTCGTAATGGAAATTGATTTGGCATCCAGAAAATGGCATGAACTTAATTTTAACAATTCTATTTTCCGGCGATATCGTTTTTATTTAATTTAACCCTCACACTGTAAACAGTTCCATTTCCATCAGACTATTCAGTCAACTCAAGAAATATACTGGCAAAAGTAGTCAGCAACACGAATGACGCGTATGAATTGTGACGAGGTCGTATTGACAGGATATCAAATGTTTCACGGCACCGCGTTTCACGGAACTGCGTTGACGGGATAAAATTGGATCTCTGTGATTACACATTGATTATCAAAAGTGGGAGTACAAAATACTCACAGCAATGTGAAAATACGCATTGATTTTCAAATTGAGTAGTGAAAATACTGCAATAAAGTTGACAAGAGTTGTCAGAAGACAACGAAGCTCGCCTGTTGGCAGCCTTCATTCAAACTTGTCACAGTTGTATAAAAAACATGAATATTATATAACTTGACCTTGGGATAAGGGGTGTGCGGTGGACCTTGACATTGAGGTCAGTGGTGGAAGGTGGATCGTGGATTTGATATAGCATGATATAGCATATTAAGATGAATGCATGTATGAAATATCAATAGACTCCTTGAAATGAGAAGGAAAACAAAATTTAACCCAGCGTTCAGTTTATGAACACACTAAGTTGGTGATTTTCTACAGCATGATAGCTATTCACATGAGGAATGCATGTATAACTGTGCTAAGTTTGTGACCTTGGCCTTGGCACAAGGGGTGGGGGGGTCATGGATTTGCTGTAGCACAATAGAGTATTAACAGATGAATGCATGTATGAAATATGAAGGTGTTCCCTGTAAACATGGTAAAGAAACAGAAGTTATAAAAAGACATTTACTCCAACGTTAAGTTTATGATGTTGATCTTGGGGAAAGGGGTGGGGTGGGTCATGGATTTGCTGTAGCACAATAGAGGATCATCGGATGAATGCATGTATGAAATATCAAAGCGTTCAAAGTGTAAAGAAACAGACGTTACACAACATTTACCCCAATGTAAAGTTTATGAATATGCTAAGTTTGTGACCTTGACCTTCGGGTAAGGGTTGGGTGGTGGGTTGTGGATTTGCTACAGCATGATAGAGGGTCATCTGAGGAATGTATGTATGAAATATCAAGGCGTTCCATCAAAGGAAACAGTTGTTATCAGACATTTACCCCAACGTGAAGTTTATGAATGTGTCAAGTTTGTGACCTTGGGGTAAGGGGTGGGTCATGGATTTGCTATAGCACGATAGAGTATCATCAGATGAATGCGTGTATGAAATATCAAGGCGTTCCATGAAAGGAAACAGATGTTATAAACTTCTAAGACATTTACCCCAACGTTAAGTTTATGAATGTGCAAAGTTTGTGACCGTGACCTTGGGGAAAGGGGTGGGGGTTGGTCATGGATTTGCTATAGCATGATAGAGCATCATCAGATGAATGCATATATGAAATATCAAGGTGTTCAAAGTGTAAAGAAACAGAAGTTACACAACATTTACCCCAAAGTTAAGTTTATGAACATGCTATGTTTGTGACTTGACTTTTGGGTAAGGGTTGGGTGGTGGGTTGTGGATTTGCTACAGCATGATAGAGGGTCATCTGAGGAATGTATGAAATAGCAAGACGTTCCATGAAAGGAAACAGATATTTACCCCAACGTTAAGTTTATGAATGTACTAAGTTTGTGACCTTGACCTTGGGGTAAGGGATGGGCCTCCATTTTAACAAATCTGTACCAGAGTGATTGCCTCATTGATACCTTCGATTTGATATATAACATGACCATATTCGGTCAAACATAAAATTTGACCCCACGGGCCACGCCCATTTTTGACCCCGGGGTCACCATTTTAACAACTTTGAAAGAGCATTGTACATCGATCATTCCTACCAAGTTTCGTCAAAATCCGGCCAGCGGTTCATGAGAAGAAGATTTTTTAAGAATTTATGCTATTTTTAGATGGCGGCCATCTTGGATTAGCTATAACCTCCATTTTAACAAATATGAAAAGGCTTCACCCATGGACCATAACATTTAAGTTTGGCTACCATGGGCCAAGCGGTTCATGTGAAGAAGAATTTTGAAATCTCTAATAAAAGAACGACCTTTTGACATTTCGGCGGCCATCTTGGATGACATAACCATCCGATTTTGACAAAAAATTGACTAGAGTGATTGCCTCATTTATACCTTCGATTTGATATATGAAATGACCATATTCGGTCAAAAACAAAATTTGACCCCAATTTGACCCCACGGGCCACGCCCGTTTTTGACCACGGGGTCACCATTTTAACAACTTTGAAAGAGCATTGTACATCGATCATTCCTACCAAGTTTTGTCGAAATCCGGTTGGCGGTTCTTGAGAAGAAGATTTTTGAAGAATTTGTGCTATTTTTAGACGGCGGCCATCTTGGATTACGTAATGACGTCATTTTAACAATTTTATAATCCCCCTACCTAAGGACCATGACCATGAAGTTTGGTGACTATAGGCCCAATGGTTACCGAGGAGAAGACGTTTGAAAATGTTCACGGACGACGACGGACGACGGACACATTGCGTTAACAATAGCTGACATGAGCTTCGCTCAGGTGAGCTAATGAGGCCAAATTTGAAGCATCAAGTATGTGACCTTGACCCTGGGCTTGGCGGGGCAGGACGAACGTGGATTTGGCACAGGGCAGTAGAGGATCATTAGAGCAATGTGTATATGAAGTATGAAGATGATCCGTGAAAAGGAACAGAAATAATAAGATATTTACCCGAGCGATAAATTTTTTGAAGCACCAAGTATGTGACCTTGACCCTGGGCTTGGCGGGGGCAGGAAAAACGTGGATTTGGCACAAGGCGGTAAAGGACCATTAGAGCAATGCGTATATGAAGTATGAAGCTGATCCGTGAAAGAAAACAGCAATTATAAGATATTTACCCGAGCGTTAAAGTTTTTGAAGCACTAAGTCTGTGACCTTGACCCTGGGCTTGGCAGGGGCAGGACGAACATGGATTTGGCACAGGACAGTAGAGGACCATTAGAGCAATGCGTATATGAAATATGAAGCAGATAGGTCAAAGGATGAAGAAATTATGAGACATTTACCCGAGCGTTAAAGTTTCGTGACGGACGGACGGACGGACAAGGGTAACACTAAATGCCCCCTTCAATATCGGGTGGGGCATAATAACAAGGTGTTCCATGAAAGGAAACAGATGTTATAAGACATTTACCCAACGTTAAGTTTATGAATGTGCCAAGTTTATGACCTTGACCTTGGGGTAAGGGCTGGGTGGTGGGTCATGGATTTGCTACAGCATGATAGAGGGTCATCTGAGGAATGCATGTATGAAACTAGAAATGGACGCTTGTCGACAAGCGCATGTGTATCCCCCTCCCCAGATACACAAGTAGTTTGAAAAAAGGGTGTTCGAGTTATGCTCCGGAGACAAAATCAGTGACGGAAAAACAAAGGGAGATAACTAAAGAATTAGTGATGCAAGAGTTGTCATTCTTGCGGGACACACCTTTAGGGTCGTGGTCTATGCATGTGTGAAGTTTCATGAAAATATTCCAAAGGGTGTTCGAGTTATGCTCCAGACACGAAATCAGTGCACGAAACAACAAAGGGAGATAACTAAGAAATTAACGACGCAAGAGTTGTCATTCTTACGTGCGACACACTTTGGGTCCGTATCTTCTATGCATGTGTGAAGTTTAATAAACTAGAAAATGTGTTCATAGAACACGGATTGTCCCACCATATCGCTTTGATTAATAATGAGGCCAAATTGCAAGTCAAAATTTTCTTTTACCTGAGCGTTAAAGTTTTTGAAGCACCAAGTATGTGACCTTGACCCTGGGCTTGGCGGGGGCAGGACAAACGTGGATTTGGCACAGGGCGGTAGAGGACCATTAGAGCAATGCATATATGAAATATGAAGCTGATCCGTGAAAGAAAACAGAAATTATAAGATATTTACCTGAGCGTTAAAGTTTTTGAAGCACTAAGTATATGATGTTAACCCTGGGCTTGGCGGGGGGGGGGGGGCGGGACGAACGTGGATTTGGCACAGGGCGGTAGAGGACCATTAGAGCAACGCATATATGAAATATGAAGTTGATCCGTGAATGGAAAGAAAAATTATAAGATATTTACCTGAGCATTAAAGTTTTTGAAGCACCAAGTATGTGACCTTGACCCTGGGATTGGCGGGGGGCAGGACGAACGTGGATTTGGCACAGGGCGGTAGAGGACCATTAGAGCAATGCGTATATGAAATATGAAGATGATCCATGAAAGAAAACAGAAATTATAAAATATTTACCCGAGCGTTAAAGTTTTTGAAGCACTAAGTATGTGACTTGACCCTGGGCTTGGCGGGGGCAGGACGAACGTGATTTGGCACAGGGCGGTAGAGGGACATTAGAGCAAGCGTATGAAATATGAAGTTGATCCGTGATGGAAATAAAAATTATAAGATATTTACCCGAGCGTTAAAGGGTTTTTGAAGCACTAAGTAGTGACCTTGACCCTGGGTTGGCGGGGGCAGGACGAACGTGGATTTGGCACAGGGCGGTAGACGGACCATTAGAGCAACGCGTATATGAAATATGAAGTTGATCCGTGAATGGAAATAAAAAATATAAGATACCCGAGCTAAGTTAGTTTTTGAAGCACTAAGTATGTGACCTTGACCCTGGGGCTTGGCGGGGGCAGACGAACGTGGATTTGGCACAGGGCGGTAGACGACCATTAGAGCAACGCGTATATGAAATATGAAGTTGATCCGTGAATGGAAATTAAAAATTATAAGATATTTACCTGAGCGTTAAAGTTTTTGAAGCACCAAGTATGTGACCTTGACCCTGGGATTGGTGGGGCAGGACGAACGTGGATTTGGCACAGGGCGGTAGAGGACCATTAGAGCAATGCGATATGAAATATGAAGATGATCCATGATCCATGAAAGAAAACAGAAAGTTATAAGATATTTAACATGGTAATGTTTTTGAAGCACTAAGTATGTGTCCTTGACCCTGGGCTTTGACGGGGCAGAACGAACGTGGATTTGGCACAGGGCGGTAGAGGACCATTAGAGAGCAATGCGTATATGCGTGTTCGAGTTATGCTCTGGATACAAAATCAGAGCACGAAACAACAAAGGGAGATAAGTAAACAAGAATTCCGCGGAATCAGATGCCTCGCCTTGTCCCGCCTTGACCTCGAGCCTGGGCCCGAAAGCAATTTTCACTGGCCCGAACATATTATACAATTATTGACTAGTGAACCATAGAATATCAGATTATATTCTATGGCTCACTAGTCAATAATTGTTTTATTATATGATAATAGTCTGTATATAGCACTTACGACCTTATGTACTAGACAAAAATTGAAAAAGAATTTGAAAAAAAAAAATGAAAAAAAAAATGGAAAAAAAGTTTAAAAATTAAAAAATAATAATGCTTGCTACTGGAGCCCAGAATTTTTTTGAATAGTCCTATATTTTATCTACATATATCTGCACAGGTCCACATAATGCCACAATATTTTCAACACAGTTTACGGAAATGTAATATAATCATTTACCTGTATAAATTACCTGTAAGTGGTCAGTGGTCAGTTGCACATGCTAGCATATGCACAGGTGAATAGTCTGTATATAGCACTTACGACCTTATGCTACTGGACAAAAATTGAAAAATAATTTGAAAAAAAAATATGAAAAAATAAAAATGAAAAAAAAAAAAAATGGAAAAAAAAGTTTAAAAATAACAATGCTTGCTACTGGAGCCCAGATTTTTTTTCCAGTCAAATTGAAAAATAATTTGAAAAAAAAAATGAAAAAAATAATGAAAAAAAAAAAAAAAAAAATTACAAAAAAAAGTTTAAAAATAATAATGCTTGCTATTGGAGACCAGATTTTTTTTTAATAGTCCTATATTTATCTACATATATCTGCAGAGGTCCACATAATGCCACAATATTTTCAACACAGTACCCAATGTAGTGATTTACCTGTATAAATTACCTGGTCAGCAGTGGTCAAGCACTGGACATCTGCACATGCTAGCCCATGCTTAGCACATGGTTCTCCCAGTTTCTATTGTTCTCTCTACAGGTAAGGTGTACAGAGCACACGAGAAAAGGTATCAGAGCAGACGAGAAAACAGGTCTTCATGCATTATTGTCCAGTTTGTAGAGTGCGCAAAACAAAAAAGGGAGATAACTGAAAAATTAGCTACGCAAGAGTTGTCATTCTTGTGCGCGACACACCTCCGGGTCGTGGTCTATGCATGTGTGAAGTTTCATGAAAATATTCCAAAGGGTGGTTGAGTTATGCTCCGGACAGGAAATCAGTGAGCGAAAACAAAAAAGGGAGATAACTCAAAAATTAGCTATGCAAGAGTTGTCATTCTTGTGCACGACACACCTTCGGTTCGTGGTCTAATTGAATGTGTTAAGTTTCATAAAAATATTCCAAAGGGTGGTCGAGTTATGGTCAATCAGTGCGTGAAACAAAAAAGGGAGATAAGGCCATAATAAAATAAATCCTAGATTTTCATCCAAATTTTTTTGAAAATGGGGGCGGGGGTGAAATTTTATTTTTTATTTTATATTTTCAGGATATCGATATTTATGCTGATAAAATGGTGTTTTGACAAGATTCAACTTGACATTTGCATCTGGGAACACAATATGTTGGAGATGGATGTATGGAAATGGGGTTTAACATCTGTTCAACATCAAAGGTCATACAGAAGGACCAAGAAATGAAACGATATCGGCCAATTTCGAAGCTGGGTCACATCGAGTTAATTCACTTTTGCCCCGACCCGCGCTGGCCCCAATCCGTGCAGATAAATCAGAAACCGGTGCATTTTTGTCCAATTTTCCGTGAATGAAATCGTTGAATAATTCAAGTAGAGTGTTTACATCAGCGTAATCACACGCAAACCAGTCTTTCAGGACTGAATTTTGACGAAGAACTTTCACAATGACGAAAACCATATTTTCTTGTTGTTGTTGTATCTGAATGCAGAAACCGGAAATGGCCATGATGTATTCCGAGTTTCCGCCGCTGACTTTTCGGCGCTACAAGACAGGAAGGGTGGTACACGGAACCGTCCCCCGCAGAAATTGCATAATGTATAAATCACAGGCGAAATGCAGAAAATGGCCATGTATAAATCACGGACGACTGGTCGGTATCCGTATACGGGGTGCACCGAAATGCCGGAACTGGTGTGTGATACGTACAAGATTTTTTTTTTTTTTTTTTTTTTTTTTTTTCAAATAGTAATAAAAAAAATCGGGGCGGGCCCTAAAAACGGGGGCGGGCGGGGATGAAAATCTAGGAAATATTTTATTATGGCCTAACTAAAAAATTACTATGCAAGAGTTGTCATTCTTGTGCGCGACACACCTTCGGGTCGTGGTCTATGCATGTGTGAAGTTTCATGAAAATATTCGAAAGGATGGTGGAGTTATGCTCCGGACACGAAATCAGTACGAGAAACAAAAAAGGGAGATAACTCAAAAATTAGCTATGCAAGAGTTGTCATTCTTGTGCGCGACACACCTTTGGGTCGTGGTCTATGCATATGTGAAGTTTCATTGAAAATATTCCAAAGGGTGTTCGAGTTATGCTCCGGACAAGAAGTGTCTGCGGCGGACGCGGCGTGCTGTCAAATCCATAGTATCCCCCGACGGAGTCCGGGGGATACAATAACAAGGTGTTCCGTGAAAGGAAACAGAAGTTATAAGACATTTACCCAACGTTAAGTTTGTGGATGACGCTGACGACGACGCCGACGACGCCGTGGGTATGACATAAGCTCTTCTGCACTTCGTGCAGGCGAGCTAAAAATGTTCTTAGTTGAGCTGCAAAAAGCAAACCGTGTTAGCTCAAACAGTGCATGTTTAAATTTGTTCATGGTATGACCATTTGTTCCCCGTTTAATAATGTTCCCCATTTGTAAAAATAAAATATGCATTGATTTTGAAAGCAAGGGGTACAATACTCTTTAGACACAAAGGTTACCTGGAGCTCTGAGGCTACAAAATGGGTAGGAATTCTGAGGCTCGCTGTGGAATCTGTACCATTTCAGAGTTGATAAAGATTTCAGATGTCAAAGTTGAATAAACTTGACATCAAAAGACACTAGCCTGGTATCCTACTTTATCACGTAACCTTCCCTGTATTGACCGAATACGTACCTGATAATAAAGAATACCAGGCTAGTGTCTTTTGTTATCAGACAAGGCCAGGAATCGTGTAACCATTTCCGAGCCTGATAAACCTCGATATAAAAAGACAGTAGCCTGGACGTCATTCGGTAACGCCATGTGACATCATCCGACTAATGGAACGTCAGATTTCACTTTGTTGTAACCCGGATGTTTATATCAGGTCAATGCCTGATACAACAATATATATATGGTTGTAATCATTATTGGCTGTGACGTGGTGGAGGACGAAAC
Source organism: Conchocele bisecta (assembly GCA_029237695.1). Lineage (NCBI taxonomy): Eukaryota > Metazoa > Mollusca > Bivalvia > Lucinida > Thyasiridae > Conchocele > Conchocele bisecta. Next base: position 63,824,713 of record CM055265.1, on the reverse strand, counting down.
ATCAAAGGTTACAAAGTCATGCTGATCTGACCTTTGATACACGCTGACATGATGTCAACAGAGACACACATTTACGACCAATTACTCGACACATATTTATGCATTTCGGTACACTATTAGGCATGGAATAAAATAGCGAAACGACAGCTCTAGACGAATCATAATACTGATTGTTTTATTTATGATTGCATATGAACACTTTTAAAATGACAGACGTACCTTTGTCCTTTATCAAACTGTTTGCAAACTGTAGATCCCGATGAGCCTGCTATTTACGAGCCGTCTCATCAGGATCTACGCCATTCGTACGTACTTTATATATACCAAAAATTACACATAATACAGCGTAATGTAACAGTTCCACACTTAATATGGAATAGTCCGTGTCAGTTACTTGTAACTTGGGGATGAAATGTGTAATATAAATATTACAAACACGGATAACCACAGTGCATGGGTTCTTTATTTTATTTTAAAATCATCAGAAACGGCGAGTCTTAAATACACTAAAGCCAGTCTATTTATAAACCACTCTATGTACAGCTATCAAGACCTTCACCTGTAACAATTACCACGCACGTGTTATGAAAAATCGATACGCGGAGAAATGTGTTGAAAGACGACCAAACACACAGGCATTCGGCGTGTTTCGGCTTTCATCGGTATAACTATATCGGTGAAAGCCGAAACACGCCGAATGCCTGTGACCAAACACACAACGATGTTTGTTAACACGGATATGTGTCATAAAATTGACATTACTTGGTGTCAACATCGATACATTTACACGGTGGATACGGAAATAGCAGCAAATAGGTAATTTTTCTCAGACCAATTTTTAAGACTAGTTTTCAAATCTCAATCGGTCTGAAATTTCAAAAATCGGTCCAGAACCGATAAACTGAAAATTTTAGAAGCCCTGGAAGGAATTACGAAAACTATATACCCCTCGACATACTTTGTATGCCGGGGGAATAACAAGTTACTAGAACACTGTAAGAGTGTATTGGCTATCGGGACCACTATTATCACAATCATTTGAACACTACAGACCTCAATTGTGTGTGGTGTTTGCAAACAGTGTAGATCCCGATGAGCTAGCTCGTTAAGAGCACTTTTTGCAAATAATTTTCTTATTTTTTTAGAATAAAAAACACCCCCTTTTCATAAATGGACTAGTCTGAAAATATATTAGTGATGGATGGATTGGTTGTAAAATTAATATATCAAAATCCATTCCAGTGACTTAGGGGTGAATGGGTTAGGGTTAACCCATACAAACCTCATGAATATCGCCAATATAATAATCCTTCATTAATTCCCGGGCATCTGTGGAATGGCCAACATCTTCAAATGCTTCTGTGGCATTGCCGCCTACAATAGATTGATTGACTTCATATAAACATATTTCGAGCAGAATATATAATGTAATTAGAACTCAAATGAGTGGTAATTAGAACTCAAATGAGTGGTAATTAGAACTTGTTTATACCCTTTAAGGGTATAAACAAGTTCTAATTACCACTCATTTTAAAAGTCTCAAATGGTGATGACAGCAGGTATTTCTGACAAGATGCGAGTTTAAAGGTACATCTCCACTCAGTAGGCACAAAATGTTATTTATATCAGGGACATCATTCGACACATTTTCTGGCAAAATAAACATTCAATCACCATTACCCCACGTATTGATTGGCATTATCATACATTTTATATCAGACGTAAATTTCCACACAGATACCAGGGGCGATAACCTGTTTCCTTAAAATGTTAACGGACATTACTATTTATTCTGTGTATTTATTTTTTGATGTGCAATGATCATACTTTATAATCTGTCGAACATATTATTTTTTCAGGTGACACATTTAATTAATATAAATAATACAAAAATATCATGCCTCAGTTGCATATGAAAGTAGCCTGATACGATCGCGAGTCGCTATCAGTAAAATAAATATTACTAAATGATTATATCTGTATACACTTATTTAATTCCTATAAAGAACATTTTGTGCCTACTGAGTGGGTATGCACCTTTAACTTTAGTACACCAACATACATAAGAAAAGTATTTAGAATTTTCCAGATACTTAGCCTAAGTTAGGGGCGAGTGTTACATATATAAATAGACACTTATCAGAGCTCCAGTTAAGGTGCATAATTTGATCAATTTTGGGGGCAATTTTGTTATTTCTTCACCAAAAATGGCAAGTTGGGAGTGCTTTAGAATCGTCTCATTGAGACGATTCTAAAGAACTCCCAACTTACCATTTTTGGTGAAGAACTAAGAAAAATACCTCAAATATTTTGTCAAATTACGCATCTTAACTGGAGCGCTGACATCTGTCCTCAATGTTTTTACCTGCTTGCTCCAGTAGGACCTCTTCACCACCAGGATGCTGAAAATAGAATTAACCGATGTTTGTTACAAGAACAGAAACAAGAAATATGTAACACTGATGGGTGTACACTTCAAAGTTTACAAATTTCCAATCATTCAACGTTAAACTTCATCACAGGATCCAGATGGGTGGGCTATAGAATGAAAATGTGGGTCATGACAAATAAGTGAATGAAAGTCAATCCAACTTATGGTAACAAAGATAGAGGAATCCAAAAACTTTAGCCAAGACACATGCAGTGTAAATTTTTGTCACAATAACAGCACATTCCGACCTCACGTTTACTGACGCTGTCTTATGGGCGAGTGGTTTAATACTGTCTTAAAAACCTTCCATATACAACAATAAGACAAGAATAAGGTCAATGTTAGGTATACTTATATTGATCTTGGTTATATATTTATTACTGTTAAGGGGCTGTTATTGTGACCATTATTTACACAGCAGGTGTAGTGTCTCGGCTATAGGGATAATCATATACATTTAGAAAATATGACAGATGAAATAATAAAAGACATCCGTTCTGCCGGGATTCAGGAAGTTCCATCAACTGGCCGTTTTGTCAATCAGGCAATATAGAGGTAAAATGTCTGGGGGCCGTTTCACTAAACGTCGTACGACTAAAATGTTCGTAAGTGGAAAATTATGATAGTCTGTGAATTTCACATTAATAATGTTTTCTTGTAAACAATTGTTGGATTTACATTTATTGAGCATAGGCTGCTTATGCAGCCTATGCTCAATAAATGTAAATCCATCAATTGAACTTTCCAGACTATTCTAAATTTGCACTTACGAACATTTTAATCGCAAAAAGTTTAGTGAAAAGGCCCCCAGTGTACTCCGATTGTTCAGTCAACCGAATAAGAATAGTTTACATTTAGCTTAGATAATCTCAGCTATACAAATGACTTTTACTATTTCATCTTTTTTTGTATTATCTGTATCTTTATAGCGGAGACCCGGCCATTATAAAATATGGTCACAATAACAGCCCATTCTTTCATGGAATTTTGTGACGAACAAGCAGTTTAATACTTTGCAGTTCTGTTAAAAAAACGTGCACAGACTAATAATAAACATGTAAATATACCTACTTTGACATGGATTATTCTTTTATTCCCATTTTATTCGCAAAACGCGAGGACAGAAGACGCTGTTATTGTAACCATATTTGATAATAGCCGGGTCTCAGAAGATACAGATAATATAGCTGCACGTTTTCCGCTTTACAGGCAACAGGTTGTAATACATATGTATATCGCTACATCACGGTCATTTACATTTCGCACACTAAAATATAGAAAAAACCTGCAGGGCATTGACATTCATACTTCACTATATTGTTATTGAGACACAATTCTACAATATGACACAAAAATATTACTGTCACAGGGCGAGAAAAATGCACTCAGGCCCGGCTCGAACCCAGGACCTCTGGTTTACCGTACCATCGCTCTAACTGACTGAGCTAGCCGGGCAAGAATACACATCTTCTCCCCATAGTGAGTCACGGACATATTTCACGCCAAATTGAAATTCGTCCCCGAATTCTATATTTAATTCGTATCAGAATTCCATATTTTGGTACAATTTGGGAATATTTATCAGTCGCAGTCCCTCGTTGGGTGCCAAATGTCACAGGGAGAGAAAAAAATTTAAACGACATTTGTCACACCTCTACAAATTGGCTTGCCTGCAAATGCTTGTTGACCACATGCTTGATCACTTTCAATTAGTATCGTCAACGGACCAAATAAGTGAAACAGTGACAAGCGAAGATATATAAATTACGATTTTAAATTATGATTATGCGCTGCAGATTAACTTGGGCGACATATTTGTTTTGTTTGTATACGTTAAACATGGACGCCCACATCCCAGGATGTAATATAACTTATAATTAAAAAAGACATATTTTTTCTCTTTCATTTGTTTTTTTGCGAACAAGTGGTCACCCTAAACACCCCAAAGGCTGACAAATGCCACAAAGGCTGTTTGATGTTGCTTGTACGTACGTTAGCGGATATTTTACACCATACATTGTCATTGAATTGACTGAATTATTATGTGTTATGATCATTTTATGAATTTTAATACAATAATCCACCACAAATATACATGTTTTGGTAAATTATCTAAACGAACACCTGCGTTAATCGGGCCGCGCAGAATTGGAGGAACCATAATGGCTATATGTACTTATTATATACTATGCACCAAAGGCTGACTGGGGGAACCACAAAGGCTATATGTAGCCCAAATTATCATGGATTCGTGCCCCTAGAAAACAAGCCGAGTGAATAAGCAGCATATTCTAAGAATAGTGTTAATTATACCCACTTTTTTAGGGGTATAAAAAATGGGTATATTGTTCTCGTCACGGGTGTCCGTCCGTCCGTCCGTCACGTTTCTTGTAACTCGAAAAACTTGTTCACCTTCATACCTACGCGCCTGATATTTGGTATGTAGCTTCGTTATCATGTGCAGATGCGCAAAGTGAATTCGGTATGAATGATTTTTGATCCGACCCTCCATCATGGATTATCTCCCCCTTTCGGACTCAGAATTTCCCATTTTTTCCTTGTAACTCGAAAAACTTTTTCACCTTCATACCTACGCGCCTGATATTTGGTATGTAGCTTCGTTATCATGTGCAGATGCGCAAAGTGAATTCGGATTTTTCATCCGACCCTCCATCATGGATTATCTCCCCCTTCGGACTCAGAATTTCCCATTTTTTCCTTGTAACTCGAAAAACTTTTTCACCTTCATACCTACGCGCCTCATATTTGCTATCTCCCCCTTTCGGAAGTGAATTCGGATTTTTCATCCGACCCTCCATCATGGATTATCTCCCCCTTTCGGACTCCGAATTTCCCATTTTTTCCTTGTAACTCGAAAATCTTTTTCACCTTCATACCTACGCGCCTGATATTTGGTATGTAGCTTCGTTATCATGTGCAGATGCGCAAAGTGAATTCGGATTTTTGATCCGACCCTCCATCATGGATTATCTCCCCCTTTCGGACTCAGAATTTCCCATTTTTTCCTTGTAACTCGAAAATCTTTTTCACCTTCATACCTACGCGCCTGATATTTGGTATGTAGCTTCGTTATCATGTGCAGATGCGCAAAGTGAATTCGGATTTTTGATCCGACCCTCCATCATGGATTATCTCCCCCTTTCGGACTCAGAATTTCCCATTTTTTCCTTGTAACTCGAAAAACTTTTTCACCTTCATACCTACGTGCCTGATATTTGGTATCTCCCCCTTTCGGACTTAGCATTTGGGGAAAGTGGGTATATTGCGATGGCGCGCCATCGACTTTTTCTAGTTGAAAATTATTTTAAAAATATATTTTAAGTTGTTTCCCACGGTTTTCTAAGTTACAGTTACATACTATTGTGATTTACTACCTATTTTGTGATTTTTCTACCTACTTCCTTAATCTGAAGAGGGTCTGTTCGCAAATTATGCAAACATGTTTATTTCTAGGTGAATCTAGACTTCACCATATTTAAATTTGATGCATCTATAGGCAGCAACACTGTGGAGCGCCGGGGCGTAATGGTTAGTGTGTCGGACTACTGATCCAAGGGTCGTGGGTTCGAGCCTGACTAGCGGCGTGCGTTGTGTCCTTGAGCAAGACACTTTATCCACACTGCTCCAGTTCACCCAGCTGTAAATGGGTACCGATAATTCGTAGTTGCTCTGTAAATACGAATTACCGGCTTCTCTCAAACATCTCTACCTCTACCTCCGTTCTTTCTCCCATTCTTGGGAGACGGCATGCAAGGTCCTAGAGCCAGTGCTGCCGTTAAATATAAGCTAAAAAAAAAAGAAAAAAAAAGGCAGCAACACTTCTTTATTGTATGAGTGATCAAGGAATGTCACTCAAATGCAGGGATTCCGCTGGGGAAAATAAAAAAATCGCCACTTCAATAAAAATATTGAAAATTGTAATTCGTTATCGCCAACTGTTTATTTTTATCGCCAATTGCGAAAGCGGCAATCGCCAGCGGAATCCCTGCAAATGTGCAAAAAGTTGTAAGGCATGAACCTGATGAGAAGTTTCAAGATCAATTAGGTGACTTGGGTGGGTTATTTCTAGGGACTCTAAGACCTGCATAAACTAGATTGGTCAGTAAGCGAGGCTTACGGAATACCCCCCGCGTGGGCCCAGGTACCCCTAAAATATGTACAAATGTGTGGGCTTGTGACCTTGACTCTGGGATTAGCGCGAGCGGCATGAACGTGAATTTGTCACAGGGTGGTAGAGGTCCATTGGAGCAATGAGTGTGTGAAATGTGAAGCAAATTCGAGCAAGGAAATAGAAGTTATAACCGATTTCTCTGATGTTAAGTTTTGTAAAGAGACTAAAGTATAACCTCGAATTAACACCCCCAGAGGCGTTACATTTTACAAAAGGGGGGGGGGGGGGGGCGTTTATTTGTCACAGGGTGGTAGAGGTCCATTGGAGCAATGAGTGTGTGAAATGTGAAGCAGATCCGAGCAAGGAAATAGAAGTTATAACCGATTTCTCTGATGTTAAGTTTTGTAAAGAGACTACCGTATAACCTCGAATTAACGCCCCCGGAGGCGTTACATTTTACAAAAGGGGGGGGGGAGCGTTTATTAGCCAGTAAAAATTAAAAAAATTTACCAAGGACCGCCAATTTCAAACACAAATAAGGATTTAAGGATAATTTGTGTTTGAAATTGGCGGTCATTGGTAAAATTTATATTTTTTTTTTTTTGGGGGTGGGGAGGGGGGGGGGTGGGGGTGGGGGGGGGCGTTTATTAGCCAGTAAAAAAAAAGAAGAAAAAAAAAAAAGAAAATTACCAAGGACCGCCAATTTCAAACACAAACTAGAAAAAGTCGATGGCAATATACCCACTTTCCCCAAATGCTAAGTCCGAAAGGGGGAGGTAATCCATGATGGAGGGTCGGATAAAAAATCCGAATTCACTTTGCGCATCAGCACATCAAAACGAAGCTACGAACCAAATATCAGACGCGTAGGTATTAAGGTGAAAAAGTTTTTCGACCTACGAGGAAAAATAGTGAAATTCTAAGTCCGAAAGGGGGAGATAATCCATGATGGAAGGTCCGATCAAAAAAAAATCGGAATTCACTTTGCACATCATAACGAAGCTACATATCAAATATCAGAAATGTAGTATTATAAGGTGAGAAAGTTTTTCGACTTACAATGAAAAATAGGGAAATTCTGAGTCCGAAATGATGATAATCCATGATGGAGGGTCGGATCAAAAATCCGAATTCCACTTTGCGCATCTGCACATGATAACGAAGCTACATACCAAATACAGGCGCGTAGGTATGAAGGTGAAAAAGTTTTTCGAGTTACAAGGAAAAATAAAAATGGGAAATTCTGAGTCCGAAAAGGGGGAGATAATCCATGATGGAGGGTCGGATCAAAAATAATCCGAATTCACTTTCTTTGCGCATCTGCACATGATAACGAAGCTACATAGCAATATGAGGCGCGTAGGTATGAAGGTGAAAAAGTTTTTCGAGTTACAAGGAAAATATGGGAAATTCTGAGTCCGAAAGGGGGAGATAATCCATGATGGAGGGTCGGATCAAAAATCGAAATTCACTTTGCGCATCTGCACATGATAACGAAGCTACATACCAAATATCAGGCGCGTAGGTATGAAGGTGAAAAAGTTTTTCGAGTTACAAGAAACGTGACGGACGTACGTACGGACGACGGACGTACGGACGGACGGACACCCGTGACGAAAACAATATACCCATTTTTTTTTCCTGAAAAAGTGGGTATAATAAGGATTTAAAGATTATTTGTGTTTGAAATGGCTGGCGGTCATTGTTTTTTTTTATTTGGGGGGGGGGGGGGGGGGGGTGGGGGGGGGGCGGTTTGTTAGCCAGTAAAAAAAAAAAAAATTGGCGGTCACTGGTAAAAAAAAAAAAATAATATTTATTGGGGGGGGGGGGGTGGGGGGGGGGGGCGTTTTATTAGGAGGGGGCGTTAAGTCGAGGTTATCGGTATGTATGTGACGTTGACTCGAGATCAGCGGGGATTTGTCACAGCATATGAAATATTAAGTATTTTCAATGAAAAGAAATAGAAGTTATAACATATTTCTCTGATGTTAAGTTTTGTAAAGAGACTAAGTATGTGAACCTTGACCTTGGATCAGCGGGGGTTGGACAGTCGTAGATTTGTGACAGCATGATAGTACAACCTTAGAGGAATGCACAAGTGAAATAATAAGAATTTTCAGTGAAGGAAATAGAAGTTATAACTTATTTCTCTGATGTTAAGTTTTGTAAAGAGTATTTGACCTTGACATTGGGATCAGCGGGGGTTGGACGGTCATGGATTTTGCACAGCATGGTAGTAGAGCCTTACAGGAATACATGTGTGAAATATTAAGCATTTTAGATGAAGGAAATAGAAGTTATAACAATATTTCTCTGATGTTAAGTTTTGTAAAGAGACTAAGTATTTGACCTTGACCTTGGTATCAGCGGGGGTTGGATGGTCGTGGATTTGGCACAGCATGGTAGTAGAGCCTTACAGGAATGCATGAGTGAAATATTAAGCATTTTAGATGAAGGAAATAGAAGTTATAACAATATTTCTCTGATGTTAAGTTTTGTAAAGAGACTAAGTATTTGACCTTGACCTTGGGATCTGCGGGGGTTGGACGGTCGTGGATTTGGCACAGCATGGTAGTACTAGTAGAGCCTTACAGGAATGCATGTGTGAAATATTAAGCATTTTAGAAGAAGGAAATAGAAGTTATAACAATATTTCTCTGATGTTAAGTTTACAGACTAAGTAATTGACCTTGACCTTGGGATCTGCGGGGGTTGGACGGTCGTGGATTTGGCACAGCATGGTAGTAGAGCCTTACAGGAATGCATGTGTGAAATATCAAGCATTTTAGATGAAGGAAATAGAAGTTATAACAATATTTCTCTGATGTTAAGTTTACCCGGACGGACGGACGGACGGACAACCTGACTCCAGTATACCCTCCCACAACTCGTTGTGGGGGGTATAACAATAATTTTGCCAAATTCCTTATGTGCACTCATAGTAAAGTGTTTGAACTTTATGTTGATGTATACATTTTCAGGAATAAATCAGAATATAACACACAATATGAATTTATGTGCTTAGGGGCACGAATCCATGAGAACAGTGACTACTTATTATATAGACGGCAAATGCTGACTGGAGGAACCACAAAGGCTATATGTACTTAAAAATAGACGACAAAGGCTGCCTCGAGGAACCACAAAGGCTACATGTACTTAAAAAATAAATATCCGCTAACAGTCTTCGAAATTAGCCGCTGGTCCGATGCCCGAGGCCAGTAAAATTTCCGACGGGCCAGTAAAATTCAGAAGCTGGCAGGCCCGGCGGACCAGTAGAAATTTTCAGCATAATTCAGAATATGCGAAACCCAAATTCGTCTTGTTTATTATTTTTTATCAGGAAGCATCGTAAACTGGTCCCCAGTAGCACGTTCCTCATATTCAACATGTTCTTGTGTAACGTGTGGAGCATACGACCGGCAACCAGTCTTATCATCGTCACAGCCACAAATAAGAAAAGCACTGCACACATAACCACTTAACCAGTCAATTCAGACTCCCAAAATCAAACATTATCCGGTCATTAACCTGATCAGCTGGCAATTGCCAGGTAACGGCTGTTCCATTTACCTCTTTATAGTTGTGGCTAGTTGATATTATCGTTATTTACTTGACAAAAATACAATTATCTTGCTTCCCTAACAGTTAATAATTGTTTGTGTATGCTGGTACACCAACATTATGGTAAAACATTACCATTTTAAAACTTGATTAACTATTTTATTTTGTGTGTTCAATTGATGTAATAGCCGATTTATGACATCGCATCGAAGAGCCTGTGTGTATTAAATGTTTCAAACACGACTTTTCCATTACAAAAATCGATAAATATAGTACATTGACCATAAAATATATATTTTCTATGTTTACACGAAGTGTCTTCGCTTCAGACAAACTGCAGAAAGCACAAAACTTAGCTAAGCTATGGAGGCGAGATGTAACCTAATTTCGTCTGCCGTCTGCACCCAATAGCCGACAGATTTTCAGTTTCTGAAGAGGGGGAGTCAACAAAAATACATGGGGGTAGGGGGGGGGGGGGGGGGGGGGGGGGGTGGGGGGGGGGGGGGGGGGGGGCGACAATTACGTCTGGACCGATTGGCATTCTAAAATTTTATAGAAGCCCTGGTAGGTATTGAGTGAGAATGACCGTGATGAGGAGCGCGATGATGACCAAGACAGAGATGATGACGAGATGATGACGAGATGGAGATGTCGGAAGATCTAGTTTATAAAACATTGATATCTTGAGACCAATCCAGAGATGATGACCAGATGGAGATGTCGGAAGATCTAGTTTATAAAACATTGATATCTTGAGACCAATCATTAAAACAACATTATATCGATTGTTTTTATGCCACCGGGTTTCGAAGAAACGGGTGGCATATAGTGTTTGGACCGTCCGTCTGTCCGTCCATCCGTCCGAGCAACCAAGAGTGTACAAGGGGCCATGGGGCGGAGCCTCTGTCTGTCCGTCCGTCCACTTTTCGGTTAACCACTTTGTCACAGTTTCTCAAATATGCTGCAGGTGGCATCTGCGTTCGACAGACGCATTTCTTGTTATTCTTATTATACAACTACTATACAAGCATATATATTGTGAACAAAGCGCGACGCGCACCTCTAACGCGGGGGGTTTGGGAGTCCTCCCCCAAGAAAATTTTTACATCTAGATCGTCATAGACGGGATTTCCCGGCACTTAGATCACCGGATACGACATTAAATATAAAAAAAATATAATAAAAAATCGACAAAATCTGAGACGAGGCGGCTGCCTCGTATGCCTCATCCTGGCTACGGGCCTGACGGACAACATAGAAAAAAAATGCGTTATATACCCACTCGTAATTCATTGCTAATTATGCTATTATCACTGTTCACACCGATTTCAAAATTAATTGTCGGCCTGTACAATTGAATTAGCATTCGGTGTTTCTTTAACCCTCAGATCGAGTTCAAAGTACATCGACGGTGTGATTTAGCACTTCCATTGATCCCTAATCCCTGAAACCTAATGAGTCACGCTTTTAACACGACAGACGTACCTTGTCGTTTATCAAAATGTTTGAGAATTGTAGATCACGTGAGCCGGCTCATCAGGATCTGCGGCATTTCTACGTACATGTACATTTTATATACACAAAAATTACCCCTCATACAGCGTAATGTAACAGTTCCTAACTTAATATGGAATAGCCCGGGCCGATAGTCCGTGTCAGTTACTTGGGGTTAAATATTACGAACACAAATAAAGACAGTGCATGGTTTCTTTATTATACCCACTTTTTTAGGGAAAAAAAATGGGTATATTGTTTTCGTCACGGGTGTCCGTCCGTCCGTCCATCGTCCGTCACGTTTCTTGTAACTCGAAAAACTTTTTCACCTTCATACCTACGTGCCTGATATTTGGTATGTAGCTTCGTTATCATGTGCAGATGCGCAAAGTGAATTTCGATTTTTGATCCGACCCTCCATCATGGATTATCTCCCCCTTTCGGACTCAGAATTTCCCATTTTTTCCTTTGTAACTCGAAAAACTTTTTCATCCTTCATACCTACGCCTCCTATATTTGCTATGTAGCTTGCGTTATCATGTGCTTTGAGATGCGCAAAGTGAACTCGGAATTTTTATTCATCCGACCCTCCATCATAGATTATCTCCGCCTTCGGACTCAGAATTTCCCATTTTTTCCTTTTTAACTCGAAAAACTTTTTCACCTTCATACCTATGCGCCTGATATTTAGTATGTACCTTCGTTATCATGTGCAGATGCGCAAAGTGAATCGTTTTTTGATCCGACCTCCATCAGCGTATTACCTCCCCCTTTCGGATCAGATTTCCCATTTTTTCCTTGTAATCGAAAAACTTTTTCACCTTCATACCTTACGCGCCTCATATTTGCTATGTAGCTTCGTGATCATGTGCAGATGCGCAAAGTGAATTCGGATTTTTCATAGACCCTCATCATGTGATTATCTCCCTTTCAGACTCGGCTTTTCCCATTTTTTTTCCTTGTAACTCTGAATAACTTTTTCACTTCATACCTACACGCTCATATTTGTATGTCAGCTTCGTTATATGTGCAGATGCGCAAAGTTAATTCGGATTTTCATCCGACCCTCATATGGATTATCTCCCTTTCGGACCAGAATTTCATTTTTTCCTTGTGAACTCGAAAAACTTTTTCACTTCATACATACGCGCCTCATATTTGCTATGTTGCTTCGTTATCATGTTGCAGATGCGCAAAGTGAATTCGGATTTTCTTCCGACCCTCCTCATAGATTATCTCTCGCCTTTCGGACTTAGAATTTCCCATTTTTTCATTGTAACTCGAAAAACTTTTTCACCTTCATACCTAATTACCTATGCGCCTGATCTTTAGTATGTACCTTCGTTATCATGTTGCAGATGCGCAAAGTGAATTCGATTTTTTGATCAGACCTCCTCTTCGATTACCTCCCCTTTTCTGTACTCAGAATTTCCATTTTTCCTTGTAACTCGAAAAACTTTTTCACCTTATACCCTACGCGCCTCTATTTGTATGTAGCTTCGTTATCATGTGCACAAAAATGCGCAAAGTGAATTCGGATTTTTCATCGACCTCCATTCATGGATTATACCCTTCGGACTTAGCATTTGGGGAACGTCGGTAATATTGCGATGGGCGCGCCTCAACTTTTTCTAGTTTTCAAAATCTCAATCGAACAGAGTTAAAAAATCGGTTCTAGAAACCGGAAAAATTAAAATTTTAGAAGCCCTGCTTGTCACCCTTTTCTTCTACTAAAACATCTGATGCGCTTTCTCATGCTCATAATACCCGCAAGGGGCGTGCAAGCATTATGTATAGATAGATAGTAAGCTAATATTTTGCAAGTCACACTTGCAACAGCACGTGCCACCGTCCCTGGGTCGCAAACCGTAGTCACCATATAAGGTCAAAAAAGCAGAACGTTTTTTTTTTAGTTAAACTATTATTCGAGTCAAAAAAATGAAACATTATTATACGTTATGCATAAATAATATAATTAAAAAATGCACATATAAACCATATTTAACCAAAATATGCGATGACAATGTATGAAAAACTACGTTTACCGTTTCGAAATGACGACAGGTAATAAAAATACCCCACCCACTCACCGAAAGTGTCAATGTCCTAATCACGTTTTATGATAAACTGTGCAACGTACCTCGTCTAAGAATTTTGTGCAATCATAAACTTTGTCGTGAACACATATCCAAGCTGACTTGGAATCTTTATGTTGCTTTACATCATTGTATGCGTAGGTTTTTGGTTCTTGCTTTTCCGCCATTTTGCGGCTTCTAATGGATACTGAGGAGGATTTGGTCTAGTGTGCTGTCTACTTGTTGTTGTAAGTCTGAATTTCAGCCACTGACTTTTCGCTTCATGAAAATTACTGAGGTCTTTGTGTCAACACTGTGAAAATAATTATGTAATTAAAGTCTTTGTATTTTCATACTGAATACATTCATACAGAATTGCATACATACTACTGTGTGTACATTGTATGTTGCAAGGTGAAAATACAAATAGTTTATGAACGGTCTCTACTGCTTGCGAGTTAACCTTTTTTTTTTTTTTTTTTTTCTTTTTTTTTTCTTTTTTCTTTTTTTTTTTTTTTTTTTTTCTTTTTTTTTTTATCTTATATTTAAGGGTAGGAATTGGCTCGAGGACCTTCCAAACCCGGGCATTTGAACCCAAAAGTGGCAGGTCAATGACCGTTGGCCCGTTTGTTTCCGAATTTACTAATATCTGCCATACAGTCGAAATATGTGCATTAAATGAAGGAGGCAATGAGGCGGTTATGCATCAGTCAATGTAAATCCCCGCCCCCCCCCCCCCCCCCCACCCCCCCCCCCCCCCCCCCGGAGGGGCGGGGCTTTACCGGGGCATACCCCGGGGCTTTTACCTTTCATGATGCCCCGCACTGCGGGGACTTTACCGGGGCTTTAACTGTTGCTAAGAAATTGAGCGGGGACATACCCCGGGGCTTTACCGGGGCTTTACCGGGGTTTTATCAGACTGTTATCAAGATATGTACATGTATGTTTACCTGAATACTGTTGTGTGGGAGGGGTGACATGGGTTTAAACTGTTTAATACGATCTACTTTCACTGTGGACTGTTTAATACTGGCAAATTTTGTTTAATATAAACAAAATTGTTTTCAATAATTCCTCTGTTTATATTGCACTGCCGTTATCCGTTATCCCAGCCCCCCCCCCAACACGTGGAAAATTCTGAGACATTCCCCCCCCCCCCCCCCCCCCCCCCACCCCCCCCCCCCTCACACACACTGAAGGCAAAAACCCGAGACCCCCTCTGGAAAGTGATTCATTACCCGACCAACCCTGGAAAATCCCGAGACCCACCCCCCCCCCACTGGAAAAAATCCTATTTCTCACACACACCCACCCTCCCCATGTAAGTAAAAGTACCTATTCTCACACCATAGAAGAAAAAGTATAAAGTGCTGCATTTTATACTATTAATAGGGGGGGGGGGGTGTACTTTTTATGAACCCTGTCTCGAAGAGCCGGTGTCATATAGTGTTTGCACCGTCCGTGTGTCCGTGCGTTAATACGGTTAAGAAGTTTGTATCATGCAAGGGTCCACTTTTGCGCTATTTAATACTATTCACACATATCCGACCTTCCTTCTACCGAGTCCGTGGGTGGTGCCAAAGGTTAGCGGCTATTTATTTGGTTACTACTATTAACAGGAACGTACCTATTTCAAAGCAACAAACACATATTTACCCTGTACTTAGTCGACCCTACTTGTCCTAACTGTCATTTGGAGGCGGAGCTAGGATGCGTCACACATGCTACTAAGATGCCCAGCACTACACGAAGTTCGGAAACAGACCTACCGGCGTTTCGTCAAGAAATCCAAAAAGTGCTAGGAGACTCGAACTTTTACAAACTAAACATATCGGTCATTACCCAGCTGATCATCGACTGTAACGGTTTCAAAAACAACTATATCACTAAGTCAACCACCCTAGAAATAGAACGAGTAGCAGGCCAAATGTGCTACCAATTACATCTACAACGAATAAAGCTGCTTGGGTTGTAATAATGGCTTCCCATACTAATAAAGTTCCCATATCTATTATTTATAAGTGACATTTTGCTCTACAACACATCATTTTCGCGCAAGAATATTTCACATTTAAAATCACCAGATGGCCCCGCAGTGCGGGGCATTTTACCGGGGCTTTTACCGACCATGTTGCCCCGCAGTGCGGGGCCTTCACCGGGGCTTTAACAGCAACGAAAATATAAGCCCCGCTATTCCCCCGGAGGGGGGTGGGGGGGGGGGGGGGGGGGGGGGGGGGGGGGGGGACTTACATTGACTGATGCATTAAGTTTACTTGTAATAGGTACGTGTGAGAAGTATTACTGTCTGTTTCACGAAAGCTGCCCAAATTTTACGGCTATATAGACAATTCAAAAACAATATTATTTTCGATAATATTAAATTAAAGGAAAATTTGAGAATGAGCCTTCTTTTTATTTCGTGAAATTCGGTCAAATATTGATTTTATTACGAAAAATTTATTAGTCTATGGGAATTTAACATGGGGGAAAAAGTGGTAAGGAAGTGTGGGAGGATTCAAAAAACGAAAATTTTTGGAAATTGACTCCGAAACCTGGCTAGATAGCTTGGATATGATCCAACTAAGAAAACAAAAGTTAAATTTTAAAAATCGGTCCAGTATTTCTAAAATTCCAAAAAATTTCCCCATGTTAAATCCCCATAGACATCTTCACTCCGTGAAGATGTCTATGGGGATTTAACATGGGGAAATTGTTTTTTCTCAATAAAATCAATATTTGACCAAATTTCACGAAATAAAAAGAAGGCTCATTCTTAATTTTTCCTTTAATTTAATATTATCAAAAGACATCTTGTTTTTGAATTGTTTATATAGCCGTAAAATTTGGGCAGCTTTCGTGAAACAGACTATAATGTACTTTAAAGCTATAGGCACCATGGTATAATGTAGTTGGTATAGGATGTCATATAATCCACTTATAGGTAATACCACTACAATATTTGTGCAACATTTAAATTAGATTGTTTACTAGATTGCTTACTGGATTAGAAGTGTGAGAAACGTTTATGCACATGTGCATATCCAGTGTATTTGTGTCGTGATAACAGCAACTATTTACAGAGTATGATCAAAGCGAAACAAACCGGTGCCAATGAAAAGGTGTGAAGCAATGCACGGTTAGTGCTTCACAGTATATTGATATTACTACAGTTCATACAGTTCGTTGATATTGGATATATATAGACCACGTTTTGCTGCGAACGAACTTTTGGCTATTAAACATATTCAATCTAAAACATATTTAAATGTAAGTACTTTTTCATCAATAACTAAAAAGTTACCCTCCTCAAATGTTTGTATTTGATGAAATTCCAAAATATTGATTTTATTGCGAAAAAATGATTGTCCTGGTTAACATGGGGCATAAAGGAGAATGAGGCTGACAAAGAGGGTCGAAAAACGAAACTTTTTGGAAATTGACTCCGAAACCTGGCGAGATAGCTTGGAAATGATGTACATAAGAAAACAAAAGTTATATTTTGAAAATCGGCCCACAAATAAAAAAAATATTAAAAACAAATATTTAAAAAAAATAAAAAAATATTTTTAGCCCCATGTTAAATTCCCATAGGAAAATCATTTTTTCGCAATAAAATCAATACATGTATTTGATGGCATTTCATCAAATATTATTTTTGGGGGAGGGTGACTTTTTTGTTATTGATGAAAAAGTACTTACATTTAAATATGTTTTAGATTTAAAGTGTTTAATAGCCAAAAGTTCGTCGGCAGAAAAACGTGGAACAGACAGTAGGTCTATATAAACACGAAGTTTCTTGGGTCATTTTCTTCTTGTTTTTCTTTCTTTTTACTTTACTAAATAATTAATTGATTTCCTTGGTTGCTCTTAATTATAAAATGTAGGATTAAATATAAAGGGATGCACAACCAAACACTGATTAAGCCTACGTTTAAATGAATTTACTGAGGGAGCTGTGGCAATGTTCTTCGGAAGATCATTCCAGGTATCCACTACCCTGTTTCCAAACACACTCCTGAATATTGTGTTAGACCTTTCTGGAACAGTTTCATAGAGTTGCCTCTAATGGAGTAGTATGTACTCATCGTGAATAACTTATCCTTGTCCACTTTGGCGCGCATGACACATGTAATATTTTGTACACCTGTATCATGTAAGACCTTAGTCTTTTATATTCAATAGTGGATAGCCATTATACTGTTACTAGTCTTTCGCTGTATGGCTTAATTTCCAGGTTCCCTACCAACCTGGTTGCCATTCTTTGTACGTTTTCGAAGGGAATTTTGTCCTTTTTTTAGCGAGGTGCCCATATCACCGTTGCATATTCGAGAAGCGGGTGTACTAGTGACTTATCAGCGTCAAAAACATTTCCATGTCCATATATATCCCACGGTTTCTGTTATGTGATGGTTAAATCATTTTCTTTTTTGACTCTTGTTATTTCTTTGATATTTCAATCTGAGTCCTTCGTGGCATACTGTTGTATAGTTTTTGTGCTGGTGCCTAACTGCACGTGCTTTCATGTCTTAACATTAAATGTCATGTTAGTATATCGTTTTGCAGTAATATTTCTTATGTTGGGTTGCTCACTGAAGAGCTGTACAATTCATTGCGTCTGGTAGATCATTAAGAGCCCGTGGGGCCCTTCATCATCCAATAATTAATGCATAATTGCTTCGTAACTGTGATGGGATATAAGCATAACATACATGTGAACATTCGCTTCTTACTATATCCTTAGACATACACAGTGCATGGAGTTGCCATGCCGGCCATCTTAGTGTGTTCAAGCCAAAGCCCAGTTTTACCTCTTATTGCGTTTGACACACACATATATATGGGCCGCGCTCTGTGAAAACCAGCCTTAATTACAACATTTTTGATTTGCACTTTTTTACATTTTTGGTTGCGGACACCTTTCAAAAACAATATGATGAAAAGAAAATGCAAATATGTTTCATAGTTTTTGTTTTATCTCACTTTTTGTAGCACCATGTGAATCACGCCAGAAATAACGTCAGAAACGCCGACGTTTTACAATGCAACACAACAACCTACAGTAGAAATGGGTGTTCATAGACTCATTGACTGTGCTTGCTGTAAACTGTATTTGCTGATAAGGTACACTAAATGTATCTACAAGTGTTAGTATGTATACTATCAAACAGTGAACAGAATAAAACTATGATATGTACATGTAGTGAACAAACCAAACGCACCACTATCGATTTTAAATCTATAATTAGCCAACATGTGACTTCATAATTTGCTACCATCGCCAACTATGATAGATTATATGCATGTACCGTCAAAAAGATACATGGTAATTATTGGAGAATTTAGTTCAGAATCTAATTGACGTCATTTACGTAACAGTTAATTGTGACGCAGTGGCGTAGGAGGGTATTGAAAAGTGGTGCGGCCATACCGTCGAACGAGCAAAGTTCGTGATAATGCTAGCGGGGTCCGGGGGAACGGTTACACGAAACACCCAAACACACTCAAATGCACCCAAATATAGTTTAAATACATATAAATATACCACAAATACACCCTAGATAGTGTCAGATATTAGTGTAAAGCATATATTGACACAAAACACATACTATAATTGACATATGTAGTCAAATAAATCTGTTAAATTGGTCATATGTTCGATTTATGCACATTGAATCACCAATCATATGGGAAATACATGCAAATATAGTTTAAGATGTATAAATATGCCACAAATACACCCTCAAACATATCAGTGTATGCTCTCCTTACGTCATCAGAATTTGCATAACCTATTTTATGAATCAGTGTCGACCCTGATCTTTATTATTGTACGCCCTTTTTGGGATACGTGTATATTTTATTAAAATGCCCCACAAATATGCCACAAATACAACCTCAAACGTAGACTACCAGTGTGAACATCGGCTTACCTCTTCAAACGTTATATGAGCCGCGTCGTGCGAAAAGGTGCCTTATGGCGAAACTGACGTTATCGAGTAAATGAGGTCGGAAACGTCGCTTCCATTTACGCTTTTGACATAGCTGACGTCATTGTTGACAGCTGGTAATGACAGATGATATAAGTGTATTATCGTGTACCATTAGCGAAACAAACCAATTGTATGTAGACCATTATCTATTGTAATTACCATTGTATGCCAAAATATAAATGTACGTTATCGGGGTTGTTATGAAAATAAATGATAAGAAACGAGCAATGTTGAGTAGCACGTGAGCTGGTGGTGTCGGCAGCCCAGTTCGCGTATGGACCCGATAAATGTTTTTCTTTTTGTGTTAGTATATCGTTTACCGAGATATTACATACATGTATGTACAGTAGATATGTAGAGCCCTCTAAATCATTTGGATATATCTCGAAATCACTCTGAGATCTCTAAATCATTTGGAGATATATCGAAATGATTTGGAGAGCTCTCAAAATCATTTGGAGAGCTCTCAAAATTATTTGGAGAGCTCTCGAGATCACTTGGAGAGCTCTCAAAATCATTTGGAGATATCCAAATCAAAGTTATATAATGCCAGCTACAAATCAATTTGAGATATCATTAATTGATTTATTGCTAGCTCTAAATATATATTGCTATCTCTAAATATATATGGCTAGCTCTAGAAATATATTATATATTTGAGTTTATGTAGATCTGGCGTTCCATAATATTATTATATCTAGTCGATTATTGTTGATAGATCATACGTGTTCTTTTGTTATTTGTTAGTTTTGTTATTTGGTTAGTCACAAATTCAAATATGATTATTAGTTGTTTGTGTTTCCAAAAACTGACAGCCTTCATGGTTGGTATATGTAGCTGATGAATACTATATAACCAGGTCACTCAAAATGACATATAATTTACCAAATTATTCGATCTTGTCATGCGATGTTTTTTGCCAACATAACTCGGGTTCATTGGTACTGTTATTCTTATATTTTCCCATATGCGACTGTAAAATAAATACAAATGTTCGAATAAATATCGTCTTTACTCTGTAACTTAGATTTTTATCTCGACTCCACTCCGTCACATACAGGTGCCACTCCGTAACATTTAAATAATGCTTATTTTCAAATATCTGCCGATTTGACGAGCAAATAACTTTGTGTATAACAAGCAGTCACATGGTAATCGATGTTACGTCACTAGTATTGTCATTGGGTGGTGTCTTATCCAAATTTATATGTGGAACCAGTATATGCTCAATTCTTGAATTAACGGATACTTTTCGAAACATAAATTGCATATACTGTGTCACAGATACATTCTCACTACATTAATACATACTAATATTAATCGTTTCGAACGAAGAAAATGTTATACCATCGTCTTGGCATTAAACTGTCAGCCATATAGACGGTTGTTCCAGCTTCCTCGTCAAAACGGCGTGATAAAAACAATGTTTATCGACTCCACGGCGTGATGTTTTTCGGTGCCATGGCGGCCTCGTTGTAACATAGTTCCCCAGGCGTGGTTATCAATATTTGCGGACAGCGGACCGCACGAGTCATGACATTTTCGTGCTACAATTGTACTCACATAAACTTCTTTTCTCTTTGTTTCATCACAATGCACATATTTATGTATATTATTATTAATATATACTTAGCGATATTTCAAAACATTTATATTTAATATATGAATAATATAAGAAACAATGACAATTCGTTACAACGGCACACGTCGCCGGTAAATGATATTTCCGACGTCATGTAAAGTCCACAGGTGGAAGACTCGGACCTAGGACCCAATAAATGGCTCCGTTTTGAAAAACGTTACTCCACCCACCCGTTTCCGGTGTCTATTGTACGGACATTGTTTGGTGGGGTAACGGTTTACAAATGAGCCAGTTATCAGGTCCTAGGTCCCAGTCTTCCACCTGTAGTAATGTCCTTGGAGATAGCATATTATGTCACGCAAATTTCTATGGGGTCAGCCAGTGTCGTGCTGCGCCTAAACGGCGAATACGACCAAGAAAATAGTGCCCTGTGTGTCAACTTATCCTATTGTGTTTTGGTTCGTCTTGCTTTGTATCTAAAACTCTACATATACTATTCTCTATAGTTTTCACAGTTTTAGGCTCAGTTTATCAGTTAAATTTTGGAAAACACGAATCAAGACAGTTCATGCGTATGAATACAGCAGCTATTATCTTTAGGTCTCACGGGACAGTACGTACGGAGCTAGCTACACAAATTCGCCTCCGATATGTTATATACGGCTACAATTTGACCCATTCAAAAATGTCAAAATTGAGTTAACTGTATATTTTATACCTTTAAACAAATAATCTTTGATGTAGAGCTAGTAAATTGCCAAAAATAATTTCCCCATGGAATCCATCTTTTCTCTAGTTGTTGTTCAACATTCAATATAACGAAAGTGAAGAATTCAAATTTACAAGATATACATGTAAATGTCAGATAAACACATTGAGACGGTAAACTAACCAATTTCTGCATGTGTATGTTCTTTATTAATACTTTATTGATACAGCTTTGACAGTTTTATATTGCTAACATATCAAACACGCCAGATAACCGATTGGAAAAATCACTCTTCCATGCGCTACATTAAACAGATGGGGTTAAACGGCTGCACCCGTTGTTACGCCTATTGACATGTATATCTGATAGTGGTCGCCAGACAGGATAAGTTTGTTTACTTTGATCATTGCGGTTTTAACCCAAATTATGAAACATGCAGACGCCTCCATCTATGCCGACTAAAAATGTTCTCACGTTTGTTTGTAATTGTTATATAAATAAAGTTTAAAATAAATATTAGCATTATGATTACATCATACTGATTTTGTGATGTGTTATCTAACAATACCGGTCATATGGTTATTTAGTTTCAAATGTCATTTACAAGTCGTCCATATAATATTATAAAAATAATTTGCAATATGCTCATTTGTATAAGAATAATCAACAAAATCACTACGTGTTTCCTTGAAGTAAACCGAAAAAAACAGACAACTGAACCTCTATGAAAACAACTGTAAAATTCTGCCACGCATATCCAACATTAAAATATTTGTGAGCCACACAATTAGTAATGCGTACGGCTATACATAGGACAACTTATTGCAATGACGCAACGATTTCAAGTGTCAAAATCCGACGTGACGTTGGTAAATTTAAGCGTAACTTTGCGAAGTCATTTTCAGGCTTTCATGACGTTGTCATTAAGGCTGGTTTTCACAGAGCGCGGCCCATATATATCACTAATAATATGACACATACATGAATACAATTTGGTGAAACATGATGGGGAGACATCAGACTACAGCATGATATGCTTTGTTTTCATAAAATGCATCAATATATCAGTGTCCGGGATGAACAAACCCTTCATACATCATACTCTGTATATAAATTTGATGAAAACAATACATAGCACGCTGTAGTCTGATGTCTCCCCATCATGTTGCACCAAACATTATTCATGTATTTGTCATAGTATTACTGGTATGTGTCAAACGCCATAAGAGATAAAACTGGCCGATGGCTTGTACACACTAAGATGACCGACATAGCAACTCCATGCATTGTGTAGGATATAGTAAGAAGAGAATGTTCAGATGTATGTTATGCATACATCCAATCACAATTATGAAACAAGTATGCATGACTCATTTGATGATCAGGGGCTCCATGTGTCCGTAACTTTTTTAACCGTTATGTTCGTGTGTGTGTTTTGTCTGGTGCACTTCCAAAATAGTCTGTTATTTGTGTTCATCTTCGCGGTTAGTCTCATTGCATACTCCATGTTTGTCCTTCTTAATTCACAAGTCACTGCGTTTCTTGAAATGTTGACATATAATTGATGGATGCGATCTTTAGGTGAATAAGTTTCTCCGAATAGGAAACATGTTAATTAATAACTTACTATATAAAGCGTATATACCTACTCTTATTAAATTAATTTTCTGAGGGAGGTTGACAATGTTATTCGGAAGATCATTCCAGATATCCACTACCATGTTGCCAAACACACTCCTTCTGATTATTATATCACCTAGCTTATACCTGTCGTCGAACCCGGGTCAATTTAGACCATAGACGTTTCGTCTCTCTATGTCATATCGATAGTATATTTGTCCAGTTGTTGAGTTTGAGAATGAGATGTAACACCGCCTTGTCTATTGCCTTATATCATTTCTTGAACAGTTTATACAGTTAACTCTAATGGAGTGGACCTATATAGTTTATATTGGCGTAACAGTTACGCCAATATCAACACGGAACGCCCTATCAACACGGAACGCCCTATCACTTAATTGTTTTAAAACCAAAATAAAAACAAATACCGGAGAGGTCCCAAGCTACTACTACAGTGGTACTAGGTATGTCCATGTATTACACACACGTCTTCGAACGAAATGCAGTTCTTTTAATCATGATTTATATCGTAAGAACATTATTGACTCGCCCAACTGTAACTGTGGACAAGTTGAAGATGCCACCCATTTCTTTTCCCACTGTGCACACTCAATATGGAGCACATAGAGCTCAACTAATAGACGACATACACACTTTTTGCCAACCCACCCTCCACTATACTCTATGGTAACAGACAACTTGACAATAACTCCAATGAAGCCATTTTCGCATCAGTTAGACTATTCATACAAAACACCAGTCGTTTTTAATGCACCATATAATGATGCCTGCGTGTGCACATACTTATCACTAACTGACTTGGGGTGGCAATAACTGGGCATAGCTTGGTGTGGGAACAAGACTCAAACTCCTATTGTGTCTTGCTTCTTTCCTTATTTTTTTTCCATTTCATGTATCACGTAATTGATTATATAGAACCTATTGCCTGTACATTTGTGTCAATACTATATTTTTCGGAAATTTTAAATTTAATTGCTTTAATATAATTGCCGTGTATCAGAGGATGCTGAAACCAGAACAACTTATAATCCAGAAAATATCAATTATCACAGAATATAAACTGTTCTAAAACTGATGGCAGGAATGTCTTGGTTTCGGCATCCTATGATATCTAGTCACATGTAAGGGAGAGGATTTAAATAAGCTTGCTTTCAATCCAATCCCATCTGTATAGTACTGTATATAGTTACATTGACATTGACAATGAACTTGTAAACAATATGCAAATAAAATATGTTTAAACTAACAGTTAGTTTAATACTTGATTTTATCTGGGGGCCGTTTCACTAAACTTCGTACGACTAAAATGTTCGTAATTGCTAAAGTATAATAGTCTGTAAATTGCACATTAACAATGTTTTCTTGTAAACAATTGTTGGATTTACATTTATTGAGCATAGTATGCATATGCTCAATAAATGTAAATCCATAAATTGAAATTTCCTGACGATCTTAGATTTGCACTTACGAACATTTTAAACGTACACAGTTTGGAGAAACGGCCCCCAGGTCTATGGCCGGCAATACTCCAGAGAACGAAAGGAGTACGCACTAGATATAATCTTCAGTTCATCCAATCAATTTTGGGTTCGCGGGGTCAACGTAAAATTCGCACATGGTTCGCTTCTCGTGCTTCTTGTGTAAACAAAGTTGTATAGACCGTATTGCTGTACGTCTTGGTAGGTCATCAAATCAGGTCCATATTATATTTACACATCTACTAAGACTACTATACGGCCTATATCAAACTGGGCTTCAGTCAACTAGTGTTTATATATACCAAATTGGATACCGTTTCTGGAGTGGAGGTAATAATTGCTAGTATTGCGTCTATTTGCACGTTCCCTCGCATGAGAAAGTGTACCTTGCGACATATCAGGCGCGGATACAGACATAATTGCAGTGGGGGGAGGGGAGGGGTCTGTAATTACAAGTTGGCATAGCCGACCTTCGTGAGCGCGAAATGTTAAAGTAGGGGGGTCTGGGGGTCCTCCCTGACATTTTTAGATGCCGATCGCCGCAGATGCGATTTCCTGACACCTAGGCCACGAAAAAAGTCGTCCAACCATTCGAGTATTGTAGATTTTTTTTTTGCCGGGAGCAGGGGGTGGGGGGTGGGGGCGGTAAACGTTTTCAATCAAATATCATGTCTAAACATACTGTGACAAGTGTCAATATTTTTGTTCCAAAATGCGCCAGAACGCAGGAAATGCCCAGAACGCAGGAAATGCGATGTAGATTTCAAACAAAATCCAGGGGGGAAATGCCCCCGGACCCCCCTAGCCTCTGCTTGGTCGACTATTTTGCAATACTTGACTATATTGCAAAATAGTTATGCCCCCCCTAACCCGAAATCTTGGATCCGCGCCTGGTGACCACCCATGGTGTCTTGATTAGTGAGGTTCCACTGTACTTGGGATATTTGTGGCTGTGACTGGAGAAATGTGACATAAGGGTTTTGCGATCAGTGTAGATCCAGATCATCTAGTTGCGAAGGTAACTCTTGCAATCTACTCCCGCATACCGTCCGTAGGTAGAGTTACGATTCCAGCACTGTCATAATAGGATTCCTCTGCAGAATAGCGAATCAGATCTGATTCGCACTTTAGCAATTAATTGTGATATATTTGAGATATGTTCCATCTGAAAAAAATATTAGTATTATAAAAGTAATACAAACGTAACCATGGCAATTATTGTAAAACAATTTTTAACATTGTAGAAGGTTTAGAAAATTATTTTTTGCATTTACAGAAAATGGACCCCATCATAACTTTTACATGTTGAATTTGGCTGCCACTGACTGGGTCACTTGTTGATTCTAGCTTAAATTTATTTTATCAGGTCATCTACATATGCAAATTTATTTCATAATTACTTGAATATGTACTTTCATAATATAAATACTCATTTCAGTTAAACAATTTAGAAAATCTTTCACAATTAACTGCTAAAGTGCGAATCAGATATGATTCGCTATTCTGCAGAGGAATCGTAAGAGTGGAATCGTAACTCTGCCTACTGACAGTACGGGAGTAGATTGCAAGAGTTACCGTTCGCAACTACAGATCATCCTGCACATTCGCGCAGTCTGATCTTGTCTGCACTGTTCACCATTCCATCAGTGACAAACCCATCATGCTTCTAACAAGCAATATAGATCATTATCAGGATACAGGAGTGGGCTATCTGACCAGGAGCTATACTGGCCACAAATCCCATAAGCCCCATTTCTCCAGTCGCAGCCACATGTGAGTGCTTTGCTGTCGTGAACATAGAGCTCCAGATAAGTTTTGTATCTAAAGAGTATTATATCCCCATATTTCAAATTCAATGTGTATTTGACTTTACAAATGTATTATTGATTGTTATTAAATAGGGAACAAATGATAGAATATAAAACAAATTTAAAAATTCACTTATTTCAGCTGCAAAAATTGCTTTTCGCTGCTCAACAAAGTAAATTTTCAACTAAGTAAATTTTCAACTTTTCAACTAAGTAAATTTTCAACTTTATTACAGTATTTTCACTGCTCCATTTGAAAATCATGCATATTTTCACATTGCTGTGAATATTTTGTACTCCAACTTTTGATAATCGATGCGTACTCTGCTAATATAAGTGCGTATTTAAACATATGCCAATACACACCTTATCTGGAGCTCTGTGAACATATTTGTGGCTATGACTGGAGCATTGGCGGCGGAACCGGAAAATTATTGTGTGGCGGGGGACTTAGTCTTGAGGGCCGAAAGTGGGGTATGGGGGCATGCTCCCGGAAAAAAAATGGAAATCTAAGAGCCCCCACTTCCGCCGCCCCTGTGGAGATATGCGACCAGTGTAGCTCCAGATCAGCAGGTGCATCCGCATAATCTGATCCGGGCCATTCAGTTAATGAAACATCTGTAATGTTTCTAACTTACAATTTTTATCCTTTTAATTATCAGGCTTCAGGTATGCGCTAGAAAATCAAAAGTTTGAATATCCACAAATACCTTGATAAGCCCCATTTCTGCAGTCACAGCCACATATAGGTTTTCTGGGTGTCTGTTTTAGAGGGGTTCTACTGTCCTGTTTCACGAAATCTGCCCAAATTGTACAGCTATACATGTATAAGCAATGCAAAAACAATATTTTTATCCCCCCTCCACCGAATGGTGAGGGGGAGTAGTATATAGGGAGTCAAAATGGCATCATTTCCACCCCCATATACTACTCCCACCACCCCCTAAAAATCAAAAAGTGGTTAACGAGGAAATTGTCTCCCACCACCCCGAAAAATCCAAAATTGGTGTCATAAATACATCATGTTGTTTTCACGTCCAATTGAATAGATAAAACAATAGTCTTAAAAAGGATTTATTTTTTGTCTCGTTGTCATAAATACATCATGTATTTTTCACCACGGTATTTGCCTCCTCCAATATAGTTAATTGATTTCTACGATGTCGAATTGTAGTCCAATTATATTGGTGTCTATCGCAATGGTATTTGGAACTACTATAGGCGGGGTAGTTGAAACATGGTAGTTGAAAACCTCCTCAATTTCTTCTAATAAGTTTCCGATTTAAATGCGTCCTCACGCAATAGTCTATATTCCAACTCCATATTTTCCTCCTCCGATATAGCTAATTGATTCCGTAGATCAGCAACTAATTCTACCAGCTCTAGTCTATCACGTCCACTATAGTTAATTTATTCCGTAGATCAGCAACTAATTCTACCAACTCTAGTCTACCACGTTCACCTTTAGCCACCTGACAGCGTAGTTGCTTATGTCTATAAAGAGTTTGGGCACTAACGAATTTACAAGGGCATCTGGGGCATTGAAATTGTGGGGGTGCACAAGGAAACTTTCTACGTCTCGCTAGATGCCTTCGTAGATAGTCTTTACGCGTAAACGTTTTACAACAAGTCTCACACTCCATTATATATATGTATATGTATATGTATATTCAATTGGTCGTGAAAAAAAAACATAATGTTTTCAAGACCAATTGAACAGATAAATTTCATAGGTTATATTACAGAAAATATGATAACGTCAGAAATAGAAAGTTTGAGAAGAGAAGCCGAATCTCTAGGGATTACTTATAGTACACGGTTGAGAGTTAGGGGGTTGACAAAGCTGATAAATGCCACAAAGAATGAGGCGTTGATGAAGCGGTTTACCCGCGCCTATAAAAGAGGGGCATTTAAAGACCTCTCCACTAGCGGAGGAAGTTGGTAACAGAATTCAAAAAGAAAGTATTGCGGAGCTAAGGGGCTAGTGTAATTAATTCTAAAGAATTACCTTCAAGCACGTCTCAAATTAGACACACAGGTGACCAAATACCAAATAAAAGATCTATAGTTCGCGCGATAGTGGAAAAAGGTGTAAGAAATATTGGGGGCTCACGATGAAACATTGGAAAAGGTAGAAAATGGAAGACGGGAGTAGTTACATTATCCTTTCGTAAAAACATTAACATTAACGAGTCTGAACGTATGTCCGATAAACTCGCTCCGTATCTAACAACCAATTTTTATTTGAGATATTCATATTCTTACAAGCTAGAACATATGGAGGAAACTAAAAATGGAAAACCTAAAACTATAATATTTCACAAAAATCTCGGTGGTAGCGAACCACTTTATCATCAATGAAAACCGTTAAAAAATGGCTGTCAGATAAGGAGCAAACACGAATAATGTCCGATAAAATAGACAGACCAAATACAAAGTGGAAGTTTGTAAGATGGGTAGAGGTTTTTGTAAAGCTAATACAGGGTAGTAGGGGAATAGATTTGGGACTACAATCCAAAGAAGCGGCAGGAGGAGAACTTCCAGAATGGTTGAGGAATAGAAAAGGTATGTATTCTTTAGATAAGTATAATGACGATCTTTGTCTGTTCAGGTGTCTAGCTATGCACCTTGATAAAAAGATCAGACCTGACAGATGTACAGAAAAAGCGGAAGAACTTAGTAAGCAATATTTCGGTAGTAATGTTGTTTCACCAATTCCTTTTTCAGATCTGAAAAAGGTTGAAGAGTTTTTTAAAATCGGAAAAAGGTATAGAAGTATATCAACCCACCGAATGTAATGTATGGTGGTTGAAAAAGGTACCAGCGCACTATAAGGCAATAGGTAATAAACCAATGACAATAGGACTGTTTAATAATCACGCATTTCTGATAAAAAAACCTTAAAAACCTATCTAAAATTTACGCATGCGATAATTGCAAGCAGAAATTCACGGAAATAAAGCGTAGTAATATGAAGAGACACGGACCAACATGTATGAGAGGTGAGACAAAAGTAGTATGTGATGGTAATTATTTAGAGCGCCCTCGTTCGTCGTTCGAGAAAGCGTTCTACCCAAAAAGTTCTAACAGTTATGGGGCGATCGATTGGATGTACTCTGTGGAAAAGCGGGGAGGGAATTCACATTCATCACGAACAGTGTGGACACTGTGAAAGATGGATTTTAGGAGCTCCCAGTAGATGGATACTGTCCAGAAACCAATACCGTATATCAATATCACGGCTGTTACTGGCACGGGTGTGAGATTCATGCAAAGCATAGAAAAGAAGAACGCGCATCCACTATGAGAAGAGATACATTTATTAGAAAAAGCAAAGAATTCAACCTAGTAGTTATGTGGGAATGCGAATTTCAAAGAACTGGTAAAGACATAAAGATCGGTTGCGACACTACTCTTTATCCATATCAGATTAGTATACGATTTTGAGGCATATCTCAACCCAGAATTTGAAACTCTCGGTAATAATCTAGAGTACGAAGCCGAGCACGTTCCGGTAAGCGTTAGTATAGGAGATAATTTCTCAGGAACAGTAACTCATATTTGTGATAAAGATCCCGCAAAACTTATAGAAAAATTTTGTAGAAGATTTGAAAGTCAGGGGAAAAGCTATAAGAGAAGAAGTGTGGTCAAGTATAGGTTTATACAGTTTAATCAGAACATTTACGTAAAAACCAAATCGCCAAGATCGAACAGTGGATAGAGCAAGTGCCGGTTATAGGTTTTAACAGCAGTAAGTATGATATAAACTTAATAAAGAAATACCTAGTAGGCGAACTGGCATCAACAACAAAGAAAGTAATGGTCGGAAAACGTGCAAACGCAACAATATTTCTATTTACTCCAGAGTTTAGATTTCTTGATGTAATACTTTATCTAGGACCTGGTGTAAGTTATGATAGTTGGATAAAAGCCTACGAATGCAAAGGACAGAAATCTTTCTTTCCTTATGAGTGGTTCGATTCTCCAGACAAACTGGATACCCAGGACTACCGGATATAGAGAATTGGTATTCCAAACTATCTGGGAAAATGTTAATAGATGAAACAGAATTAAGTAAATGTCGTAGAATTTTCGAAGAAAATAATATGAAAACTTTCAGAGATTGGTTGAAATATTATAACGATTTAGATGTAGCACCGTTCCTAGAAGCGGTGGAAAAAATGGTGTGAATTTTATAAACACAGAGGTGTGGATATTTTCAAATAAAGATGCGGTAACACTACCTGGAGTAGCTATACAATATTTATTGAGAGGAACCATTAAAGAACAAAAAATTATACCGGAGGATGCTCTATATGCACCAAAAGAAGAAACATACGAAATGATGAAGGACGCTCTAGTTGGCGGTCCATCAATAGTATTTACACGATATGCAGAAGCTGGTGTTTCAAATATTAGATCTAATTCCTCATTTGGATCAAATGAAATTAACAAACCTTGCAAGGCTGTTTTGGGGTACGATGCAAACGCGTTATATTTATCTACGTTAAATAAAGAGATGCCGTGTGGGAGAGAAACTATACACCTAGATACCCCACATAACCCTAAATTTATTAAAAAGTTTTGTAAAAGAGTTTTATCTGGAGACTGGTTTGGGTTTGCGGAGGTGGATATAGAAGTTCACACAACTTAAAAGATAAGTTTTCTGAAATGTCCCCAATATTTATAAACAGAGAAGTAGAGGTTGATGAAGTTCCCACACACATGATAAAATATTTGAAAGATACTGGAGAACTAGAGGAAATGGAAGAAAATTGGTGGATCTATGTCGGCCACCAAAGTATTGCTGTACGCGCCACTGTTGAAATGGTATTTAAAACACGGCCTAGAAATAACGGGAGTTCATCGTGTTATAGATTATATTAGTGGTAAACCCTTCGAATGGTTCGCAAAAGAAGTTACAGCCGCAAGACGAACAGGTGATGTAGAACCAAATAAGAAACCAGTAGCCGACATAATGAAATTATTAGGAAACTCGTGTTGTGGAAAAATGATAAAGGCAACGGAGAGACATTTAAATACGACATATACACAAAACGAAACCTGTGTTGACAAAGCATTAAGATCTGCATTCTTTGACGATTTGGAAGAGATAGGAGATGCGTACGAAATATCTTCAAGAAAACCCAGGTGTGCGGTAAATAAACCATTCCATTGTGGAATAGCGGTTTATCAACTAGCTACCGGTAAATTGAGAATGTTGGAATTTTACTACGAATTTCTAGACAAATACGTAAAAAGAGAAGACTTTGAATTAATACAGATGGATACTGATAGTATGTATAGAGGAGTTAGTGGAAAAACGATAGAGGAATTGATTAGACCTAACTTACTAGACGAGTTTGAAAAATAAAAAAATAAATGGTTGGCTTGGGATAAATGGAGCGAAAGAGAGCCCGGATTTTTTCAAAATGGAATTTAGCGGGGATAGGGCGATAGCGTTATCTAGTAAGTGTTATTTCGTAGAAAAAATTAATTTCACTAAAGATAATTTGGAAACAAATTAAAATTAATAAAAACTCTGCGAAAGGAATGTCCAAGACGAACTAACAATTTAAATTGGGATAGATATAACGAGTACTAAGTGAAACTACAGAAGATGGAAAACACATTATAGATGTAGCACAAAATAGAGGATTTAAAATGAAAGACGGGGTTATGAAAACGTACTGTCAACAAAAATTAGGACTCTCGGCATACTACGATAAAAGACGCGTGTTACCAGACGGAATACATACAGAACATCTCTAACGATCCGGTGGTAGCTGGGTGCCAGAAGGCACCATAAGAAGTTCTTCGCGAACAAACCCGCGAGATGGACCATCAGTCAAATAATAGAGCACGGGCTCATCAGGTTTGGTAATAGATCTATCTAGATGATATACATTGAGAGACCACACTGGATCAGTCGCGCGGCGGCTGCCACCTTCGAGCTCTCCCGGTTGATAGAGGTACCGGACGTCAATATCTAATGGAAGCCGCTGCTCCTCTAAACCAACGGGTCGCCCGCGCGAGACGGCAGAGGGCTCGCTCGTCACCCTTTTAAACTTGATAGCATCTACAGGCTTCTTACCTATCAATCTGGTCACCTCTCCGTTCAGTGCGGAGACCACGGCGGGCAGTCTGGCCACCCACTCGGTCGATCGCGAATGAGGGTCTACAAGTTCTTTGGCATATTGGTGTCCGAACAGTCTCTCAGCCAGGGTTCGATTGAAGCGTTCCACGATCCCCTGGTCCCGGTGGATGTTGACGCGGCCGCGTCTGATAGAAACTTTATGCTTAGACAATAGATGAGAGACTGCGCCCATGAATTCGCGGCCGGGATCGACCTGGAGAAGATTCGGCCATTTGAGAGCACTCCTCTTATATATTCGGGAAAGAGCCTCGGCCACTTCCTTAGACTCTTTAGTGGCCAACGGCTCAGCCCCCTTATAACGACTCGCTACGTCAACGATTGTCAGTGCGTACTTGTACGTTTTGCGACCGACGCGATCGTGGGGGAGAAACAGGAGATCCACTTGGTGAACTTGGTTCGGCACCGGCACGTCGAATTTCGGGCGCGGAATATTGTGAGGCGCGGGTAAATAGATCTGCCAGATGGCCTGCTTCTTGAGCCATTCCTTGACAGCGTTTTCTGAAACCTTGGTCGCCGCCGCGAGGTTCTTGATGGCCGCTAGTCCCTTCCAGTAGCCGCGTGGGCTATAGTATGTATTTGACAGCTTGCGCGTTAGTTTGGTATCAAGTTTGCGCGTGTTCATCGTATGCGAAGTATTCTAATATATCGGACAATCTCCAACATGCCCTCGCCAGTTCGTCCGGTAACTGCGTCGTTAATAATAAACCTTTGTTGGAAGTTTCGCTGCAGCCCCAATCGCGTTTGGGTTGGAACAGGAGAGGGGAATCTAACATCCGCTTTGCCAAAAGGGTGGCCTCTTTTTCGTCCTCGCGCCACGTCTCGAGACAATCTCGGGCCAGACGAATCATACTCTTTGCACCAGGTAAACGATGTTTTTGGGCAGTGTAACCTACATCGATCATAGCGTCATAAAGTTCGTCAACTAACATCGTTCTATATATATATTTTTATAAAAAAAAATTGTTTTAATTTAAAATCTCGATTGAATATAATAGCCGACGAGACCAACCACACCCATTCCCACGACGATGAACGCGATCTCGCGGTCTTTTTGGGCCTCTGATGGTACATAGAAATCTGAAAGTTGGGGCTCGGGATCCATTGGATCGAGACTTTTGTGCGGATATGCCAGCGCGTACTCGCGGTTGGCTTCTTCAACGTTCTGAAATGTTTGCGCGGCGTGATTTTCGCGGCGAAGCTCTTCATTGACCCAGTCCAGATGGGCGGTTTGTTTTTTCGACCACGCTTCCTTTGCACTATTGAGTTGTTCTACAGCTAAATCATGACGCTTACGCTCCTCATCCAC
>CM055265.1:63763504-63789846 GCA_029237695.1 Conchocele bisecta | reverse complement strand
AAGGTCAATGTCACATACTTAGTCTCTTTATTTACAAAACTTAACATCAGACAAAGATGTTATAACTTCTATTTCTTTCATGAAAAATTCTTAATATTTCATGCATGCATTCCTCTAAGGCTCTACTATCATGCTGTGACAAATTCCCGCTGATCTCGAGGTCAAGGTCACATAGTTAGTCTCTTTACAAAACATAACATCAGAGAAATCGGTTATAACTTCTATTTCCTTGCTCGGATCTGCTTCACATTTCACACACGCATTGCTCCAATGGACCTCTACCACCCTGTGATAAATTAACGTTCATGCCGCTCCCGTTAAGCCCCGAGTCAGGGTCACAAGCACACACAATTGGAAATGTTTACATATTAAAATTGTACATATTTTTGAGGTACCTGGGCCCACGAGGGGGGTATTCCGTAAGCCTCGCTTACTGACCAATCTAGTTTACTTTTGGGAAGAAAGGAGAAAAAAGAGGGAAATTATTTTACACTCTTTCATATCAATTTTTGGAGTATTCCATTTATAAAAAAATATGTAATTTTGTAAAAATAAAATAAATACTCACAAACAGTTCAGTGGGCTGTTTCACTAAACTTTGTACGACTAGAATGTTTTTAAATGCCAAATTATGATAGTCTGTAAATCTAACATTAACAATGTTTTCTTGTAAACAAGTATTGAATTTACATTTATTGATCATGCAGCCTATGCTCAATACATGTAAATCCATCAACTGAAAATTGACGATACTAAATTTGCACTTGCGAACATTTTATTCGTACGAAGTTTAGTGAAACGCGCCCCAGATTCCAGATGAGCCGGACTGACACTGTTTGCCAACATTGAATTGTGTTCTGTACTATTGAAAGCCTAATCCTTTTCATGCACTGGATTCATCATTTCTACATAGTGTATGTTTGTGATAGTGACTTGCATTTTGCCACCATTTTAACCATTCATCGACATGTAGCCATAGTTACACTAATAACTCTTTGCATGCTAGAGGTAAAAATAACAGCCAACAAATTAAGAGTATTTTTCTTATTTATCTCTGTAAATATGTCTTGCAATTTCAGTAGAATTACGTCCTCTGGACAAATTCCGATAAATATTCCAAGACATGATATTTACAGGGAGAAATAAAAGAAAACCTAATGAATTGTCATCTGCTATTTATACCCCCGCCGCAACGAGTTGTGGGGGGGGGGGTATACTGGAGTCAGGTTGTCCGTCCGTCCGTCCGTCCGTCCGTCCGTCCGTCCGTCCTCCGTCCGTCGTCCCCGTCCGTCCGTCCGTCCGTCGTCCGTCCGTCCGTGCGTCCGTGTGTCTGTGTGTGCGTCCGTGCGTCCGTAAACTTAACATCAGAGAAATATTGTTATAACTTCTATTTCCTTCTTCTAAAATGCTTAATATTTCACACATGCATTCCTGTAAGGCTCTACTACCATACTGTGCCAAATCCACGAACGTCCAACTCCCGCTGATCCCAACATCAAGGTCAAATACTTGGTCTCTTTACAAAACTTAACATCAGAGAAATAAGTTGTAACTTCTATTTCCTTCATTGAAAATTCTTAATATTTCACTTGTGCATTCCTCTAAGGTTGTATTTATAATCATGCTGTGACAAATCTATGACCGTCCAACCCCCGCTGATCCCAAGGTCCAGGTCACATACTTAGTCTCTTTACAAAACCTAACATCAGACAAATATGTTATAACTTCTATTTCTTTCATCGAAAATTCTTACTATTTCATACATGCATTCCTCTAAGTCTCTACTATCATGCTGTGACAAATTCCCGCTGATCTCTAGGTCAATGTCACATAGTCTCTTTACAAAACGTAACATCAGAGAAATCGGTTATAACTTCTATTTCCTTGCTCGGATCTGCTTCACATTTCACACACGCATTGCTCCAATGGACCTCTACCATCCTGTGACAAATTCACGTTCATGCCGCTCCCGCTAAGCCCAGAGTCAAGGTTAGAAGCCCACACACTTGGACATTTTTACATATTTTAGGGGTACCTGGGCCCACACGGGGGTATTCCGTAAGCCTCGCTTACTGACCAATCTAGTTTTGAACTATTTATTGCCCACTAGTTTCCCAGCATGCAAAGAGTTAATAATACATATTTCAGTTCCCCCCTCAGGTACCAGTGACTGTCAAAGCTCAATCTATCAACAAGGACGTAAAATAAAAAAACTTCACAACAACATTGAAGAGACTGTGGACAACCTGCAAACAGTGACCATGAACGTTACCGCATCAGAACCAGAATCTCGCACTATTGAAGAAATTAAGCAAGCCACAAAAATCAAGCATGCTCAGCAGTCCAGGTCTTCCTGGAAGGTCAATGCATCGGATATGGCGAGGAACACATTTAACCCACTCCAGAACATTATGGACAACACGAAACTCACGCCAAATCCCGACAAGGACATGATTGCCTTGTCTATAGGTAATGTTGGACAGGGACATGATTATATCGTCTATAGTAGGTGCGAAAAGTAAGAGTTACTGTGCGCAACTATGTATATAGGTAATGTTGGACAAGCACATGATTGCATGATCTATAGGTAGTGTCAAGTCTATAAGTAATACCAGTCAGGGAAATGACTGTATTGCCTAGTTAATTTGAGACAATGCCATGGTGTCTATACATAACATCAGACAGATAATGTTGGACAAGGGCATTGTTGTATTGTCTATAGATAATGTTGGACAGAGACATGGTTGTATTGTCTATAGGTAATGTTGGACAAGGGCATTGTTGTATTGTCTATAGGTAATGTTGGACAGTGACAAGGTTGTATTGTCTATAGGTAATGTTGGACAGGGACATGGTTGTATTGTATATAGGTAATGTTGGACATAGACATGGTTGTATTGTCTATAGGTAATGTTGGACAAGGGCATGGTTGTATTGTCTATATGTAATGTTGGACAGGGGCATGGTTGTATTGTCTATAGGTAATGTTGGACATGTACATGGTTGTATCGTCTATAGGTAATGTTGGACAGGGACATGATTGTATCCGTATTATAGGTAAATGTTTGGACAAGGGACATGATAGCATTGTCTAGAGGTAATAAATTGGAAACCCAAAGGGACATGGTTGGTAGTTGTTCTATAGGTAATGTTGGCGGGCAGGGGACATGGGTTTGTCATGGTTTTATTTGGGTCTATTCGAGTTAGGTAATGTTGGACAGTGACAAATGGTTTTGTATTTTTGTTCTATTGAGGTAATGTTGGATCAGGGACATGGTTGTATTGGTATATCGGTAATGTTGAAAACAGGGACCAATGGTTGGTTGTTATTTTCTATAGTAAAAGGGGGGGGGGGGGGGGGGGTGTTGGACCAGATAACATCTTGTATTGTCTATCGGTAACGTTGGACAGTGACATGGATTGTATTTGGTCTATAGGTAAATGATTGGACAAGGGTCATTGTTTTGTATTGTCTAGATGGTAATGTTGGAACAGTGACTAGGTTTTGGTAATTGTTTCTAATAGGTTAAATGTTGGGACAGGGACATGGTTGTATTGTATATAGGTAATGGTTCGGACATAGACAAATTGGTTGTATTGTTATATAGGTAATTGTTGGACAACGGGCATGGTTGTATTGTTTTCTATATGTAATCTTGGACAAAGGGGCATGGTTGTATGTTGTCTATAGGTAATGTTGGAACATGGACATGGTTTGTATTCGTCTATAGATAAATGTTTGGACAGGGACATTATGTTGGTATCGTAAATAGGTAATGTTGGAACAGGGGACATGGATGCAATTGTCTAGAGTAATCTTGGACAGGACAGATGGTTGGGGTATTGTCCTATAGGTAATGTTGGGCAGGGACCTGGTTGTCATGGTTGTATTGGTCTTATAGGTAATGGTTGGACAGAATACATGGTGTATTTGGTTTATCCGTAATGTTGGGACCAGTGAATTGGTTTGTATTGTCTATAGGTAATTTTGTTGGGACAGGGATATGGTTTTATGTGGGTAAACAAATGGTTGGAACGTGACATGGTTGTTATTGTCTATTATGTTAATGGTTGGACAGGACAATTTGTTGGGTATTGTCTATAGGTAATGTTGGACATTGACAAATGGTTGGTATTGCTATTAGGTTTAATGTTGGACAGATACAATGGTTGGTATTGTCGTATCGTAAAATTGGACATTAACATGGTTGTATTATTGTCTTATAGGTAATGGTTGGACATGGGAACATGGTTTTCATTGTCGAATAATTGGTAATGTTTGGACAGATGACATTGGTTGTATTGTTCATAGGTTTAATGTGGACAGTTGACATGGTTGGTATTGTCTAAGTATGGTTGGACAAGGGCATTGGTTGTATTGTCGATAGGTAATGTTGGACAGGGACATGGTTTGTATTGTCTATGGTATTTGGACAGATATGGGTTGTATTGCTATAGGTAATGTTGGACAGTGACTTGGTTGTATTGTCTATAGGTAATGTTTGGACAGGGACATTGGTTTTATTGGTTATAATGTATGTTGGAAGTGGACATGGTTATTTATTGTATAGGTAATGTTGGACAGTGACATGGTTGTTTTTGTCTATAGTATGTTGGACAAGGGCATTGGTTGTATTGTCCTATAGGTAAGTTGGACAGGGACATGGTTGTATTGTCCTTATAGGCAATGTTTGGGACAGTACATGTCTATCTATTTTTTTTAGGTAATGTTGGACAGGGACCATGGTTTTGTAATTGTATAATAGGTATGTTGGAAGGGACATGGTGTATGTCTATAGGTAAATGTTGGAACAGACATGGTTGTATTTGTATAGGTAATGTTGGACAGGGTTGTGTTGTATTTTCTATAGGTATGGAAACGGGGCCGTTTTGTATTGTCTATTTAAGTAATGTTGGACAGGGATCATGGTTGTAGGTGTCTCTAAATTATATGGTAAAGGCAGGGCAGGTTTAATGTATATATGGTAATGTTGGACATACATGGTTGTATTGTTCTATAGAAATAATGTGGACAGGGCATTGGGTTTGATGGGTGTATAAGTAATATGGACAGGGCATTGGTTGTAATTGGTTATAGGTAAATTTGACGGGGACGTGAACATTGGTTGTATTGTTATAGTAATGTTGACAGGGACATGGTGTAGTTGTCTATAGGTAAATTTGTTGGACAGGACACGGTTGGTATTGTCCTATCGGATAAATGTTTGGAAGGGACATGGTTGTATGTTCCTATAAGTAAAATGTTGTCAAGGGATAGGTTGTATTGAGTAATAATGTTGGACAGTGACATGGTTGTATTGTCTATAGGTAATGTTGGACAGGGACATGGTTGTATTGTTTGTATAGGTAATGTTGGACAGTGACATGGTTTGTATTTTGTCTATATGTTATGTTGGACCAGGGACATGGTTTGATTGTCTATAGGTATTGTGGGACAGGGACCAGGTTATATTGTCTTAATAGGTAATGTTGGACAGAGGACATGGTTGTATTTGTCTATCGGTAAATATTGGACCGGTGACTGGTTGTGATTTGTCTATAGTAATGTTGGAAAGGGACTGGTTTTAATTTGTTTATATGGAAATGTGGGACCGTGAACATGGGTTTGTATTGTCTATAGGTATGTTGGACAGGGACATGGTTTGTATTGTCCAATAGGTAATGTTGGACAACATTGTTGTATTGTCTATTGGTATTAAATTGGACAGGGACATGGTTGTATTGTCCTTTTTGATAGGCAATGTTGGACAGGACGTGATCTTTTTCCCCCCTATAGGTATTGTTGGCCAGGGACATTGAATTGTATATATAGGTAATGTTGGACAGGGACAGGTTGTATTGTCTTAATAGGTAATGTTGGACAGGGACATTGGTATTATTGTTATCGGTAATGATGGGAACAATGGAATTGGTTGTATTTTCTATAAAGGTAATTGTTTGGACGGGGACCGTGATTTGGATTGTTCTATAGTTAGGTTATTTGGACAGGGACATGGTTGTATTGTCTATAGGTAATGTTGGACAGGGACACGGTATGTTTTGTCCTATAGTAATGTGGGGACATTACATGGGGTTGTATGTATAGGAAATGGGTTGGACAGGGCATTGTTGCATTTGGTGTATATTGTAATATTGGACACATGGTTTTTGTATTGTTATAGGCATGGGTTTAGGCAGGGACATGGTTGTCATGGTTGTATTGTCTATAGGTAATGTTGGACAGTGACATGGTTGTATTGTCTATAGGTAATGTTGGACAGGGACATGGTTGTATTGTCTATCGGTAATGTTGGACAGGGACATGGTTGTATTGTCTATAGGTAATGTTGGACAGATACATGGTTGTATTGTCTATCGGTAATGTTGGACAGTGACATGGTTGTATTGTCTATAGGTAATGTTGGACAGGGACATGGTTTTATTGTGTATAGGTAATGTTGGACAGTGACATGGTTGTATTGTCTATATGTTATGTTGGACAGGGACATGGTTGTATTGTCTATAGGTAATGTTGGACAAGGGCATTGTTGTATTGTCTATGGGTAATGTTGGCAGGACAGGTTGTATTGTCTGGTAGGTAATGTTGGACAGGCGACATATTTCTTAATGGTAGGTAATGTTGGACATGACATGGTTGTATTGTCTATAGGTAATGTTGGGACAGGACCTGGTTTGTATTGTCTATAGGTTTTAAATGTTGGACCAGAGCCTGGTTTGTATTTGTTCCTGTAATAAGGTTGGACAGATGCATTGGTTGTATTGTCTATCGGTTAATGTTGGGACGTGACATGGTTGTATTTGTCTATAGGTAAATGTTGGACAAGGGCATGGTTGTATTGTCTATAGGTAATGTTGGACCAGGGCACGGTTGTATTGTCTATAGGTAAATGTAGGGAACATGGATTGTATCGTATATAGGCCAATGTTGGACAAGGGTCATGATAAGCATTGTCTATAGGTTAATTGTTGGGACAGGGACATGGTTGTATTGTCCCCTATAGGTATTGTTGTGGGGCAGGATCATGGTTGCATTGTCTTGTAAATGTTGGACATGACATAAGTTGTATTGTATAGGTAATGTTGGACAGGGACATGTTTTTTTGGATTGTCTTTCGGAAAGGTTGGACAGGGGACATGGTTGTATTGTCCTATAGGTAAGGTTTTGGAACAGATACCATTAGGTTGTATTGTCTATCGTAAATGTTGACATTGACATGGTTGTATTTTCTATAGGTAATGTTGGACAGGGACATGGTTTTATTGTGTATAGTAATGTTGGGACTGACCATGGTTGTATTGTCCTATATTTATGTTTGGACAGGGACATGGTTGTATTGTCTATAGGTAATGTTGGACAGGGACATGGTTGTTATTGTCTATAGGTAAATGTTGGACAGATACCATGGTTGTATTGCCTATCTATGGGACAGTGACATGGGTTGATTGGCTATAGGGTAATTGTGTTGGACAGGGACATGGATTTTTTTGCTATATGTAATGTGGGACAGTGGGACATGGTTGTATTGTCTATAGTTAATGTTGGACATGACAGGTTGTATTGTCTATAGGTAATGTTGGACAAGGTCTTTATTTGTATTGTCTTATAAGTTTTAATTGTTGGACTGGGACAGGTGTATTGTCTATGCAAAATTGTTGGACAGTGACATGATAGCATTAATCTATAGGTAATGTTGGACAGGGACATGGGTTGTTAATGTATATATAGTAATTGTTGGACAGGGAAAGGTTGTATCGGTAATAGGTTAATGTTTGGAAGAGACATGGGTTGTATTGTCTTATAGCTAAATTTGATTGACAAGGGCATTGTTGATTTTCTATAGTAATGTTGGACGGACGTGATAGCATTGTCCTATAGTAAATGTTTTGTAGGGGACATGGTTTTGTAATTGTCTATAGGTAATGTTGGACAGGGGACAGTGTATTGTCTATAAGGTAAAATGTTGGACAAATCATGGTTGTATTGTTCCTATAGAGGAATGTTGGACCAAGGGCATTGTTTGTATTTGTGATAAATTGAATAATGGACAGGGACTTGGTTTTTTGTATTGTCTATAGGTAATTGTTGCCAGGGGACATGGTTGTCATGGTTGTATTGTCATAGGAAATATGGACATGTTGATGGTTGTTATTGGCTAAGAAATGTACAGGGACATTGGTTTGTATTGTCCCTATCGGGCTAATATGGAAAGGGACATTGGTTTTGTTTCTATAGGTAATGTTGGACAAGGGTACATGTTGTATTGTCTATCGGTAATGTTGGACAGTGACATAGTGTATTGTATATAGGTAAATTGTTGGACAGGGACATGGTTTCATGGTTTTATTGTATATAGGGTAATGTTGGACATGACATGGATTGTATTGTCTATATGTTTTAGTTGGACCAGGGAACATGGGTTTGTATTGTCTATAGGTAATGTTGGACAAGGGCAATTGTTGTATTGTCTTATATTGTTAATGTTGGAACCACCAGACTAGGTTGTATGTTTTAGGGTAATGTTGGACAGCGACATGGTTGTATTGTATAGGTAATTTGGACTAAGACAGGTGGTTTGTATTGGTTATAGGTATTTTGGACACGGGCTTGGTTGTATTGTCTATATTGTAAATGTTTTTGGAAAAAAAAAAGGGCAATTTTATTGTATCTTATAGGTAATGTGACTTGTTACATGGTTGTATTGTCATTGGTAAGTTTGGCATCAATTGTTTATATTGTCTATAGGTAATGTTGGACAAGGGCATGGGTTTGTATTGTCTAAATATATGTTGACTGGGGCATGGTTGTATTGTCTATAGGTAATGTTGGACAGGGGCATGGTGTATTGTCGTATAGCAATGTTGGACAGGGACCTGATGTTGTCTAGATATTGGTTGGACAATTGGGACACGGTTGTATTGTACTAAGGTATTGTGGACATACATGTTGTATTTCTATAGTGGGAGCATTGTAGGAGTCATGGTTGTCAGGTTGTATTGTCTATAGTAATGTTGGACAGTGACATGGTTGATTTGATTGTCTTATAGGTAATGTGGATTCAGACATGGTTGTATTGTCTATC
The DNA here is from genome assembly GCA_029237695.1 of Conchocele bisecta. NCBI lineage: Eukaryota > Metazoa > Mollusca > Bivalvia > Lucinida > Thyasiridae > Conchocele > Conchocele bisecta. Next base: position 63,780,745 of record CM055265.1, on the reverse strand, counting down.
GGTAATGTGACAGGGACATGGTTTGTATGTCTATAGGTATGTTGGACGACATGTGTTATTGTATCGGTAATGTTGGACAGTGACATGGTTGTATGTATATAGGTAATGTTGACTGGACATGGTTTTATTGTATATTAATGTTGGACGTGACATGTATTGTCTATAGGTAATGTTGGACAGGGACATGGTGTATTGTCTATAGTAATAGTGGACACATTGTTGTATTGTCTAGTAGTATCGGTTGGACAGGGCATAGTTGGATGTCTTTTTTTATAATAATGTTGGACAGTGACTGGTTGTATTGTCTATAGGTAATGTTGGACAGCGACATGGTTTTAATTGTTGGAATATGGAGGTGTTGGACATATGTTTGGTATTGTCTATAGGTAATTTTGTGGACAGGGTTGTTGTATTGTCTATAGTATGTGGACAGGGGCAATTGGTTGATATAGGTATGTTGGACAGGGACATGGTTGTATTGTCTATAGGTAATGTTGGACAGTGACATGGTTGTATTGTCTATAATGTTACAAGGGCATGTTGACTATAGTAATGTTGGACACATGGTTTGTATTGTCTATAGGTAATGTTTGGACAGGGACATGAATTGTATGTAATATAGGCAATGTTGGGACAGGGACTGGATGCATTCTGAGGAATTGACATGGACATGGTGATAGTCTATATGGATGTGGCAGGGATTGTCATTGTTGTCTATGTAATGTGGACATGACATGGTTTGTATTGTCTAGGTAATGTTGGAAGGGACATGTGTTTTATTGGTCTACGGTAATGTTGGACGGGACATGGTTGTATTGTCTTATAGGTAATGTTTGGACATAACATTGTTGTATTGCTAATCGGTAATGTTGGACAGGGGGACTGGTTGTATTGTCATAGGTAATGTTGGCAGGACATGGTATTGTGTATAGGTATGTGGACATGACTGGTTGTATTGTCTATGGTTATGTGGACAGGGACATGGTGTAGTAGGTATGTTGGACAGACATGGTTGTAGGTGTTAGATACAGGTTATTGTTGACGGAGGTACATTGGTTGTATTGTCTAGGTAATGTGACAGGGACTGTTTTTATTGTCTATATGTAAGTTGGACATGGTTGTATTCATAGTAATATTGGACGATAGGTTGTATTGTCTATAGTATGTTGGACAAGGGCATTGTTGTATGTCTATAGGTAATGTTGGACGGGGACGTGAATAGTGCATTGTCTATAGGTAATGTTTGGGACAGGGACATGGTTGTATTGTAATATATAAGTAATGTACAGGGACATGTTGTATTGTCTATAGGAATGTTGGACAGAGACATGGTTGTATTGTCATAGTTAATGTTGACAAGATGGTGTATTTTCTATAGGTATGTTGGACGGGCGTCATTGTCTATAGGTAAGTTTGGACAGGGCATGGTTGTATTGTCTATAGGTAATGTTGACAGGGACATGTAGTAATGGCATATACAGGTTGGACATGGAAATTTGGACAAGCATGTGATGTATAATATGGACAGGGACATGGTTGTATTGTCTATAGGTAATGTTGGGCAGGGACATGGTTGTCATGGTTGTATTGTCTATAGGTAATGTTGGACAGTGACATGGTTGTATTGTCTATAGGTAATGTTCGACAGGGACATGGTTGTATTGTCTATCGGTAATGTTGGACAGGGACATGGTTGTATTGTCTATAGGTAATGTTGGACAGATACATGGTTGTATTGTCTATCGGTAATGTTGGACAGTGACATGGTATTGTAAATATATTATTGGACAGGACAGGTTTTATTGTAAAATATAGGAATGTTGACAGTGCATTGTATTGTCTATGTTATGTTGGCAGGGACATTTGTATGTCTATAGGTAATGTTGGGAACAGGGCATTGTATTGTCTATAGTAATGTTGGACAGTTGGACAGGTGTATGTCTATAGTATGTGACAGGGACATGGTTGTATGTATAGGTAACTTGGACAGGGACATGTTGTATTGTCTATAAGTAATGTGACAAGGGCAGGTTGTTGTCTTATGTAATGTTGGGACAGGGTCATGGTTGTATTGTCTATAGGTAAGGTTGGACAATCATGTTGTATCCTCTATAGGTAATGTTGGACAGGGACAGGATTGATGTATATAGGTTTAAGTTGACAGGACTATAGCATTTCAAGAGGTAAAGACATGACAGGTTGTATTGTCTATAGTAATTATTTGGTTGGACAGGGACAGGTTGTATTGTATAGTATGTTGGACAGTACATGTTGTATTGTCTATAGGTAATGTTGGACAGGGTCATTGTTGTATTGTACTATAGGTAATGTTTGGACATACATGGTTGTATTGACTATCGGTAATGTTGACAGGGACATGGATTGTATTTTGTATATAGGTAATGTTGGACTGGGACATGGATTAGCATTGTCTATAGGTAATGTTGGACAGGGGGGGATACATGGTTTGTATTGTCTATAGGTAAATGTTGGACAGACATGGTTGTATTGCCTATGGTAATATTGGACATGACATTTGTAATTTGTATAGGTAATGTTGGACAGGGACATGGATTGTCACTGGTTGTATTGTCTAGGTAAATGTTGGACAGTGACAGGTTGTATTGTCATAGGTAATTGTTGGACAAGGGCATTGTTGTATCTATAGGTAATGTTGGACAGGGACATGGTTGTATTGTCTAATAGTACTTGTAGACAGATTACATGGTTTGTATTGATCTATCAGGTTACTGTTGGACAAGTTGACATGGTTGTATTGTCTATAGTAATGTTGGAACAGACATGGTTATATGTTGTATAGGTAATTGTTTGGACAGTTGACAATGTTGTATTGTCTATATATTGGTTATGTTGGACGAGGGGACATGGTTGTGTATTGTCTATAGGTAATGTTGAAGGGCAGGGTTGACATAGGAAATGTATTAGTTCTATAGGTAATTGTTGGACAGATGTACAGGTGTTGTATTGTCTATAGGTAATTATATGGGTTGGACAAGTGGAACATTGGTTGTATTGTATATAATGTTGGACAGGACATTGTATTGTCTATATGTAATGTGACAGGGACATGGTTGTATGTTTCATGGAATGTGGACAAAGGCATTGTTAATTGGTCTATAGGTATGTTGGGACAGGTGATTGTCATGGTTGTATTGTTATATATATAATGTTGGACAAGACATGTTGTATTGTCTATAGGTAATGTTGGACAGGGCTTGATAAAAGGTTCTGTATTGTCTAGGAAATAAGGCATGTTGGACAGGACAGGTTGTATTGTCTATAGAATGTTGGGCAGGACATGGATCATATTTGTATTGTCGATAGGTAATGTTGGACAGTGACATGGTTGTTGTCTATAGTAATTGGACAGGGACAGGTTGTATCTATCGGTAATGTTGACAGGGACATGGTTGTATTGTCTATAGTAAGGACATACATGTTGTATTTCTACGGTAATGTTTGGCATGACATGGTTGTATTGTCTATAGGTAATGTGGCAGGACATGGTTTTATTGTGTATAGTAATGTTGGACATGACATGGTTGTATTGTCTATAGTATGTGGACGGACATGGGTTGTATTGTCTATAGAATGTGGACAGGGACAGGTTGATTGTCTATAGGTAATGTTGACAGATACATGGTATTGCCTATCGTAATATGGACAGTGACATGTATGACTATAGGTAAGTGGACAGGGACAGGTTTTATTGTATAGTAATGTTACATGATGGTTGTATTGTCTATAGGTAATTTGGACAGTGACATGGTTGTATTGTCTATAGGTAAGTTGGACAAGGGCATTGTTGTATCTAGAGGTAATGTTGGACAGCATGGTTGTATTGTCTATAGGCAATGTTGGACAGTGACAGGGATAACATTACTATATAATGTTGGACAGGGACATTGGTTGTCTGTATATAAGGTAAGTTGCAGGACATGTTGTATTGTCTATAGGTAATGTTGGACAGAGATGGTTGTATTGTCTATACGAATGATTACAAGGGCATTGTATTTTTCTATAGGTCATGTTGGACGGGGACGTATAGCATTGTCTATAGGTAATTTAACGGGACGTATTTGTCTAGGTAATGTTGGACAGGACACGGTTGTATTGTCTATATAGTTGGTACATCAGTTGTAGTCTAGGAAATGTACAAGGGCATTGTTGTATGTGTATTGTAACTATTGGACGGGACAGGTTGTATGTCTGTATGTTGGACAGGGCATTGTTGTATTTTCTATATAATGTTGGGGACGGGCATTGGTTGTTGTAGGTAATGTTGGACAGGGACATGGTTGTTGTCTATAGTAATGGACAATGGCATTGTATTGTAATGTAATATTGACAAGACATGGTTGTATTGTCTATAGGTAATGTTGGACAAGGGCATTGTTGTATTGTATATATGTATGTTGGACAGGGACGATGGTTGGATGTGCTATAGGTAATGTTGGACAGGGACATGGTTGTATTGCTATATATTAGTTGACAAGGGCTGGTTGTTGTCTATAGTTATGTTGGACGGGATGGTTGTATTGGTCTATAGGTATGTTGGACTACATTGGTTGTATTGCCTATGTAATATTGACATGACATGGTTGTATTGTCTATATAATGTTGAACAGGGACATGGTTTTTAATTGTTTCTATATTGATTGGACAGTGACATGGTTGTATTGTCTATAGGTAATGTTGGACAGGGACATTGGTTGTATTGTGTATATGTATAATTGGACTTGCAGGCTAGACATGTGTAATGTCTATAGGTAAATGTTAGGCAGGACATGGTGTTCATGGTTGTATTGTCTATAGGTAATGTTGGACAGTGACATGGTTGTATTGTCTATAGGTAATGTTGGACAGGGACATGGTTGTATTGTCTATCGGTAATGTTTGGACAAGGGACATTGGTTGCCTATTGTTATTGTATTCTATAGGTAATGTTGGACAGTACATGTGGTTGTATTGTCTATAGGTAAGTGGCTTGGACAGTGACAATGGTTGTATTGCTATAGGTTATGTTGGACAGGGACATGGTTTTATGTGTATAGGTAATGTTGGACAGGTGTTTACATGGTTGTATTGTTCTATATGTTATGTTGGACAGGGACCATGGTTGTATTGTCTATAGGTACTGTTGGACAACGGATCATGGTTGTATGTCTATAGGTAATGTTGGACTAGGATACAGAGAAATGGTGTATTGCCTATCGTAAGTATTGGACAAGTGACATGGTTGTATTGTCTATAGGTAATGTTGGACAGGGACATGGTGATTGTCTATATGTTAATGTTGGACAGGTGTGACATGGGTTGTATTGTCTATAGGTAATGTTGAACATGTGACAAATGGTTGTATGTCTGTAGGTAATGTTTGGACAAGGGCATTGTTTGTATTGTCTATAGGTAATGTTGGACAGGGACATGGTTGTATTGTCTATAGGCAATGTTGGACAGTGACATGATAGCATTATCTATAGGTAATGTTGGACAGGGACATGGTTGTAATTGTATATATAGGTAATGTTGGACAGGGACATCGGTTGTATTGTCTATAGGTAATGTTGGATGGCTAGAGACATGGATTGTTATTGTCTATAGCTAATGATTGTAAGGCATTGCATTGTTGTATTCTATAGGTAATGTTGGACGGGGACGTGAATTAGGCATTGTCTATAGGTAATGTTTAACAGGGACATGGTTATTATTGTCTATAGGTAATGTTGGGACACTTTGGTACAGGTAGGTTAATTGTTCTATGGATTGTATTGTCTAAATAAGGCAATGTTTGACATTTGGACATGATAGGGCATATCTATAGGTTAATCGTTGGACAGGGACATTGGTTGTCAATTATATATAGGTAAATGTTTGACAATTGGACTTGGTTGTAATTGGGTCTATAGTTTTAATGGTTGACGGAGACATGTAAATTGTCTATTTAGCTAATGATTGGACAAGGCATTGTGGTATTTCGATAAAGGTAATGTTGGACGGGGACCGTGATATCATTGTCTAATAGGTCTGTGGAACAGGGACATGGTTGTATTGTCTTAAGGTTATGTGGGAACCAGGGACACGGTATTGTATTGTCTATAGGTAATTTGTTGGACATAAATAGGGCATTGTTGTTATTGTTCTTAGGAATTTGTCAAGGGCATTGGTTGTTAAATTGTTGGTAATATTGTAATATTGGACAGGGGACAGTGTGTATTGGTTTTCTATAATGTTAATGTTGGACAGGGACATGGAGGTTGTTATTGTTTATAGGTAATGTTGGACAGGCAATTGGTTGGAATTGTATATAGGTTAATGTTGGACAGGGACATGGTTTGTATTGTCTATAGGTAATTGTGGAACAAGGGCATTGTTTTATGTCTATATTTAAATATTGACAGAGACATGGTTCTGGGTAATGTCCCGCTATAGGTAATGTTGGACCAGGGCATTGTTGTATTGTATATATGTGAATGTTGGACAGAGACCTGGTTGAAGTATTTGTCTATAGGTAATGTTGGACAGGGACATTGGTGTTTTTTATGTTCTAGTAGTATAGGTAAATGCAAGGACATGGTGTATTGTTCTAAATGGTTACTGTTGGACAAGGAACAAGTTTATGTCTATAGGTATGTTTTGACAATTTTGGACAGACATGGTTGTGTTGTCAAGAGGTAATGTTGGACAGGGACATGGTTGTATTGTCTATAGGTAATGTTGGACAGGAACATGATAGCATTGTAATAGCAGGTAACCCCAAACAAGGACATGGTTGCATTGACTATATGTATGTATTTGTGAAAATGATTAAATCATGCCACATATGTTATGGATTACTATGTTCTGGTCAAAATGTGTAGTCGCACATGTAGTATTTGCATGCAGATCATGTAAAAATAGCCAACGGGGGCGTAGCTAGCCGATTTTATTCTGCAGGCCCGACCAATATAATTATATGAATGACACACACTACCCCTCAATATATATGGAATGACATAGCCTACCCCTCAGCCCCATCACACAAGTTTTATTGCATTTTTGGCATTTTTAGCGCGCCTTCCGAAGGAAGCCGTGCTTATGGCATACCCTCGGCGTCGTAGGCGTCCGTCCGTCCGTCCGGGCTAATATGCAGGAGTTAAGAGTTAAGGGGCGGAGCCTAAGACAATAGATTCGTTTGATTCATTCCGTAAGCTCCTAATTCTATTGAAATTTAGGAGCTATTCCTTTGATCTTTTAAAGAACAAATAGCTCATAAACCCGAAATGTTAGAACGTCGGTCCGTCTTCAAAATTATAATGGCCTATATTTTCTGTTTCCTTGCTTGTATTTGCTTCATATTTCACACACGCATTGGTACAAGGGTCCTCTACTGCGCTGTGGCAAATCCACGTCCGTGCCGCCCCTTGTAAGCCCACGGTCAAGGTTACATAGTTTGTGCATCTCGAAACCTTAACGCTCGGACGCTCGGGTAAATTGCCTATATTTTCTGTTTCCTTGCTTGGATTTGCTTCATATTTCACACACACATTGCTCCAAGGGTCCTCTACTGCGCTGTTGCAAATCCACGCCCGTGCCGCCCCTTCTAAGCCCAGGGTCAAGGTCACATACTTTGTGCATCCCGAAACCTTAACGCTGGGGTAAATGGCCTATATTTTCGGTTTCCTTGCTTGGATTTGCTTCATATTTCACACACGCATTGCTCCAACGGTCCTCTATTGCGCTGTGGCAAATCCACGTCAGTCCCGCCCCTTCTAAGCCCAGGGTCAAGGTCACATACTTTGTGCATCCCGAAACCTTAACACTCGGGTAAATGGCCTATATTTTCTGTTTCCTTGCTTGGATTTGCTTCATATTTCACACACGAATTGCTCCAAGGGTCCTCTACCACTGCTAAGCCCAGGGTCAAGGTCAAATACTTTGTACGCTCGAAACCTTAACACGCTCTGGTAAATGGCTCATACATTTTCTTTCCCTTATCCAGCACGTTGTGTTTTCAAATGTGCCCTCGGTTCCTTTGTTGCCACCGGGCGCGTTTCTCTTGTTATTGTTTTCATTTCTCAGAAAATTCTGCAAGGCAGTAATGCAGCTACGTGCCTGGCCAATATGTAATCATGTAATTACATCTGACAGGAGTCTACATACATGCATACATGTACATACATCTGCATGTTGTCTTATTGATTCTACACATGATCCACGAACACTGCGAAGATAGCATTTACAGTGGAATTTTTTGAAATCCGACCAGTCCAGCCTACACATCCATATTGCACTGGTCGCCATTCAGTGGTTGAAACATCCATCATACTAGCAAACAGTGTACACCCTACCTCCTGAATGAATGCTCTATAGCAACCAGTAGCCGATTTGATCAAAATAGCAAAGTATACTTATCTAGCAAAGTATACTTTGAGGGAGTAATCATTTATTTTTCCCGAAATGTATTATTTCATATAGAACTAACGACTGCATATATTTGATGATTAAAAGTATGCAGAATTATTATACTTAATTTATTACATTATCACAACCAAAATGGCTGTGATAATGTAATAAATTCAGTATAATTAAAAATAATAAATTTATCCTTAAATTTAAAATTTCTCCCTTAAAGTATACTTTGCTAGGTAAGTATAAAGTATACTTTGCTAGATAAGCATACTTTGCAATGTTGGTGAAATCGGCTACTGATGTTACACTGGCCACAAATGTCATATAAAGCCAAATTTATCTACTGTCTGTTTCAAATTCATGAAACCTGCCCAAATTTTATGGCCATATAAACAATGCAAAAACAATATGTTTTTCGATAATATTAAATTTTATCAAGATTTAAGAATCGGCCTTCTTTTTATTTCGTGAAATTATGTAAAATATTGATTTTATTGCAAAAGATTGTTTTGTCTATGGGAATTTAACATGGGGGGAAAAGGAGGTAAGAGGAACTGGGGGAGGAGTAAAAAAACCGGACAATTTTGGAAATTAACTCCGAAATCTGGCTAGATAGCTTGGAAGTGATCTACCGGTAATTAAGAAAAGTTAAATTTTGCAAATCGGTACAGTATTTCTGATATTCTAAAAATGTCTATGTTAAATCCCTGTTTTTTGCAATAAAATCAATATTTGACCAAATTTCACGAAATAAAAAGAACTCATTCTTAAATTTTGCTTTACCGGTAATTTAATATTTAATGTAGAGAAAACTATTGTTTTTGCATTGTTTATATAGTCACACAATTTGTGCAGCTTTCGTGAAACATACAGTAGTCACAGCCGCATATGTGCCGGTCACATCACAGATCCACGGTTACGAAACACTCCCATGGTTATGTCGGCAGAACCGTGGGAGCGTTTGGTAGCTGTGAGAGCAGTGTTCATACATTTCCATGTTATTGTAGCATCACAGGACCACGGCTCCAAAACTGCCGACAGAACCGTGGGAGTGTTTGGTAGCCGTGAGAATTGTGTTTATGAGACACAGTGCTAAAGTGGCATCACAGAACCACGGTTCCAAAACTTTGCTGACAGAACTGTGGGAGTGTTTGGTAGCCGTGAGAGCTGTGTTCATGTGTTTCCATTTTTCAGGTGACCCGACGGTGTTCGGAAACCTGAAAATTCCCCAGGAGATGGAGACCGCGGTTGTCAAGGCGATCAGACAAGACAAGTACAATGGATATGCTCCATCTATAGGTATCGTATATTGTTTACTACCTGTTCCACTGAATATTGCACTGAACATAGCTAGTCTATTGGAATTTAACATAGCAAATATGTCAATGGTACGGAGCCCCGCAGGGGAAATGGGGACATGGGATTTTGTTTATTAATTCGTTCCCACACAATAACAATTCGTTCCCTCAATTTAACAATTCATTCCCTCGAATTAACAAATCGCTCCCACGAAATAACAATTCGTTCCCACGAAATAACAATTTTTTCCCACGATATAACAATTTGTTACCTCGAATTAACAATTCGTTCCCACGAAATGACAATTCTTTCCCTCAATTTAACAATTCGTTCCCTTATATTGACAATTTGTTCCCACAATATAACAATGTTAATTCGAGGGAACGAATTGTTATATCGTGAGAACGAATTGTTATATCGTGGGAACAAATTGTTATTTCGTGGGAATAAATTGTTAAATTGAGAGAACAAATTGTTAATTTGTGGGAACAAATTGTAAAATTGAGGGAACAAGTTGTTAATTTGTGGGAACAAATTGTTAAATTGAGGGAACAAATTGTTATTTTGTGGGAACAAATTGTTAAATTGAGGGAACATGTTGTTAATTTGTGGGAACAAATTGTTAAATTGAGGGAACAAATTGTTATTTCGTGGGAACAAATTGTTATTTCGTGGGAAGAAATTAATAAAAAATTATTCTACGTCACCTGTGGGCTCCGTACAATGGGTTTTTAACATTTGAAAAACATTTTTAGCTCAGTGATTCAGTTATTTCAAGAATAGAGAGCTCAGGGAAATGATCATCAGTACCCGCTCGTAACTGGCTTCTAACCAGGATTTGCCATGGCGTAAATATTTTCTATTTTGTGCAAAGTTAATTTAAATTATCCTGTCTGATTGATGGACTAATTTAAAAATTAATGGTAACTGAATGGGTTAAATTTATTGACAAAAACTAAATATCTGAATTAAATTCCGATTACACACCATATTGTTACAATAGCAACCCCTGAAGTACTGTCGGAAACAATTCACACGTGTTGTCATAGTTTTCACAGGGAAATAGGAGAATGTATTCAATGTTTAACCCTTCAATACTATAGACCTCTATTCTAATGTTGGCAAACAGTCTAGATCCAGATGAGACAGCTAGAAATGAGCCGTCTCATCAGGATTGCACTATTTGTGAATGTTTTCAGATGTTGTACAAAGTTTACATTTCCTAGTAAATGGAATAGTCTGAAACCAGTTATTTAGGGGTTAAAGGCAGGCCCGTACCCAGGAATTAATTTAGGGGGTGCGTTATCGACGGCGCGAAGGGCTAAACATTGTTTTTTGCACATTCATGGACAGACCTCGGCAGATTAACCATTTCACCCCTAAATAACTGGAATGGATTTTGATATGTTAATTTTGTAACCCATTCCAATCATCACAAAATGATTTTCAGACCAGTCCATTTATGAACATGAGGTGTTTTTGTTCTCAAAATTAGAAAATTACTTTAAAAAAGTGCAGATCCTGATGAGACGGCTCGTCACGAGCCGGCTCATCTGGATCTACACTTTTTGCCAATACCACTATACAGGCCTGTGGTGTTGAAGGGAATAAGGGGGTGCGTACGCACCCGTCGCACCCCCTCTGCCTACGGGCCTGAAAGGGTTAAAAATCATCTGTAAATGTTGATCGCTAATTGTTTATTCTATGGGATTGGTTGTGGTCTAGGGGTTAGAACACCTGACTTCCAATCATCTGACTTGTGGGTTCAAACCTCACCTTAGGCATCAAAAATACTTTCATAGTATTTCCATCCCACTGGTTTGTCTGCTGTTGCTAGGACGTTAAACCCATTTATTTTCACTGTTTATTCTATATTCTAAATATATTATAAAGCGGAAAACCAAAATTTTTGGTTGTTGATTTGCATACACGTATTTGTCTTCTTTTCTTAACAAAAAAAGTATGTTTTACAGTGGAGACGATTGTCATGCGCTATCAAACACATTTTTATCTAGATACAGCAGATGACAAAATGTATCATTGTAAGGGTTACTATTGTTGAGTTGGATGACCATGGTGTCACATTTATATTTAGACCATTGCATTGTTTATGAAGACAATGTTATTAACATAAATGAATGGTCGTTGTTTTTGACCGCTTTGTTTTGGATAAAGTATTTTCTAGACTGGCTATGGAGGGACCTGGCTGCCAGGTTAATTACCGGATCATTGAGCTGACCGATATAACACCAACAATATTAACCATTCATACTGAGTAGGACCATAACCAGAGGTACAAACCAGACGAGGCGAACCAGTCCCGATATGGGGGTGAAGGAGCATTCTTCCCGCCACCACCCCGAGGACTTCTTAGCATAAAAAAAATATCGGCAAAATGACAACCGCCTCGTCTACCTCATCCTGGTTACGGTACTGTTGAGGCTACACAATTTTCCTTTGCAAAAAATAAAAAAAATATCTTAATTATTTAAGTTTTTGTTGTTGACACTCATTTGAACCGTCTCGTTGAGACGGTTCAAATGAGTGGTCACAACATATACTTTCGCGGGGAAGTGAAGAAAATAGTAACCCAAACAATGCGTTTGAAAAATAAAATAGCAAAATAAATTTCAAGTTGTTCATTCCAGATGTAGTGATATTCAGCATGAAATACGTTGATATCATAATGACCTAGTATCGGTACAAATACCATTATCGCAGATACAATTTTTCCAACTATGCAAATATAGAGTGTGCCACTGCACATTTTAATGGTAATGAGTTAGTTCCATTGTAAAAATGAAGAAACAGCTTCAAACAGTGCAGATCGTGATGGGACAGCATTACATAGTAGTTTTAAAGGTACCTGCCCACTCAGTAGGCACAACATATTCTTTATAGGAATTAAATAAGTCACAGTGTATAATTATGTCACTATTCTAACAGTTCTAAAATTTACAAGTGTGCGCTATATAGATATACCGGTAATCATCTAGTAATATTTATTTTAATGATAGTGACTTGCGGTGGTATCAGGCTATTTTCATTATAGGAATGAATGGCCTTTTTGTGCAATTTATCGGGGTATAAACTTGGAAAAGTCGCGGGAATACTGGACGAAGGCCGGAAGGCCTTCGTCCATTATTCTCGCGACTTTTCCAAGTTTATATCCCCGATAAATTCAACAAAAAAGTCATTCATTCCTTATAATTCCAGCATTTGAAATAAATTCATCAAGAAAATGTGTTTAATTTCCGTTTTCTTAAGAATTATTTTAAATGCGCCTCACGGTTATGGAAAGTAGTTCGGCGTGTGAGTTTACTGGGATATAAATTTTGGACAGAGACTTGCTACGGGCCAATCAAATGTTAGGGAATTGTGTAAATATTTTTGTGCTGGAATTATATGCAAATGAGGCATGATATAAGTATGATCATGATGAGCATTGCAAATCAAAAACTAAATACAGAGAATAATAGTAATATAAGGTTTGATCGTGTCCAGCCGTGTGCAAACGTTTGCTGTGGCCCGAGGGAACTGTTTGAAAGCTCGGCCGCCGCGGGTTCAAACAGTTCCCGAGGGCCACAGCAAACGTTTGCACATAGCTGGACATGATCAAACGTTATTGTTACATTTCCAACACAAAACTGATGTAATTTGAGCATTATATTCAGTATTTTCAGTACTTTTATAAATTCACGTAGATAATTTTCGGTATGCATATTCCGGGGCCGCGTCATGAACGTCATGAAGTAGTGACGTCATGAAGGCACTTCCGCGTAGTGACGTCATGAAGGCACTTCCATTATGCGCGACCCCGGAATGAGCATTGCCTAAAGCCATGTGCAAACAGCACGCGCTATTTGTTTGCACATATGTGCAAACAACGGAAACCATGTAACAATGTCCGTTAACATTTTAAGGAAACACGGTTATCGCCCCTGATATCAGTGTGGAAATTTACGTCTGATATAAAATGTATAATAATGCCAATCAATACGTGAGGGAATTATGAATGAATGTTTATTTTGCGAGAAAATGTCTCAGATGATGTCTCTGATTTAAAGAAAAGAACATGCTGTGCCTACTGAGTGGGCATGTGCCTATTTGTTTCTGCTGGACCCTGTGACATGGGATGGAGAGGGATATGAGGGGTCAGCCACAGGTGGAAGACTCGGACCTATGACACCAAAACAATGCCTATTAAAAAATCCCATTACCCCACCCACTTGGTCTCGTACATTACCATCTTCTATTTATAGAAAGGTGGGTAAGAATATGGCTATTATAGAAATAGCCCTCTATTTTCCGATTCGCACAAACACAATAAACATCGATTAAATGTATAAAATATGTCTCTGGCAATCGATAAAGGTATTAGGTGTGTGAATATACTCACTTCAAATCGCTGTTTCAAGCATTTATTGAGTTATTCGCGTTTTGATTACCCCATCCAAAGCGAAATGTTGCGTGTACGAAAGAATCTCACACAGAATCGGAGGCCGTCCGGCGTGCATTATCGGTCATATTTGGCCGATAGCTGATCGCCAGCTCAAACTAATGACGTGCACCATGACCATATACATTAGAAACTCCAACCATACAACGTTCGTCCAATTCTGATCGTTCACCGATCTAAAAAAACACTTTTTTGTCTAATTTCGTTCATTATCTGGAACCGGGTCAATGCACCATCTTCCATAATACAACCGGAAGCGTCTATGTAAAGAACATCTCTGATTGGCTAAATCTAAACTGTGATGACGTCATTCAACCTATTTCGGGATTCCGGAAGACATAATCTGATGTACGCGAATCATGAATGAAAGTAGAAAAAATGTGTTTTTTAGATCAGTGAACGATCACAATTGGACGAACTTTGTATGGTTGGAGTTGCTAATGTATATGGTTCATGGTGCACGACTTTAGTTTGAGCTGGCGATCAGTTATTGGTCAAATATGACCGATAATCCACGCCGGACGGCCTCCGATTCTGTGTGAGATTCTTTCGTACACGCAAATTTCGCTTTGGATGGGGTATACAAAATGCGAATAACTGAATAAATGCTGGAAACAGCGATTTGAAGTGAATATATTCACACACCTAATACCTTTATCGATTGCCAGAGACAGAAGTCATACATTTAATCAATGTTTATTGTGTTTCAGAGAGCCGGAAAAGAGAGGGCTCTTTCTATAATAGCCATATTTATACTCACCTTTATAAATAGAATATGGTACACTACGAGACCAAGTGGGTGGGGTAATGGGATCTTTTTAATAGGCATTCTTTTTGTGTCGTAGGTCCGAGTCTTCCACCTGTGGGGTCAGTAGGCAGAAAATATAAGGTGCAATTATAATAGTTGACAAAAAAATAAATAAATATCAGTTAACAGTAAATATCAGATCAGAGCATACACTGTCCTCTATATTGAGTTGGGCAAATAAACCATTCTGGTGCTTCTGACCCATAGAAGACTGCAGGAGTGTGCGTGCTGAACGGGAACTACACTGGGCCAAATCTTAGTAAGACCGTTTTTGTCATGATGAGTGGGTCACATTTGTGAGTGGATGGAAATGGAGCTTATACCATTGGTAGCCAGAGTTGCTTCTGTTCTGCTCGCACACTCTTGCTGCCTGATACACATCTACAGTGGAACCTCTCTAAACCAGACACACTGGGAGGTCCCCAGGGTGTCTGGTTTAGAAAGGTTCCACTGTAAAACAGACAGACAACTACTCTAAGACACGCGTGGGTGCTTTGTGATCACGAACATACATACTCGGCGGATATAAATGGCAATGAACCCGACTATAACTAAGTATAACTAACTTTTATTTGTGTCCCGTTTAGAGGGGTTCGACTGTATACAGTTTGTTAAAAGCATGATATGTGTTTTCACTGACTGAATGGTGAACAGTGCAAACCCTGATCGCATGCACAGGCTGATCTGGGTCTACACGGGTCACAAAGGTCATAAGCCCTATTTCTCCAGATATAACCGCAAACACGCACACACAGCATGTATCATATGCAAAGTCATACAATGAGCTGCAGGTCATGGCAAACGAATTCACAGATTTTAGTTACACGGGCAGACAGACCACAATCGTATATTACATCCATAGCATGGATTAAAGACCCGGACTTAGGAAACTGGCTCATTCAAAAAGCTACCCTACTAACCCACTTCGATACAGTGGGACCTCTCTAAACCGGATACCTTGGGGACATCCCAAGGTGTGCGGTTTAGAGAGGCTCCACCGTGAAACACACATGTACATATAACTACATGTACATCAAGACATGTGTGGGTGCTTTGTGATAATGAGCAGACATTATCATTGGAAACAAAATATATCTAAATTAAGCACCACTAACTTGTCTGTGTGTTCGGTTTAGAGAGGTTCGACTGTACACATGTATCAAAGTGGTGGAGTAGGTAATTTTTGAACAAGCCATTTTTGAGTCCTTTGTCTGAATCTTTGACCTGTGATCCATAGGGATACATTTCTCTCTTAAAATATAGCCGCTGGCTCATACAAAAAGGCGCCCAGGGTGTGTGTGACTATTGCAGATCCTGATTATCATTTAGAACAATAGGTAAAACCATTCACTCAGAGATGTGAACAACATTTGCTTGACTGAATGACGATGAGTTTAGGCACTGATCCGTTTGTGTAGGCTCATTGTGGGCCATGCATGGGCAGACAGTGTAAGGGTATTTTTGTCAGCCGTCGTCAAGCATTCAAGATTTAAATACACTAACTCAAAAGATATTCACACGCACTGTAGTCAAAGCACTGTTTGCTTGATCAATTTATGTGCTAATTTACTTCACATGCATGTTGATTTAGCTTCCAAATCATTTTCACCAATATTAAAATATGTTGATGCAATAAGAGATACATTGCCAGAGCCAGTCCCATTTCATATTTTGGCTGTGAATGGAGAAATGGGGCTTGTGGGATTTATGGCCAGTCTAGCTCCTGGTCAGTTAGCCCACTCCCGCAGCCTAATAGTTATATAATTATATTGTATTTTAGCGAAACAGGTGTTTCAAATCCTGATCAGACTGTTTATCCACGCAGTCTGATCTGGATCTACACTAATCACAAATGCCGTAAGCCCCGTTTCTCCAGTCACTACCACATTTATGGACAATGTAACCGTCTCATCTTCGCAAATGTGGTAATGGCCTGACTGTCGGTCGGTGAACTGTATCAGAATACAATACAACTTGGCATTGTTCCTGTACTGTTTTTCAACCTTCAATTGTTTATTAAATAAATTAATCCATGTCGGCCCATTCATGTCGGCCAATGCATGGGAACAAACAGACCACACTGTAATAAAACCTTACTTATTGATTTTTCGACCAATTAATCCTTTTAATGCTGAGGATACACCATTTTGTTTGTGGAAAATCGTAAATATTTTCTTTACATGTGCCTAGGAGTATATGAGACGGTTCAAATGAGTGGTCACAACATATACTTTCATTGAGAAATAATACAAATAAAATAAAA